>CM023453.1:93299676-93644173 GCA_013339765.2 Haemaphysalis longicornis | reverse complement strand
CGTAATTATTTTTCTGGGTCATATCACGGAGGCAAACCGTTCTGCGTTGAACCAGGAAGCTAGGGCTGTTTTACAGTTCACAACTGCTGGGAAGGGGGTGTTGTTCTGGATTTTGTGTCGTAGTACTCAGATGGAATCTTCAGTAAACATCAAGTGAGTTGTTCGCAATCTTGAGAAATGTTGTCCCCCTTTCTGGCAAGTAGCCTTTGACATTCCGTTCCTTATAACGAGCCCATTGCAAGCAGAAATAAACCGTTTGAAGGCACTTCGTCAACTGTGTCTCTTTATATTTTTAACCGCCTATTTTACCCTTAACAAAGCACCTCTTTTTTGATGATGCCTGGTTTACCTTAATGATGAGTTCGTTCCTTGTAGTTTCCTTATTGTCTTATATGTCAAGATTCATCATTTGGCATTATGAATAATTTTTTCTTGGTTTGCAGTTAGGCCTTTTAAAACTTTACACTGAAAAGGAGAGGAGGGTGCAACCGGCAGTATTCTGAACTCATGCCAGGCGCTTGTGCCTGTATCCATTGGGCTAGGTCCTTCCTTATAGAAGTGTTCAATAGACAAAAAAAACGGTTGTATGGGGCATAACTCTTCAAGTATGAAACCACATGAAATCAGATAAAAACACACCTTAACGACAACAATTGTTAGTTTTGATGGTAGGTTTCCGTTTATTTTTTGTTCACATTAGGCCGCCTGCCATGGCGCATACTTTTCGACTCGAAAATAGTTCCCCGTGAATTTAAGTGCTCCGCACGCAATCTCGTCACAAGGCCAGACACGCCACTCATAGATAAGGTCCGTTATCACCATTTATGTAGGCATTCTGGAGTGCCTTAGCGTACTTCCGTGTAAAGTCGACATGATAAGACAGAGTATATATAATCGCTCCAAGTTCAGAAGCTTAAGCAGTACTTTCTGCATTGTTGGAGTAAGAGAAAACGACGTAGGAGAAAAATGGAAAATACAATTTTGCTGTGCTTACTGCTTTTTGGTGCTACTTTGACAAATGGAAAAGGTGAGACATTTCTTATGTTGGCCGTAGAGGTAAGAATGTGACTACAACCACAATATTTCCTTGGCTGAAAAGCTTACATGATAGAGTACGCATTAGCAGCCAGTATTATGACCATGGTAATACATGCGCTCTAGGCTAAGCTCATGCCCAAAGCCTAGACACTGCTTCACCTCGAAACTTCGGACTTTTTAAGGACCGATGTACAAAATAGCACTCATGTCTTTGGTGGGTGGCCTGCTAATAGCTCAACGTTATGTATACGGCAGCATAAAACTCTAGCTTGAAGCTTTCCTTACCGTTTTCTGTGGGCAGAGACCTGCGGGAGGCCTGTAATCAAGCCTGTGATGGAGTCCGGGGACCGAATTTTCGGCTGCCAGGCCGCCGTCCCACATAGCTGGCCTTGGACGGCTTACTTGTACGATAGTGCCGGTGCAGGCTTCTGCGGGGGCGTTTTGATCAGCCACCACCATGTGCTTACGGCTGCGCACTGCGTCTGGTAAGTTGTGCTGTTTTGTAAGCCGGTACATTGTGACCCCTTGAGAGAAAGCATAGGTTTTCATCCACTGGCTTTTATGAGTGCCTAGTCTGAAGCAGCAACTAGTAGGCATTCGTAGGCCCACTGTTTGCTGCAAAATTGCTCAAGTATAGTTAACAGTGCCTTTATAGAGCAATATAGAGCTATTTGCTTGCCTAAAAACTGCAGAACACTCTATTTAAAATGTAGCGCGCGTAGAATGAAGAAGAACCTTCACACAACACTAGGTTTCCTTCCTGAGTTGTGGTTCTCCCTAAAAAGCCTGTAAGATGAGGAACTTCACTTAATCGCAACACAAGAACAGTGGTGCACAGAACTCTCGTGTGCCATGGCGATTTTACCTGGATGGGAAGGTAATTACTAGAATAAATGTATCCCTCGAGCAACGGCATACTGTGCTGCGGCTGAAATAAAGTGGCCTTACAGAAACGCACATGATTCAAAGTCACGGTATTTGATTCTGAGAAAAAAGTGCTTTTATTTACCAGAATGACTGTTTTCAAGTGGGATTATTGGTTCGTCACAAAAGGGCCTTTAGTAAAGGCTGATTAAAAAAAGACTTGTATGCTTAAGAAGCGGCATCTCAAAAATGTGGAACGTGGTAACAATTGCATTAAATGCCAAGCCTAGACTTTTACTATATACAACACGGCATGTATGACATCTTTATGCTACTGCAGCATTGTTTTTTTTTCAAATTGCTTCTATAATTCCTTCGATGATTCCACCTGCGGCCATTTACAGCCTACGCTAGGTTTTATACAGTCATATGCCAGACAGTGTACACAGTGCAATACCGAGCAATAGTTTGCGCACTTAACATCTTCAAGAAAAACAAAAAAAAATGATTTTTGAGAACTGAGAATTACCCCACTTCTATCGCAAGAGCAAAGTGCAGGGAATCAGATTGAAACGGTTCGTCGTAAGAACAACGTGAAACGTTCTCCGTAATGGGTACGTTGCAATTTTTACCAGTGACATAGTAAAAACTGCACCCGGTTTGGTTTTTCCAGTCCAAGTACAGGTACCCAGTTCACTGTGCATCTGGGGTCTCACAAACGCGCCATCAGAGACCAAACTGAAGTTGTACACAAGGTGAAAAAATTCTGCGTTCCTTCTCAATACCCATGCCACCTGGTAAGTGTCTCCGTTTCATTTCTTTACCCTATAGAGCCTTGAGATAACAGGAGTTCTAAAAAGAACGACGCGAAATTAAAAGCAAGCTTCAAGGAAGCGAACCCTACAAATATTTCTGGCGTATTGCTTGCGCACATGTCACTTGCACTAATCGATAGTACACTATCGTAGAATTTTGCTAAAACAAGTGTCTTTAGGGGTCTTAATAAAACTATTTTGGGCAAACGATGCACTGTTTCAATTCCAACTGATCCCTCCTTCTGATGCACCCTGCACCTTCCTCATTCACGCCATCTGCAGCATTCATGACACTCAAGGCGATTTGCAGCGAACATTTCGGCACAGCGCCAATAATTCTTAAAACCTGTTTTGTTTATTCAGCGTTTCTGGTGCGTACGTGCCTAGGAAAACGCAATTCTCTTTTGCGTCATATTTACGAGGAAAGCTTCCCCACGGCTTGAGGATATCTTGCCAGCGACTGACCCTCTCTAGTTCGTGCAAAGCGTTGCCAGTGCTCTCTGATTCCGATACGGATAGGCTACTCCACAATAGAAGAGAATGGCCAGGCTTGATTGTTACCGGTCTTAGAGAGACTAGCATATGAAAACCAAACTGGAGTTTTAAGTGTGCACTGTGACAGGGAACTTGTAAACGAAACTTCGCAAATGCAACATAACATGATCAGGTATTTGATTTCCGCATCTTCGCAGTGTTTACGGAATGGCTTGTCAGCTACTTGTCGTATATAGTCCGATCATGGAGTCGTCAATCCTGCCGCTATTACAAAGTTTTAGTATATTGTGCGGAAGCCTACGTAAAAAGATAGCGAACGTTATTTCCTAACGTCACTGCACTGCGGATGCGCAGTACGCTACTTAACGTTTCTGCACCTAGCGGACGTTCGTGACACGTACGCTATTTCAGGAAAATAGCGACCGTACGGTGACGTGATTGCCTGTCTGTGTGCTTACAACATGGGGGAAGGTAAAGCGGAACACCTCAACGTTACCATTCCTCGGCGAGGAGTAACTGGCATCTGAGAGAACAAGTTTTGAAAGCAAAGCTTTACTACTTTCGTCCAGCGATTTCGTGGATTATGCGCAAGGTCACCTTTTGTCGGGAGACACACCCACGGTGACACACCCCTCGAAGCACATCGTGTGATTCGCTGGGCCCGTTATTGGCGCCTGCGGGCGCGCCGCTGCGGTCGAGGCAGCTGAACACGCCCGCAGCCTGCATGGGGGCGCTGGATCGTTTCAGGCAACGTGACTTGCCTCCCGCTCGGTGAAAAGGAACGGTGCGTTCGCCATGAATAAACGCCGTGTTTGCCCCGTGAATCCGTGTTCTCCCGACCTCCTTCTGGGAGCGTTGCTCGGACCAGAACGGCTTTGAAGCCTGGTCGGGAATACAGTAAATTTAAAGTTACCCAGGCGAAATCAAGATGCAATCAGATTAGGCCTAGCATTTGCTTTGCATACCCAAGGTTAGCTGAGCTTAGCTGTAGCCAGTTTTTTCTCTGCCGTCGTCTCACAAAGGTCAAGCGTTTTCCATTTTGACCTCGCGGTGAACGAAACTAACATGAAATCGCTGACTGCCCCAACAACGCTCCTGCGGGCTGGCGTCCGATGCCAGGTTTGTGACGCTTTCGCCTGAGGTGGAAGACGAGGGTGGGCTACGGCGAATCCGGAATTAGTTATCACTAGTGAATATGCAACTCGGTGTGCGATAAAAGTCTTCTCAGCTTTTGCCACAGTTAAGTGACTTGCCGCTGAACCCAGCAAATCACGTTAAAGGAGCCATGAAGAGAAAATACAACTTCGTTTAATTTGAAAGAACTAGGATTCAGTATCTCACTCAGCTCCATTACAGTCACAAAAGATGTTTTTTTTTTAACAAAAATAAGCGGGAAGTATTTAAAAATTTTAAAATTTTCGCCACAGTGACGTGTTATGAGCAAGAATGACGTCACACGGGCCAACAATAAAACATAATTTTCAGTGCGTTAACTGCACGTTAGCACTCAGGTGTTGCGGTCAAATGGAACTAGAGGCCCCATTACAGACGTCCAGTCATGTGTCGTAGCGACAGGTCAGTTAGGCGGCCGCCAATCGCACAAACAAGGTTCTGTGACGTCATAGAAAAGTTGCGGGAAATTAGCTAGGGGGTCGCGACTGCTTCACACGTTTTCTTTAATATCTCCGTTATTTGTTCATAGATTGCGATGATATTGGTATCATTGTTATGGCGACTAAGCAATCTTTATAATAAACCCAACTTGTATTTTGTCTTCATGGCTCCTTTAAGTGACTGTGATGCTTACGACGAGGTGGCGCAAACTATCGCGTATTACTTTTGTACTTCTGACCCACAGAGCAAGCAGGTGCGTTGTCACGTCACGTTTGCTTGAAACATATTTTGGGTTGGATTCGAGCCGAACAAAGTGTATACCCGGTTCTGCGCGTTGTGTTCAAACGCCAAACAAAAAGTAACCTCGGTGCTTTAATGTATCCGCTATAGAGCATGCTTATGTAGGAGAATAATTCTATGATGTTGTGCACGTTTCGCACTCAATAGTAGTCGTGCGAAATTCCAGGTGCTCGTTCAACCGGTTGAGTGTTGCTTAGCCTGCGGTTCAACAGATGGCGCCATAAGGTTAGTGTGCCGCAAAGCAACACCGGCGAAACAATGTGCCGAAACTGTCTGCACGGCGCCAGAATTGCGTGCCGCAAAAAATTAACCTTTATCACCCGCAACGGCAGAGAGCGCTACGCTAAAACTCTCTATTTGTGTACCATGCGCATGGGCTTGTTTTCCCTTGAGGTAATAATGTATAATTCCCCTCTACCTTTGTCCGCTTCCGAATGGGGTGCCTGTGGAGCAAGTGGAAATCAGCTGATATATACCACCACGGTAAAATACAAGGAAAAGCAAGACTAACACGATAGTGTCTCTTATCACCATTGGTCGTCCCACATCACCATTCGCTCTGCGCCACAAAAACACGTGCTGCACTAACCTGGGGTCAAAAAATCTAATTCTTTTTGGGAGATGGTCAGAGAGGGCATGCTTACGCATTTATCTTTTAGGCGGGCGATTTCGGCAGCTTCAATTATTTCTCTAGTGGTTTTATGCTTATTTTTTGCTATAACCTTTGTTTCAGAAAAAACTCCCACCTCCCCTCGCGGGAACCCCTGTGTAGATGCGACGCATAGGGGGAGCGGCGAAGGGAACGCGTTTTATAGCGCTCATAACGTTGAAGGGACTGCGTAAGCTGGTCCCAGTCGATGACGACGTTGGCGTACTTGTAAAGCGGCGTGGACTCTAGGTGTTTGAGCCAAGCGTGGATGTTGCTTCGCCGGAGAACGGCACACCGGTTATATGCGCAGCGCGCCCGAAGGAGAGGAAACCGCGGAAGAGAGAGTACTGCACATGCGCCGGCCCCAGCGCGTCTGCCGCGGCTATGACGCAACGCAATCCAACACAATCCACTTTAATCCAAATCCAATCCAACCGAATCCAAGCCAATCCAATCCAATCCAATCAAATCAAATCCAATCCAATGCCCCGCGCGAGAGAGTGTTCGTTATCGGAGAGGAGAGGGGGTGAGCGGCGGAGAGCGGCGGAGAGCGCAGCTCGCGCGGCGAGGAGAATGGCAGAGGGGTGCACAACGCCGACGACAACAACGACGACGACGCCGGAGGGACAAGGCGAGTGAATCAGATGCTCTGCATCTAAAATAGGGCTGCATCCGCTAACGCGGATGCAGCCCTATTTTGTGGCGCAGAGCGAATGGTGATGTGTGACGACCAATGGTGATAAGAGACACTATCGTGTTAGTCTTGCTTTTCCTTGTATTTTTAACCGTGGTGGTATATATGTGCCCGAGCGGTAAAGAATAAACTGTTGTAAGTCAGCGCTGTGCGTGTCGTCTCCTTCTTCTGGTGTCTGTCAAATTTGCGCTGTTCTCCGGTCTTTTAACCATTCCTCGGTGAGGAGTAACTGGCATCTGAGAGAACAAGTTTTGAAAGCAAAGCTTTACTACTTTCGTCAGCGATTTCGTGGATTATGCGCAAGGTCACCTTTTGTCGGGAGACACACCCACGGTGACACACCCCTCGCAGCACATCGTGCGATTCGCTGGGCCCGTTATTGGCGCCTGCGGGCGCGCCGCTGCGGTCGAGGCAGCTGAACACGCCCGCAGCCTGCATGGGGGCGCTGGATCGTTTCAGGCAACGTGACTTGCCTCCCGCTCGGTGAAAAGAACGGTGCGTTCGCCATGAATAAACGCCGTGTTTGCCCCGTGAATCCGTGTTCTCCCGACCTCCTTCTGGGAGCGTTGCTCGGAGCAGAACGGCTTTGAAGCGTGGTCGGGAATACAGTAAACGAAAAGTTACCCAGGCGAAATCAAGATGCAATCAGATTAAGCCTAGCATTTGCTTTGCATACCCAAGGTTGGCTGAGCTTAGCTGTAGCCAGTTTTTTCTCTGCCGTCGTCTCACAAAGGTCAAGCGTTTTCCATTTTGACCTCGCGGTGAACGAAACTAACATCAAATCGCTGACTGCCCCAACAACGCTCCTGCGGGCTGGCGTCCGATGCCACGTTTGTGACGCTTTCGCCTGAGGTGGAAGACGAGGGTGGGCTACGGCGAGCCTGGAATTAGTTATCACTAGTGAATATGCAACTAGGTGTGCGATTAAAAGTCTTCTCAGCTTTCGCCACAGGTAAGTGACTTGCCGCTGAACCCAGCAAATCACGTTAAAGGAGCCATGAAGAGAAAATACAACTTCGTTTAATTTGAAAGAACTAGGATTCAGTATCTCACTCAGCTCCATTACAGTCACAAAAGATGTTTTTTAACAAAAATAAGCGGTAAGTATTTAAAAATTTTAAAATTTCCGCCACAGTGACGTGTTATGAGCAAGAATGACGTCACACGGGCCAACAATAAAACATAATTTTCAGTGCGTTAACGGCACGTTAGCACTCAGGTGTTGCGGTCAAATGGAACTAGAGGCCCCATTACAGACGTCCAGTCATGTGTCGTAGCGACAGGTCAGTTAGGCGGCCGCCAATCGCACAAACAAGGTTCTGTGACGTCATAGAAAAGTTGCGGGAAATTAGCTAGGGGGTCGCGACTGCTTCACACGTTTTCTTTAATATCTCCGTTATTTTCTCGAAGATTGCGATGATATTGGTATCATTGTTATCGGGACTAAGCAATCTTTATAACAAACCCAACTTGTATGTTGTCTTCATGGCTCCTTTAAGTGACTGTGATGATTACGACGAGGTGGCGCAAACTATCGCGTATTACTTTTTTACTTCCGACCCACAGAGCAAGCAGGTGCGTTGTCACGTCACATTTGCTTAAAACATATTTTCCGTTTGGATTCTGAGCCGAAAAAAGTGTGTACGCTGTTCTGCGCGTTGTGTTCAAACGCCAAACAAAAAGTAAACTCGGTGCTTTAATGTATCCGCTATAAAGCGTGCTTATGTAGGAGAATAATTCTATGATGTTGTGCACGTTTCGCATTCAATAGTAGTCGTGCGAAATTCCAGGTGCTCTTTCAACCGGTTGAGTGTTGCTTAGCCTGCGGTTCAACAGATGGCGCCATAAGGTTAGTGTGCCGCAAAGCAACATCGGCGAAACAATGTGCCGAAACTGTTTGCAGGGCGCCAGAATTGCGTGCCGCAAAAAATATAACCTTTATCACCCGAAACGGCAGAGAGCGCTGCGCTAAAACTCTCTATTTGTGTACCATGCGCATGAGCTTGTTTTCCCTTGAGGTAATAATGTATAATTCCCCTCTACCTTTGTCCGCTTCCGAATGGGGTGCCTGTGGAGCAAGTGGAAATCAGCTGATGACGAGATATAGGGAATGTGTTCTGGCCCCTAAATTTAACCTGAAAAAATTGTTACATCTGTTACTTACACTATAAGGTTTGACCTGAGCACGTATTTGCTTCTTGCCTTCTGGAACTAATCTTCCTGGTGCTGGTAATAAGATCATTTATATTGCATTTTGAATCAGCTTAAAATATGTAGAAATATCTTCTGGAACTGCACTACGACAAAGTTGTATTGGGCCGCGCCTTCTTAGGGAGGGTTCTTCAACTGGTTGAGATATTTCCTTCAAGTGAAAAGAAAAGCAACATTCTGTCTCGTTCCGCTGTTGGAAAGATTTGCTGGCCCGAGGTCGTGGGTTCGATTCGCGGCCGCGGCGGCCGCTTTTCTGATGGAGGCGAAAAGCAAAAACGCCCGCGTGTTCGAGATTTCGGCGCACGTTAAAGATCCCCACGTGGTAAAATTAATTTGAAGCCCTCCACTACGGCGTGCCTCATCGCCTGCGTTGCATCGGTGCGTTAAGACCCTACAATGAATGCAAAACAGATTACTAGCGGTGCTCTTTATGGCTCCGTTTACCATGGCAGACTGCAAGTGGTGCCGTGAAAGCATGTTTGTGTCCAACTTGCGAATGAGCAATATTCCTTTTTGATAAGTGGAATAAACATTTGAAAGCCAGAGACGTTCATTTGGAGGGACCGAAAGGGTGCTGTCCATTTCCTTGCCCTAGTAGCCAATGATTCGACAGAAGACGTGACATCTACAA
Source organism: Haemaphysalis longicornis (assembly GCA_013339765.2). Taxonomy (NCBI): domain Eukaryota; kingdom Metazoa; phylum Arthropoda; class Arachnida; order Ixodida; family Ixodidae; genus Haemaphysalis; species Haemaphysalis longicornis. Next base: position 93,634,862 of record CM023453.1, on the reverse strand, counting down.
TATCTACAACTTCAGTGTAACATATTTACATATGAAATGATCCTGACATATAAGATATGTTATAATCGTCTCATCGGCTAAGTTCACATAGTTATTTCGGGAATTTTCCGATAAAGCAAGGGAAGAGTTACTACTAATTCCCGTACCGTACTTTTCCGCAAATGGCCCTGTATTTAGGGTAGCAAAAATACAGTTACGTTCACAATTTCTCTCTAAGCTAATGATGGCAAGTAAATGAAACTTGGTGTCATTATACAGTCGCTATACAGCCTAATTAACCTCCTTTCTAATTGTGCGACAAATAACTCATGACATTAAAGTTTACTAATTGCCAGGTAATTTACTTGAGCCGTAGACAGGTAAATTCGAAATTTTTTTATCACTTCAATAACACTGTGCTTTTTCATACTTCTTTGTACAAGTACCAAGGTGTTCTTTTTACTGCCGATATTTCATGGGTCTCACATATCACGTCTTTATGCGCCAAAGAGTCACGTTGGCTGGGTTATCTACGTCGCAACTTGGAAAATTCACCTACTAACATTTGTGAACTCGCCTTTCAAACATTCATCATGCCACAATCAGAATTCGCCGCGTCAGTTTGATCTCCTCACCATTATTACGTAATAAATATTATAAAAATGATACCGACTAGAGCAGGCCGGTTTATATCACGTACCTACAATACCAACTCTAGCACAGCACAAATAAAACTATACCTGCAACTTCCGCCATTAGACAGCTGTCGTAATATTGCTGCTTTGTGGCTTTTCCACAAATATATTTTCACCCATAAACGATCCCGGCTACCACTTGAAATACCGCATTCTTTTTAACGCAGATTCCATAAGCAGTCCTGTTTCATGAGCATATCCGCACTGCCCCGTGTTTTCGATTTGGAATGAGCTGCCTGATGATAACATTGCCACCATATCTAACCCTAAAACATTTCGCTGTCAGCTACTCGCACTTTATACTATTTATTGCTGTTGAAAAAATTATGACGCCTGTTACCAGGATTTGCGTCTATGCTGTTTCTATCAAAAATTGTTTGCTTTTTCGCTCTGTTAACGGCCACAGTTCATGTACGGTCAAAAAATGATCACTTTGTACTTTGAAGTGGGTATTCCGTTCATATTTTGTTGTTACGATGTTCGTGTCTTAAATTTATGCTTTTTATTGGTTTACGTTTTCAATGCCCCCCTTACTCTTTGCCGTCCAACGGGCATCGGGTATTTATTTATAAGGTTTTTTAAATAAATAAATAAATTTCAGTACATTGTTTAGGTAAAACAATGAATTAAATTGAAGGAAACATTAAATCCATGAAAACAGCCCCTTCATCAGAAAGTTGTTTTTTTTTGTCAAATTTTGCGAAGAGAGGTTCTTTCACCTCACGCAGTTTTCGTCAGATAATAGCCAAAAACAACTGTAGTGCTCAAATGCAGTGCTATTTTGTGATCTACAGGTAAAGCACTGAATAAGCTCTGGTTTCTACTTCGTATTTTCGTTTCTACAGTCAAAAAAAGAAGGAAGCTGGCCACGTTTGAACGACATCGCCATCATTACACTCCACGAGAGTGTGAACTTCTCGAGCGCAATATCCCCAGTGTGTCTTCCCAGTCATCATGAAGTACTCCCAGTAGGTTCTACATACTACGTGACAGGATGGGGATCTATCACATGTAAGCAGTACTTAAGACACCCTGAAGCTTCGGTGCCCACGAGTAGTAATCGGCAAGGACTTCTCCAATTTTGTCTTATTGTTCTAGGATAGACTAAAAAGAGCAAGCGGTGTCAGTTCAGCCACGCGAATGGGCATCACCAGCAGAGCTGTATTGTCACCTTCACTTTGTAACGGCGGTCGCCGTAAATTTTTTTGTTCTCTTAATATCCGGTGATGGTCTTACCTGACAGTGAGACACATGCTTAGTGTGAAATCAAAGCACGTAGGCAGCTGGGTTTTCGATTAGGACGGATGACCATAGCATCGGATGCAAAACGGGTGCTACACGAAATGCCTCCCGCTATACCAATTTGGTGCCAACGGATGCACATAGAGATTCGCGACGGCGATTACGACTTGCTGTCAACTCCACTAATCCACGGCCCGACGACATTCGAAGGACACTTAGACAGGGGTCGCAAATGCGAAAGCAAAAATGTACCGTTGGACACCGTAGGCGCTTGGCGTCACAGCAATTGTTCGGAGCCCACGAGAGAGACGACCGACCCGTTCAGCAGCAAGAATGGAACTCCCTTTATTCCAGAAGCGTCGGAGCACGTGCTCCACGTCAGGCGCTCTCGCGCGCTCGCTCACACGTGTCAGAGTGGCCAGCGGCCCCTACATCTCCCCTCTTAGACTATAACAAAGGGGTACACTCGAACGCTATAAGTTCAGTCTTTGCGGGGGCCGGACCACTCGGCCAGATCTCGTGCGATAGCTGCCTGGAGACCGACGCCGAATCAGGAACAGAACTGTCCCAGAAGTTGGCGAAGTTGGCGATCTTTCCCGTACTCTCTTCCTCTTCGTGTCCCGTCCACTCTTCTCCATCGTGATGAGTGGAGTCTTGCGTCGCGTTGGCTGGAACCGTACCAAGTGGCGGCGGTTTCTTTGCACGACGCCCCTTGGTGTTTCGACCACGAATGAGCGAGGCCTTTGAGCTGGGCTGAGGAGTGTCGCTGGCGCAATTTAGATCCTTCACCCATACACGGTCACCTGCTGTTAAAGGTGGCAACGGGACTAGCGCGGTGTCGAGAGTTGAACGCCTTGCTTGTTGGGCTTTATAGGCAGCATCCCTATTCTTGAACTCCCGATGACTTGGGGTATGTGGGACTCAGGCGTTCTGGAAGACTCGGAAGCCGACGTCTGAAGATTGCGTCCCATCAGAAGCTGGCTGGGAAAATCCGGATGGTCCCGTTGTATCACGATAGGACAGGAGTGCCAGGTACGGGTCATCGCTTTTTTCCAGAAGGTTCTTTACCGTCCGTACCATGCGTTCCGCCTCCCCATTGCTTTGCGGGTACCGCGGGCTGCTGGTTTCATGGCGAAAACCGTACGTTTGAGCAAACTTGGCAAACTCGTTTGATGAAAATTGGGGTCCATTGTCCGTCCGAACGACATCAGGATCCCGTGCCGCGCGAAGCAACTCTTGACCGCGTTTATTCACTGCTACGCTAGTCGTGGAAGTGAGGGACACTACTTCGGGAAACCGCGAGTAGTAATCTACGAACGACAAGGTGTTCACGGCCTTTGCAGTGGAATAGGTCGATCGCAAGATGTTGCCACGGACGATCCGGTGTCGCTGTAGGCATGAGTGGTTCGGGGTTCACCACTCTGTTGGTTGCGCACTGTTCGCAGCTTGTAACCATGTGTTCAATGTGCATGTTGCACCCAGGCCACCAGACACTTTCTCTTGCTCGTTCCTTGCACCGGCGAAGTCCTTGATGTCCGTCATGAAGGAGGCCAGCAAATTCGCTCGAATACGCCCGAGGGATAACTAGGCGGGCGTCCAGAGTATAATTCCATTGAAAGTGCTCAATCTGGGCCTTTCCTTCCAAAATGGCATGAGGTGAACTGAACCTTGCTCTTGTCTGGCCAGCCATTTTCTATGAAACCACTGACTGCGAGGCATTACTCGTCGTAGAGCTGGGCTTGTCGAATCTCTTCAGGCGACTATGCTTACTGGTGCTGAGAAGCCTTTGTAGACATCCCCATAAAGAGTTAACAAGCATTTACTAATGTTGGGGGGAAGCGGTATCGCAAGGGAGCCTCTGGACAGCGTGTCTGCAGTTGCCAGCAACTTTCCCGGCACATACTTTACCTTGAAATTGGTATCGCATCAACTTTATGCGCAATGCGCTGAATCCTTGGTGGCAGCTGATCGAGGTCTTTATGTCCGAGAAGAGCTACAAGGGGTTGGGGGTCAGACTCCACCGTGAAGAAGAGACCACGCAGATACTGGTCGAACCGCGTTATAGCCCATGTTATCGCCAGTGTCTCCTTCTCTGTCTGGCTGTAGCGGGCTTCTGTTGGAGTCAAAGATCTCGAAGCGAAGGCGACAGCGCGTCGAGCACCACAGGGTTGACTTTGGAGAAGCACGGTGCCGATACCATACGAACTTGCATCCGCCGAGACCACGGTTGGAAACGACGGGTCATATAGAGCTATGCAACAGTCTGAGCTGAGCATCTCCTTGACCTTCTTAAATGCTGTATCTTGATCCACACCCCAGATCCAGTGACTGTTTTTGTTAAGCAAAGCTCGGATGGGCGCAGTCACGCTTGCGAGGTGCGGAAGGAAGCGACCAACGTGATTGACCATACCGAGTAGCCTGCGTACTCCGCTGGTATCCGTTGGTGGCGGAAGACTTTGGATTGCCTTGACTTTGTCTGGGTCTGGTGACACTCCGTTCTCGTTGACGACAACCCCGAGGAAACGGAGAGACTTGACTCCGAACTCACATTTCTTCCTGTTGAGCGTGACCCCGGCCTCGTCTAGGCGTTTCATGGTGGCTTCAAGTCTTTTGTCATGTTCCTGACGGTCCTTCCCGAATACCAAAATGTCGTCGATCATGTTGACAACTCCCGGAAGACCCTCCAGGATTTGAGACATCAGGCGCTGGAAGAATTCCGGAGCGGAAGCGATACCGAAAGGAAGGCGACGATAGCAATACCGACCGAAGGGTGTGATGAAGGTAGTCAGCTCTTCACTTTCAGGGCAAAGCTTCACCTGATGGAATCCCGATGTGGCGTCTTAGAGAAGACGTGTGCGTCCTTCAGCTGACCTAACACAGAGACCACAGTAGGAAGAACGTAGCGTTCCCGTTGGACATACTGGTTTAGCTTGGTGAGGTCTACACAAATCCTGTAGCCACCTGTCGACTTTGGTACAACAACGAGACCGGCGCACCACGGCGTTGGTTTGCGTACCTTGCGGATGACGCCTTGACTCTCCATCTCGTCGAGTTGAGTTTTGACCACTGGCAGTAATGGAATTGGAATCCTCCGTGGGGTGCACAAAGCGAAGGGCTGTGCATCCGGTACAAGGCGGATCTTGTACGGTTCTGGAAGTACACCCAACCCTTGAAAGATTCGAGGCTGCGGAGGAGGCATCGTAGAAGATGTCGCGTCGACGAACTTCACGACACCCAGGTCTTCTATGGCGGGAAGCCCAAGTAGCGGGGTGTTCTGACCTCGCATGACGTAAAGTCGTTGAGTGGTCGACTTGTCTTTCCAGTTGAGGGTCGCGGAAAACGTCCCGAGCACTGGCAGGCGCTGGTTGCTTGGACCGGTGAGCTCCGCTTCTGCTCGATCAAGAACTTTGGGAACGGCAGGAAAAGTTGAAGGGACAACTGTCACTTCGGCGCCAGAGTCTATTTTGAATTTGGCGGGTATGCCATTCACGCGCACGTCAGCGTACCTTGCACAGCGCGTGCCGACCGCGTGGAGTTCCACCGAGCCCAGCTTGGCTTTTCCTTTCTTTGCTCGGCAGACATCGGCGAAGTGACCCTGCCTCTTGCAGTAGTTGCACGTGGCCCGCCGCGCCGGGCACTTTTCTCGAGGGTGAGGCTGGCGACCGCAGTAAAGCCGGCGTTCCTCGTGCTGAGCGAGTGAGGAGGAGGGTGTCGAGCGGCGATGCTTGCCCTTCTTAGCTGCGTCGACATTCAGGTTTTCTGACGTGCTAAGTGACCGCGCCGCACGTTCCTTTTGGGCGTCCTCGTGCAAGCGAGCCTGATATAACGTCTCTTCTGCTGTCAGCTTCGTGCTTCGGCAAAGCTGGTCTGAAAGTTGTTCGTCTAACAGGCCGACAACAAATCTGTCTCGAACCAAGCGGCTTTCCACCTCTGAGTTGCTGTAGCCGCACTGCCTGACCAGGTACTGAAGCTCCGCGTAGAAAGCATCTACTGACTCACCCGGCTGCTGCGTTCGGCGGTGGAAGCGTCTACTCTCGTTGACGGGATGAACGAAATGACGGGTCAATGTCTGCTTGACTGTGGCGAAGGGTTGCGACTCCGGTGCCGATAGTCCCAGCGAAGTAAGCAAGGTCCGCGTCTGCGGTCCCATGACGTAGAGTAACGTTCGAACCTTTCGTTCGTCGCCCGCAGAGTCGAGGCCAGACGCGAAGACATAATCTTCGAATGTGGTGATCCACGTAGGCCATTCTCCCGGATTTGTGAACACAAATGGGGCCGGCGCTTGTAGTCCGGAGGCGCCGACACGAACGACGGGAACATCTGGGTCGCTAGTCATGGCTGAACACTTCTGACACCATGTTCGGAGCCCACGAGAGAGACGACCGACCCGTTCAGCAGCAAGAATGGAACTCCCTTTATTCCAGAAGCGTCGGAGCGCGCGCTCCACGTCAGGCGCTCTCGCGCGCTCGCTCACGCGTGTCACAGTGGCCAGCGGCCCCTACAGCAACTTTCTCTAACACCTTTTTCCCCTTGAAGCTTCACACAATTTGCTTCGGGGGACCTGCATCTGACAAATTTTAAATTGCTTCCAGGCGTTCCTTAGCTCATTCACCGCGGGTACTTCATTTTGGCTAGGACTAAATTTAGGCACTTTTTGTGGACTGGTTCGTGTTATGCACCGCCTCATGCTTTGAAGACACGTGGAGCTTCGGCAGTGTTGATGTTAGACATAAAAAAATGTATAACATTCTAAGTGATAGCGTATTATAAGCTAGGCGGACGTGGTGTGCTGCCAAAATCAAGATGCGCGTGTTAAACCACCACTACACTTCAGAACACAACTATAAAGTCGATCGTTTTCTGAAAAAAAAACTGCTGCGCTGCCTTAGGGGCGAAGGGTCATGCTGCTGGTCCTATAAAACGGCTTTGCCCCCTAAACGACTCGTTTTGCAGATGAAGGCGAAAAACAAAAACTCCCGTGTGTCGATACTTCGGCGCGCCTGAAGGACGTCCACACTGAATATAATCCGGGACCCCCCAGAAAGGCGGGCCAATTACTCCAGTTCTCGCTTCGGCATTTAAACACTACAATTTTTAATAAACAAAAGGATAATCCTTGTTTATAATTTCATTTCTAAACATAGCAAGCATATTTGCACATATTTGTAGATTACTGCTAATAGTCGTGATTCATAAGAAGTAAGAAAAAACTATTGACTGAAGTTTTGAGCTGTATGTTTGTTACTTACGACTGGGTGAGCCACTGAGCAGTAATTCTCTATACGGCTGAACGACCGCTCGACCAATTGAATAACACCCACACCACTGAGCTTTCCACTATATAAGTAAACAGTGGGCTGTCACAAACTCGGACCTTACAATTTCTAACTCTCCAGCTCTGGAAAGTTTGAATTAAGTGGAAGAAAAACGCCGCTAGGCCGCGTAGGCGTTCCACAACCTTTGGATATTTTTATATTAATCACCGGGTTTTTTATATGACTAGGGCTATTTTTGAATGTTCAATATTGTCCTCTTGAACATAAGTCGTTATACTACGATGTAGTCATCGTGGCAGCTGGAAACTTCCATCTTTCGCATGTGTCTACATCTGAAAGCGCAGCTCACAGTTGTAGTACCTGGCGTAAGTAAAAAAAAACTTGTATTTGCTGTTGAGACAAGAGACTTTATGATTCCAAAAATTGCATTGTGCCTGGTCTTTTACTCCCATTTCACTGGTAGAGTGACACGAAACAGATGGTCTTACTTACTATGCAACCGTCACATATGCCGTACCGCTCAAGAATTTTCTTTTCTCTCAGCCACTACCGAGAGTATAGGCCCTCCTGAACTAAAACAAGCCTTGGTACAGGAGATTCCCTGTACTGACTACCCACTTCTAGCAGAAGGCCTCATATGTCTCCGAGGTGTTACAGGACTTTCTAGGAAAGTAAGTGCAAATTTAATCCTTTTCCTTACTGCAGTTTGCTTACTCACGTGTGCACAAAATGCATGAACTCCTTTCTAAACTGCACGAGAATTCATTCAGGTAAGCTGGGGTCCCATTTGCAATGTTAGTATGAAGCGCAAGACAATGATCACAAATAAAGCCCGTGCTAACCTGAAGCAAAGGAGAGTAGGATGCGAGCGCATCTGATGTTGACGTCGATGACGGAAACCTGTTTGCTTACGTGCATAGGAACAAGCGCGCATATAATGATGTATTGCACATCAACCTGTCACAGCAGCTCAAGTCCAATTTTACTTGTACTGATTCAAAGCACTTTAATATAACCCACCATAAGCGTATTGTTCGGCTTTATTGTGGCACTTCATAATAATGTAATATTATTATAAGGAGTACTAGTTCTGTCAGATAACATAGAAAAACCTACAGCAAAAACCGTGTTACCGAAATCCAGTAATGGAGCAAATCTCAGCCAAATGCTTTTTGCAGATTTATTTTGACCTCTCTAGTCTCGTTTTTTTGTTTAACCCAGTAATATATCACCACCTATGCCTTTTACCCAGCCAATGTTCAGCTCAAATAAAGGGTCTTTTCTTTCTGTTGAAGGGCGACAGTGGCGGACCTGTGGTTCATCACAAGAATGGAACATGGACATTATATGGACTTCCTCACCTGGTTCGGACAACATTCAACAATCTTGACGAATCTTGGGGGGCTGCAACGAGGGTTTCGTATTTTACCTGGAATTTTATTCAGCCTTACATGGCCACAGAAAGTTCATGGCTGAGACCATGGAGCCCCCGACGTTTTACGTGTTTTGAGTAGGTTTTGCAATGACGTTTTTGACAATGCCGTGATTGGAAACCGAATATACGTCAGAAACACAGTTGGCAGCAATTGGCCGCACGGTACTATAACCTAATAAAGCTATGCTTCGACTTCTTTATTTTACTAACTATAAACATCATGGTTGGTTATGGGTACTTACTCTGAAAAAGGCATAACGGTATTCCTACTTAGGGATGCTTTACGTTCAATAAATAAAACCAAAGCTCTGCTGGCTTCTACATACAGGTTTTTTGAAGACTGTAAAGGCACAAACATGGTATTAAACATAAAAAAACTACCACTGTATTCGTGTCAGTACATTTTCGTCTCTGTTTTCGAAATATTAATCTGAAGTTAGCGCCCAGCGTATTGTTCTTTCATGAGAGCCTTCCTACCTGGAGCCTTTCAACACAGCTGCCGAAAAATGCTTCTTTATTTGAAGCTTCAGTACCATGAAATCATAGCCGCTATATAACTTTCGACAAAATCAATAAAGTAAGTCCACACGATTAGAATTTGGTGATCGTGTGCGCTAGCGTTACAGTACATGGAGTGTGACGACACTACCTCCCCCACAGGAAATTGTTAAGGGTTGCTTGACAATCCGAAGTTACAATTTTTGGTGGGGGTTTAAGTGATGGGCAAGGCAAAGACGATCTGTTGGAGTTCGCGGAAGTAGGGCGCCGAAACGTTCGCGCATGTGATAAGAATAAATATAGGTTTCCAAACAGTGCTGATGCGGTAAAACATGGATATAAAGAAGTTGACAAAAGTTCGAAGTTTTTCGTTACACGCATGTTTTTGCTGCATGGAGCTTTCGAGTAAATGAAGAAGAAACGAAAACAAAATTCTAGACATCAGTGAAGGGAAACTCACCATTCAAGGATCTATTTTATGCTGAAAAAATGCGTGATTTGTGCCTTGTGCTTCTGAATGAGTGTAGGCACTACACAATGCTCCGAAAAACAGCAACCATACTCCCTTTTTACAAACTTAAGTATCACTTTTGCCTTTTGGAACTATTCGTTGCTTTAACGCTTTTCAAGAAAAAACGTTATGCTGAAAGACCACCTTTTCGCAAACTTCATGATCTTTTTCGCTCTCAAAAATGTTGAGAGGGTGCTAGCTGGGATACTGAACCGAGCTGCGACATTCTGTTTTCCCGCGTATGGAGACGGCATTTAAAATTGGAGGCTAGTCATAGAAAGACAACACATTTCATTTTGTGGCTGCAGAACCTATCACTGGCGAACCAACAACACAGATAGCAGTGGAGACTCTCGACTATAAGCCGACAGGCAGGCCTTGCACGTTAAAATTTCTCGCGAACAGAAACCACACTCGCATGTGGAAACGCATGGTAGTTTGCTGTGTGAGCGATAAAAAGTGAAGAGTAGTTACTCTTGCTTCCTGGTGTCATGCGACACAAGCTACATCTGAAGTGGCTGCAACGTTAGCCACGGGATGGCGCTAACCGCTTAGATCATCGTCATCCTCCTTACGAAGTTCGTTTCTAAGCGCTTCTCGACGTTTTTGTAGCGGTCGGCTTCTTATAGTAGTTCTAATATTCGCTAAATTCGTATAATTTTTCGGCCGATTTTTCAGGAAAATGACAAATAACATGGGTCATCAGCTCGGCTTTACATCAAGGGTAACCGCCCCAACCCCTTCTTTACATAGAGGTAGAAAACACATGGGCTTTACGGGGGCTGGCAATGAGCACTTTAAATTTTTTGATAAATCCACAAATTTGTTATATAGAAGTTCATTACATCCGGTTTAACTGTACTACAAACGTGGTAAACTACTTCCATGTCGAAAACATCAAATCAAGCGTAGTATGTTAACAGGTAAGCTTGATGGCGTACGGTTCCTCTGTAGGGATGATGGTCTGGGCGTATCTTGTTTGGAAGACGTCGAAGTAAAAAAATACATTTTCCCCACTCGTCTGCGTGAGGGGCGATGTTTGTTTGCTGGCTTATGCCAGTGATGATTCGAGGGAAAAAGCGTTCTCCTTCGATGCGTGCGGCAAAGAGTTAATTTCGCCGTGTGCATTCAATGCCTGTGGCCCCATTAAAAAAACCCGTCAGTCAACGTACCCACAACGAATCTGAGAACTTGTTTACAGGCTTTGAGTATGAGCCAGTTTTGCGACTTACTTTTCTTCACGTAGCATGCATGGTTATTGCGGGGCAAGAAGCGATCGTCCCACTATCCAGTATTATGCTGGCTGCCTGGACGTTTTTTACGGTCGATCTGACTCTGATGAGTTCGGACGTCTCAGGAGCCCATTTCAATCTGTTTCTTACGATCATTTCCTAAAGGTCGTTCATAGTATCTTGTAACAGATCTAACTTAAATCGTAATGTTCTGCTTTTGGTTCAGATTGTAATGCCATCAGCGTATATAACTTTTCGTAATTTTTCACGTTCTTCCATTCTCTCAGGCAGAAATTTCGAACGGCCGTCTTTGAATCAGAGATTACGATCGTTGGGGTCGGCTTTTGTGACAGGGCGAGCGCTATTGACGCCTCCTCCGCCGTGGCAGGGCAAGGGGTGCGAACTGTAAGGGAGCCTAACGGGGGGTCGTCCGGCCGATTAACGATGGCCAGAGCATAAGCATCGTGGTGACGGTATTCTCCCGCGTCCACGTATAAAATATCTTGTCTTACAGGTAGGCGTCGCTGTAGAGCCTGCGCTCGTTCTATTCTGCGACACGCATGATACACAGGGTGCATGTTCCGTGGTACACTACGGACGACAAGCCAACCTCCAACCGGCGGCCACCACGCTTCCCTATCCCCAGTCGCTCAATAAAAGTTTCTCTCTCTCTCCCTCTCTCTCTCTCTCTTCCCATTCTCTCAGCGATATATGTCATTGTTAGCTAGAACGGAAGAGTCGAGAGCGAGCAACCCAAGCAACGTTATCAAAAATGCTTCAGAATGGTTACCCGTCTCATGTAAGGGAGGCGTCACGGTGACGCGGCGATGACGTCTTCCAGGGTTTTGGCAGTTCTCTTCCGGCCGCGGCCTCACTACTCCCTTTGGTCGAAGGCACCTGCCCCTGTTTTTGGGTGGCAGCCTCCCTCCGGTTTCGCTCCGTCGTTGCCTTTTCAGGGCCGCTGAGATCTGCTGAACGGCCTAGGCTTGGATCTCTTTACTGTAGCAACGCATTGCAGCCTGGAGCCGCGGCGAGATCGTTGTCATTGTTGCAGCTTCGTGCGGGTTCTTGGCACAGTCCGAAAGAATGTGAACCGCAGTGGCTCTCTCCTTTCGGCACAAACAACACAGGTCACTCACATAAACACTCGGACATACGTGCTTCATCAGCACCGGGATGAGTATTGACCCTGTGTGTATTTATCGAATTATCACCCCTTCCTCTCGGGCCACCCCCGGATGAGGTGACGGCATAGTCTTTCTCTCTAGTCTGCACCGCTTCGCGATTTCGTTAAGGTCATTCGGTCCTTGGTTTCCCACCAACACGTCAGGTCGACCACAGTAGCCGCGGCGCGGTTGGTTAGTCCACGCCCCACCGCATTCGCCGTCGCGTTGTGGTTTGCGTTGCTGCGATGCGACACATCACTGCCCATGTGCGCCGCAAACCACTTGATCACAACACACCGACTCTCATTCGTGAGATCGGCCACACGCAATACACGTGCAGCTTCACCACACAATATTCTTCTGGCGTAGATTTCACTGCCATCCTAGAAGCACAGAGCACAGCCACCTCCTCTGCTCGCGCGTCACTCGAGTCCGCACACACGCCGCCTTCCGTGTGGCAGCAGTCGATGCCTCTACGACTGCTGCGGCTAATGCCTTTCTGCCAACCAGATACTCTGCCGCATCCACAAACACAGCACCCCTATCTTTGGCCTGGAGATCGATGGGCGCCTTCGCTCTCGCAGTCCGCCGCTCCTTGTTGAACTAATGGTTCATATTTCTTGGCAACGGATATACCCGTACCACTCTGCTAATTGCATCCGGTAAAGGCAAGTCTGTATTTTCGGGTTCCCCTTCCTATTGCCCCGGGACTAGGTCACGCCGTACTTGTCTACCCGCTCTTGTTACCGATAGCTGCACGAGCTGGGCGATCATCAGCGCCTCCGTGATTCCTTCCAAGGTGTTATGTCCTCCAAGAGCGAGGAACGTTTCGGTGCTTGCGCAGTCGACAAGTTCGAGTACTGCCTTCTGCGCTTTGCGTATGAGTGCACTGATCTTCCTTGTGTCGTCGCCTTTTTGCTCTGTTAACCCTTTACGATGGTGCACCAACTAGCTCACCAAGCCATCATTCTGAGCGTTGATCTTATTACGTTCACACTGCCTCCAGTTGTGGAAAGTATGTATTGTGCCTTAGAGCGAAGGATTGCAGTAGCCGGGTGAGGCTTTCTACCTTAATGCCTGCTTTTATGTTTGACACCCTCTTCATGAGGCGTACTGCCGTGGTGACTTTGGCAGCGATACGGTTGACCGCCTCGCCGTTCCCTCGTTTTAGCTCCATCAGGATAACCTGCACTCGGATCTTCCCTACCTCCGGGACCGCTGCTCGTCTTGATCTTGATTTTCTCTTGCTCTCTCGCAGGATCCTTGCCTTTCGTCTTCCTAGCTACTCCCTTTGGTGGAATCACCAATAGCTCTGACTTGCTAGGAGAGACGACGAACCCGGACCCGTCCCGCTGCTCCTTGATAGCGTCAACCGCCTCTTGCAATCCACCCTTGATGTGTCCGTCGCTTCCACCTGGGACCGATAGCGTTATGTCATCGGCATAGATCGTGTGTCGGACCCCTGGGACTCGTGCGAGCCGCTCGGCCAGCCCTACCATTACAAGGATGAAAATATTCGCGAGATGACCGAGCTCTGGGGGGTACCGACACTGCCGAGCTTCTTGTCTGAGCCGCAGGTCACCGGCGTTGATCTCGGCGGTCCGCCCCGTCAAAACATCCTTGATGCACGCATATGTTCTCTTGCCCAATATTAGCCGTTACAACTTGGCCAGGGTTGCAGAGTGCCTCCCTTCGTCAAAAGCGCGCTGCAGGTCCCAACCCAAGAATGCTCGGTTGTCTGTCGTCTGTCGTGTTAGTAGTGTATCGATGATTTCATTTTGTAGTTGTGTCATCGCATCGCGATTTCTGAGCTTGTTTTGGAACCCGATGATGGTTGATTGCCAATACGTATTAATCACGGTTGATTGACAATAAATGGGGACAGGGAAAAAGGGAGAGAAAGAAAAAGTAAGGGGTGCCTTTGGCTGGCCGGCAGGCTTTGGGCTCCATTTATCCCCAACGTGATGCCTTTGATGAGGTTCGTATTCCCCAGGAAGGCCAGGACAAGTCGGAAGGCTTCCCGCCGGATGGGGTTGGGGCCTGTCGGGAAAATAAGGTCAGTCAGGGTGTGAATGGGCAGCCCGGTATGCTGGAGTGCGGCCCAAAGCTCTGCTCTCGGGGCGTCATGCTGGCTGCAGGAGCCGAGCTTGTGCTCCAGGGTGTCGGGCTTTGGGCAGGCAGCTCATGTGGGCGACGACCGGCGGCCTCGTCGGCGCAAGTGGGCTCCCACATTGGAGCAATCAAGCCGCATGGGTAAAAGTATAGAGCGGGCGTCCCTGCTGACGCAGCCATGCCGGATGTGCGGAGCTTGGCCGCTGATGACTCTGCGGTCAAGGTGCATCGTCTCCGCCTCCCGAGCCAGAATGGGTTGTGCGGCGTCAAATGGCCTCGGGTCGCGGATGGGCCGGGGCCTCCTGCCTCCCTTCGCAGGAGGCAGGGGCCCCTGCCTCCCGCCACCGGCAACGAGGAGGCACCTCATTGTCGGTGATGCCGATATCAGATGGCCACCATTGGAGCCGCAGGTAACAACCCCGGGACTCCACCAGGTGAAGCTTCGCCGCCAGCGACCGCACCACGTAACCGCTGGAGCTCGATTGCTGGTCTACCACTTGCAGTCACAAGAGAGCGGGTTGGAAGTTGGTGAGGACGACGGAGACCTGAATCCGGTTGCCCTTCTCTAGGGGAAGGTCTGCAGCTAGGTGCAACCTGGCCAGCTCTGCACGGCTGGAGGAGGCGGGGCCGGGCAGGAAGCGCCCTCGACTTGCGCCAGCTTCATGGCCGTGTAGGCGGCACCAGCTCTGCCCAGAGACGATTGCACTGAGGTTTCTGTGTAGACCTGCAGGAGGCCAACCGTCTCGTCCTGAGAATGAGGCTGCCGGAAGGACTCCTTCGCCGACTGGAGACACTGTACCATCGACTGTGCCTTAATGCACCATGCACAAATTCGTTCCTTTGACGTATAGGCCAGACTACCAACATATAAACTGTGGCTCACCCGAGACCGTCAAACATATATTACTACAGTGCTCTGCTTATGCTGAATCAAGGGGCCGTTTACAGCAAAAAATTGAATGTCTCCAACTTGGACCATTAACACTAAGCTTGATGCTTGGACCATTCCACTCACCTTCCTCCCAGCGCAAAGCCCTATCTGCATTATTTCAGTAACTCGAGGGACACTAGCATCGCTACAACATTGTAGCCATCTCCATAGCATTTACAGTCAAGTTTTTACTCAGCGCACTTAAACAGGAATCTTCATTTTTAACTTTTATTCTTTTCTTTTTAGTTTTTATTTTCTTGTTTCCTACTCTTCTTCCTCCATCTGCTTCCTTTGTTTCCTTCTCCCCTTTTCCCCGCAGAGTAGCATGTCGGCGATTTTGTACTGGCAGACCCCTCTGCTTTCTCTGTAATAAAGAGTCTCTCTCTCTCTCCCCAGAAGGGAAGCAACGTCCTGATGGATAGCCCGAGTGGGTGTTGACCGCTTGCTACGAATCTTCGAGTGCGTGGTGCTGATGCGAAGAGCTTGCCCGGTGCCAGGTGGTGGTGTATCGATGGTGTGCGCTGCGGGGGCTTAATGTTACTCTCGTAGATTGGATGCCAGCATGCACATCTGCGAGTTGGGGCGGCTGCGGTAGCGCTGGAGAACGGCTGCTCCACCCGGTGTGTTATGGAGCCGGTGGATGTGGTGCAGCCCCGTCTGCATGGCCCGCATCTGGATAGACCAGGTGCCGGCCTCTGTGTAGGTGACCGCAGCCGAGGACGTGCTCGGGAGGCCCATGCACAGGCGTATGACCCGGTGCGTAGCGACAAAGAACAAATAGCGACGTGGCACACGTGCTACACAGCGGGAGAGAGCGCGGCTGTTCATTTGAAGGGAAAAGCACACAGGTTTTGTTGTCACGTTACACTGGCCACGTTATTCATGGGGGCATGGACGCATTTCTGAAAGTGCCTCATATTTCCAAGCCGGGTGCAATACGTTTGCAGGGACAAGTTCAGGACACAGCGATGGAAAGCCTACGAAAGAGGAGGCTTTCATGTGCATCATATCTCTGTACCAAGCACTTGATATTCACAGCTGGTGCTGGTGGCGATAGATCCATAAAGACCCATTGCCGTATTCTCGGTAAATTCAGAGACAACGCTCTTCGGGTAAATCTTTGTTGTGCATTAGCTGTTTTTTTGCAAGCTTTACAATGCAATCATTTTATATGGAATCCGTTTCTAGCACATCAATATCTGCTCAGTGTTATATTGTACCGTTGACATTCGAGGAAGTAAATTTTATCTCGGCAGTTTTTTACCCTGATTGGCTTTATGACTTTATCCTTCTTGTACAAACTGTTAAGCGTAAATAATGCTCTTAGTGATGAAAAAAAATATTGTATGCATTTCTGGGAGTAAAATTCAAAATATCAACCGCTTGTGTACCATTGATCACGCAGAAAAAAGCTCCCGTTTAGCAGTGGAACGTCACGTCAAACGCAAAAAAGGCTTCTATATTTCCAAGCATTAGAAGAGCTCCACTATTGAGACCTCTGTTGCTACGCAGATTGAATCATTTCGCTTTTAGGAAGACAGAATGAAAACCATTTTTTCGCCAGTACCGGTCCAGGCCGTCGTGCCACTGTCTCATTATCAGACGGCCGGACTATAGCTCGCCCAGAGTCCCTAACTAAACAAAAGGCGGTTCGCCACTATGAATAGACGTTTACGCCGTAACTACGCCTCAGACAGTCCTCCTATAAGAAGCGATGCGGTAGCTAAGGTTTGGCAGTAGGTGTGGTGGATGGTACTCCCAGTACATGTGTACTGATGGGTGGGAAGAGCAGTTCTGTGAACGGCAAGTAGGGCAACTCGGGGATACATGTTCGTAGTCGATAGAAGGGGGGTGCTAGAAAAGAGGAGGTTTGCCTTATCTCAGATACGGCTTCGCGGGAGAAGGTAAGGTGCGAGGCTGGAAAACACGGCTTACGGCACGTAGCGCGTAGAGAGGACAAGAACTTATACCGTGGCTGGCTTTTACATGTGCGCAATTCTAAATTATACGCAGTTCTACTTGCGGACTTCTACATTTACGCACTTCGTTAGCCAGCTACGACGACGAGCCCGGAACAAAAATTCTCTGCACTGGTAAGTCTCATAACAAGTGAAAGTATTAAGAGGAAATCAAGGAAATATACCGTGAACTGCTTCTATTCTGAAGCAATGGCGTCTCAACTTTCTAGCCACAAGTATGACGGATCGCTGCACACGAAACCGCTTTACTAGCACGCGGAAAGCAACCGCCTATGGTCGCTACATTTGCTTGCCATGGCGAGGCGCCTCCTGTTCCCTCCAGTCGGTAACAACACCTCTCAAAGCTGCTAGGCTTGCACGGGCGGAAGGTGCTTACATCCTCCGCCACTGCTGTTTCCTTTTCCCGGGCCCGAATCCCCTGCTTGGTGATATCATCTCGTGCGCCGGAACTATGGGGATTTAATGCTTTTTCCATTAAAACGAAGTCATGTTATAGTAATTACAAGGTTTCTTAAATGGGCCACTAGAAAAATATACTAGTTTTATTCATTCGAAATATTTCGTGATTGATACTGTCTCAGCAATCATCCGGCGACAAATGATGCTTCTTTCACTGAGAAATCAAACATTTGAGGGCACAATTCTAGTTCCCCTGCCAAATAGTTTGTTTCGTGACGTCTGCGATGACGTATCGAAGGCAAATAAACTAAACGGACTTTATTATGCTGCCAAGGGTTACAGAGCCCGCCGAAGCGCCGTTTACCGTCAGTCTTCCCATATGATGGTACTATAGAGCTCAGAAATGCTGCCCACGGTGTTTTGACCGTATTTCTTCCTGGATAATTTTACAGCAAAGCTTTACTACTTTGGTCCAGCGGTTTCGCGGAGAATGCGCAAGCTAACCTTTTGACCGGAGGCGCACCCCCGGCGACGCATCCCTCGAAGTGCATCGCGGTATTCTCAGAGCCCGCTTTCGGCACTGCGAGCAAGGCCTCTTTTTCGGTCGTTCTGCTTATATGAGCGGGGGCCACCGCTGCGGTAGCGGCCGATCAGCTGATCGGCAGCCAACCCCCACCCCCCCACCCCCCCCATGCATGCGCGCTCGGTCGTCTCGGGCGACGTGACTCGTCTCGCTCCCGGCGAAGAGAAACGGCGCGTTCGCTGTTCACCTCGGCGAACACCACGTTCGTAGGGCTTCCTCCTGTGAGCATTGCACGGGACCGAACAGCTTTAAGCCATCAAAGGTTAACCAAGCGAAACCAATACTCAACCGCACCAATTTGTAGGAGGCGTTGACCAGACTAAGCCAAGCTTTTGCTTTGCATATTCAGTTTTAGCCTTGCTAAGCCGCAGCCACTCTTTTATATCGGTTGGTAGTAATCGTTTCGCGAAATATTCGGTATTTTCAACAAACGCAGTCGCAAACAATATATCGTCTCTTGTCAGGTTTGGGGACAATTATACAACAAGAAAATATTCTGTAAATTGGACTACGTTTATATTAAGCCCAACACCGAAATGAATGCACACAATGAACGGAGGGGAAGAAACGGACAATGTGGAGCTATAGAGAGAAACAAGGAAGGGCGAAAAGGCGAGATGGGAAAAGGCCAAGGTTTTGAAGACACACTCAAAGAAAAAAGGGTGTGGTAGTTTCTCCCTTAAGGGTGAAACAGGAATGTATCATATATCGCTCCCTAAGACGTAGAAAGATTCTCCCTTTAAGATGGAGAGCGCATTTCTCCCCCTAGGAGTGGAGGAAGATTTCCCCTTTCGTGAGCTAATGGAGGAGCGTTCCTCCCCTGGCAGCGTCACCCGAGCAAGGCTTGTCATGCGAGAAAGGCTTAGTGAGCTGATCGGTTTGAGGATCGAAGAAGTACAAATAGGTAGGTTACTTTGGTTGTGTGCTCTTAAAATGCGCTAAAATAACCAAGAAATTATCGACCGAGCACCAGAACTGCATTTAGCAAGCGATGTCGCCACTCGTATATGCGCGACTTCTTGCATTCGTAGCGTAGAAATTTGGGCTTGTTGGTACATAACTTTCAACCCCATATAGCGCAAAAGACGAGACAAGTAGACAAGTAGACACACACGGCGCTAACTTCCAACACCTTTATTGAAAACGATATCACACATATATAGGCAAGAATTCCATGACGTCACACACATGCGTACATGAGCGCGAACGCAAGTGGGCAATCTCTTTTTCTAGTGATTTGAGAGAAGGTGAACTTACACAAGAGCTTCCTAACCTGGTTATCTTTTCCGCCTCAATGATTTCACGTGTAAGAGTAAAGACAAGTGTACACGTGAAATCATTGAGTCGGAAAAGATAACCAGGTTAGGAAGCTCTTGTGTAAGTTCGACTTCTCTCAAATTATCAGAAAAAGAGATTGCCTACTTGCGTTCCCGCTGATCTACGCATGTGTGTGACGTCGCGGAATTCTTGCCTATATATGTGTGATATCGTTTTCAATAAAGGTGTTGGAAGTTAGCGCCGTGTGTGTCTACTCGTCTGTGTCTCTCGTGTTTTGCGCTATATGGTTGAAAGTTCTTGCATTCGTCTCGCTGCGCGCCCCGCCTACGCGTTCAGAGCGAACGCGCCGCCGTAAACAATGTAGAAGTCATACCGATTGGTTTCAAAATGCCGCCTTTATTTCCGAAAGGCTCGTAACCCCGCCGTTCACAGCAAACGAGATCACAAGCATCCAATGCGGCCGTTTGAGAACAACCAGTTGTTGTTAGTCGCCTTACCTTGCTACAACCGATGCACCAAAACGCGGATTGTCTGCAAACGTAAATCTCAGCGCAAAGGCAATGTAGAAAACACGAAAAACGTATCCGTCGCTGTCGCACCCGTCCGAGCGAGTAGATGACAATGCTCGCCCTCTATCGTGCTCAAAGTAATGCAATTTCATCGTAAACGTTTTAAAATGGCCGACATATGGCGCAAAAAAAGTAGGGGTGGCGAGGGGCAGCTATTAAGCATCACCATCAGTGGGCACTTCATAGCGTTCCCTTGGTTTCCTGTATGGATAACGTATATTACTATAGCCAACATCACGAACGCCGCATGTGGGCGGGCACATATTGGGAAGAAACAAAGCACAACAGAGCGACATACACTTCATTAAAGGCACTGCTAACGCTCAATACACGCAACACACAACATCGTAAGCATAATACACGTATACACCACAACATGTAGTACACTTTTGACATGTCCGCATGATCACAAGCCACAACTAAATATTGAAATGGCGGCAAAGTATTCATAACCCTGATCGCCGAAAATGCAGGTAGGAACAATGAAACTGTTGTTTGTTTCGATAACCGACGGCAGGGCGTGAGCCTTAGGTGGGTTTTGTTATTTCATCAAATGTAACCCGTGCTATTGGAAACTTTTATTAATTTGAGGTTTTGTAAGAGGGAGTAAAATAGCTCAAAGGAGAAAAAACGTTTCACAAAACAGGATAGCAGGTATGTTTGGATAATCACACTGATTGCCTCGCCTTCGCTCTTTTAGCGTAGAGCGCCCCGCTGGTCTGGAAACCATTCAGCCAAGATGTTACCGAATGGGGGCGTTTTGTTGTTGGTAACTGATCCGTCAATATGATGCGGTCCGTGCTCGTTGACGAAAATAGGGGCAGTTTGCTATCATCGCTGACCTCTTTTACACTTGGGCGTCTGTATAAAACGTCCACAAATGCAGTGGTAACGTTGAACACGGCGCAGGTGAGTCGCCCACAGCGAGCATGCAGCGGTGCCCACAGAAGGTGCTTCAAACACACGGCTGGCAAGCCGTGCGTTAGCGTGGCGGGCACATGGTAATAATAAAAAAAGACAGTGAGAAAACACGCAAGCAGCACACCGCAGGGGAGGTGTTGCTCATAGTCGTCGTATGCGCTCGACCGGCGAAAGCCACAGTGCAAAGATGAACGGTTTCGTTTTTGGCGTCGGCGCCGACAGCAGATTGCAGACAACAGGGGAGATTATTTCCTTTCCTATTTTGGTGTTTCGTAGAGGCCATACAGAGCCGTAGAGGCCGTAATTAGCTAAAGGGAGAAGCCCGCTGGTCCGGGGAGGAAACCCTCGATTTCCTCCCTTTTCCTACCCTTTTTTCTTAGAGTGGACAAGAAAGGGCCACAGCCCGGAAATTAAGGAAACGGATGCAGTAATTGTTCGCTACTGAAACCGGGTTTTCCTACCTCACGTCGCAGATGCGCAGTGGTAGTGTCGCGGTGTCGCAAGGTCCAGGTGACGTGTCCTGGGTGCGATGATAGAGCGTGCACGAGCGCCCATCGCATAGTAACGGTCGCAGCTCTGTTGAGGTGTCGCGGTATTCTACCGATGTGCTACGTCCCGACTTGTCTCTGGGGGGGATGTCCTGGAGGTTGCACTTCTAGAGAACCTTTTGGGGCACAGCACGGGTCCGGTCGTCCCACCGTCGTGAATCCCAGTCACGCTGCACCCTTCGACAGGTTGTTCGTCTGCTCAGGATCCCTTCTACTTTGGCCTTCAACCTTACGCGCTGGCAGCTTCAGATTGGTTGGCTCGTGAGTGGGGGTGAGTGCGCCCACAAGGCGATGATGATGATGGCGCTCTCAGTTTTTTTGGACCGTACCCCACAGCGCACGTCTTCGTTATCCTCGTCGTCTTCTTTTTATTGGCGTACGTTTTCGTCGTGATTCTTCGCTGCACAACTCAACCCACTTCAGCCTTTTTCCACCGACCAAGGTCACTTCCCCGTCCACCAGTCCACAACATCAAAAAATCCCTTTTGAACTAGGTTGCGAAAAGTATATTCCCCATTATTGGACCAGAAGCACACGAACTGGAAACCCAGTTCGCAGAAACTGATCGCAATAAAATAATAAGCGAACATACTAAATTAATGACCATCTTTACACTGGCCTTGCATAGGTATTATAAGTTTCCGAAACAAATCAAGACAACAAACAGGCACAAGTTTTTCCCTTCCTCTACAGTGGCTTCGATGCCAACCTGTGCCTCTTTGGTACACACATCTGGCCGAGTGGTCACTGCGCTTTCCCCTTAAGTGACGGTGTACCGCTGTACGTGAAAACTTTCTGACAGACCTTGGGAAACGCAGAACAAAATGTATATCGATGGCTTCTGTATTTCGTGAGGCACTCACGAGTGGTGACATAGCCCTTTTTGCGTTACTACAGTTATGTTGCTTGAATTTTGAACTTGGATCCTTTGTCCGACTAAAGTAGTGCTTTCGGATCTTGCAGGGAGGTTCCTTTGTTTTTGACACTACCTGGCCTTTTCACGCTGAAATCTGGGGGCTTTTGGTATCCGTGTTACTTGCCAATGTCCTTTCATAGAGAGCGCCGCTTACCAAGTGGGATTTGCTGCGTCTCCGTATTACATTCACCATAAAACTTTGGCTCAAGAGACGTCATAAAATGAAGTTGGACGTTGCCTCTTGCGTTTTAAAAGGTGTTTCGTAGTTGGGGTCCGATTGAAGACCCATCCGACGTTCCGCTGTTTCATTTGGTTTTGGCACCTTCTGCCTTTTCACAGGGGGCAGAGTTTGGTCTGCGCTGAAACTTGAGGGTGAGACATGTTCGATTCGATTAACAGTTTCTTTATATCCCCTGATCGAGGTGTCGCCCTTCGCGTCGCCTCACGCTCCGCGAGCTGTGCAAGCAGCTGCAAAGTTTCTTTTTCGATTTCCACAGGCACTTTCACCTGCCGGTCACGCTCCTCTGCATTGCAGCAATCTTCGTTTTTATTTCGGCTAGCTTGATGGCCGCTTGCAGCTCTAGAATGGTTTCCTTGTGCGAGCGCTCTCGCTTCACGATTACCCACTCCCTACTCTTGTCGCCACTTAAGCCTAAACGAATCTTCAATATAATTAGCTCTGCCGCGTCCATTTTCGGTTTAAGGGTATCCGCAACCAACTTGTCTCGTCCTGCCATAGACGCCAATTATGGTCGGTTGGGGACAATAATACATACGAGAAAATAACCTGAGAACGAGACAATGTTAACAACATGCTGAAATCCAAAATGAATACACACAATGAACAGAGACAAGCTAATAAGCAATGTGAAACTACAGAAACATAGGGAACTGCTACAAATCGCGACTGGGAAGGGCCAGAAGTACGACGACAGGAGAAAGAATCACAGTCGGAAAATAAACGGAACGGACACAGTGCGTGTTCGCTGCTCGAACGGGTTTGTCCTACCCAGGTACGCAGTGGGGTGTTGCGGTGTTGCAAGGTCCAGGTGACGTGTCGTAACTGCAATGGTAGAGCGCACCCCGAGCTCTCGTCGCATTGTAGCGGACGCAGTTCTCTTGGGGCGTCGCGGTCTTCTTCCGATGTCCGAAAATTCGTCTTGAATGGGGAGGAGATGACCTGCACGTTGCCCTTGTGGAGGACCTCCTGGGCACAGCACGGGTCCGGGAGCACGGCCGCCATTCATCCCGGTCACGCGCCAACCTCCGACTGTTTGTTCTCGGGATCGCTTCTCTTTCTGCCTTCGGCTCTGTACCTTCCGATTGGCTGGCACGTGAGTGTCTGCTGAGTGACCATAGAAGTCCATGCTGATGATTGCGCTCTCGAGGTGTTGCAAAGGCACGCACGCATGTGAGCAACGGTGGCGATTTTGGTGTTTATCAGTGCTGCCAGCTTTTCGCTTCTGCGCCCTCACTGCTAACTTTGATGAGTTAATTTGTAAACAACATTGCCAAATACACACCAACACAGCCGCTTCAGGCACACGTCTGCCGCTGAAATGCTGCGAAGCGCGTTATCTTCGATTGGCGTCCGCACGAAGCCAATCGGGCGCAGCCGCAGAGCAAGGAGGACAAGCTGATACTATCATAGTTGACCGATCGAAAATGCGTAAACAACAAATGCCCATTGAACCGTCGCATCTAAACAAATGTCGCGTGATGCGAACGGACCAATGATTACGGCAGCGGCGCGGAACAATAGGAGAAAAGAGCGCGGATACTCAGCAACCCAATCTAGTAACACGAGGTCTATGAATGTCGTTAAAGGTTTCGTGAGTGCGTTTATTTGACCTGTGTTGTAATCACGCGCCGTTTCTGTTTCCCAAGCCGCCCTAACCGCGAAAGAGTGGTGGTGGTTTAGCGTATGGCTTGTATTCACTGGTGACAAACACATGCCGGCACCCTTGTGAGTGCGCCGTCACTTCTTACCTCAGGCTCCGTGGGATGGCGGTACTTTCCCGTGGTAAGCACATGATGTCTGTTGGACGTTCCGAACTCTACCCCAGTGAACCCGAAGTAATGCCTCTAGTCCATTGAGAGCGCGATTAAAAACATCTCAGGTGACACCACCGTCGAGAACCGGGTTGAAACAGAGCAGACGACGCACGTCGGTGTTTTTTTTTCTTCGGCGTGAGAGCGCAGTGGCACAAGCCGCGCCATGTCCGTGAAGCAGTGGCCGTGTTTGTGGCCGTTTCTAGAGTTTCCAAGCGAAGAAAATGACTACAAAACTTTTCAATGAATACCACTTATAAGTTTTCGCATATGCGTGCATGTAAAAGTTCCCTCAAGTGCAGTGATTTATTCCGTCATTATAAGTTGGAGCCCGTTATATAAAAGAGTGTTACGAAGGTTGTCTCTGAGAACATCTGTGATAGCTGCGCTTTCTCGTAGCTGTCCGTGGTGTAAGCTTCGCAAAAACCGAGATGATGCAGTGCAGATCTGCCTGTAGCAGGATTTCAAAGCGTTCGATTTGAAGTGAGCTGCGCCCATGTCCTCCCACGTGTTTTGCATAACTACCTGGAGCATCTTGGTCGTAGATGCCGTGGTAAGGTACCGTGTGGTCGTGGTTTCATTTTGTACTGATCGTTGTAATTGCACGGCTCAGTCGTTTCATAAGTGTAGAGATAGTAACAACGTACGATATTCTGCGGCGATTAGGCTTTTAAATTGTGTTTAGCAATCTTCTCATTCCTCTCCCCCCTTTCGCTCGTTCATTTTTCGTTTTACTTTACGAGGGAGCTCAGTAACCCTTTGTAGTAGCTTTTGAAAGGTGGCTTCTGTTGATTTGCATTGTATAGGCTTAGCGTAAAACAAGGAGAGTGGACCTTTTCAAACTTTCAATTTTTTGTGTACCATTGTAATACACTATCGCGGATTAACAAGTTTTAGTGACTGTTCTGGACTTCCACCATTAAGAACGAAATATAGGAATTTAAGGGGACGCATTGCAGAATGATGTTGTCTAAGCACCCGTTTATTAGGTCGATGGGCCTCTTTTAGAGTCAGTTACTTGTTGATTTCTGGCTGCACGTGCTGTTGCCTACACGGAGGAGTCTCACGCACGGAGACCTTGTGAAAGTATTTATATTAGATTCACTTTCTTGCGCATGTGTTTAAGCAGCAGCTTTGAGGTAACCAATCAGTCCGGTGTGTCATGGTTGTGTAGATAATATTTTTCGCCTTGAAGGTTGGCAATGAGCACGGCATTTGTACGACTGGTGTTGAAGCTTCCAAACTTTGTGTGTGTTTTGCAGGCGGCAAAATTGTGGTTTATAAAATCTAGAGGAATTTGACGTGCTTTAGCACGACAAATTCCTCCAGGGGGCATTTCAAACTATAAATAATTTCAAATGCCCCCTCGACAGCGAAAGAAACAGGTGTGAGTACCACAGATGATCTAATTATCCAGGTGGGGACGAAGTACGACATATTGGCAAAACAAAAATGGTCGGAACTCAAAAATGGCAGTCAGGATCTACCGTATTCTTCGACGCATGGCATGAGCTATTTTTGTACCCTCTCTTTGAGCACTTGAACCTCGTCTGAGACACATAATAAATGCTGAAAATTCTCGATGTGCGGCGGCTTCTTTCTCGTTCAAAAGCACTATTTTAAGGACGGATTCCTACAGTCAATAGTGTTCACCAGCAGTTGTAGATTACTTCAGATATGCTGTTGTTGCGGAAGGGAATATTCGTAATTTTATACTGACCAGTCGAGCTGTTCCTCGTCAGCTTGACCCGGTCTGCCTCTATATTTTCTCGTGTTAAGGAATAATCGTTGTCAGAATTAGGTTTTCCTCGGTACAGCGCGCTACATGTCAGCCTTAAAGTGACTGCCATCATAATCATAAGTTTTATTTCGCCTCTTATTCATTGCTTGAGGCCGCACGGTCATTTGATGATTTTTTCTGATGCTGTATTTTGGTTTGTGCTGTAGAAACCGTGTAATATAGACTCCACTTTGAATTCAAAGCTGGCTCATTCTGAAAGCTGGTAAACAAGTTGTGAGTCTTCTTATGGTTTCTATGACTATGAATGGTTTGTAATGGGCCATCAGAATTCGCACGTGATCAATAAAGGAAACTCTCCGTTGGACTCAACGTATACGCAGAGCTCTTTCTTCTTGGATACACCGACTGCACCTGTGGAAGCATACGTACCTTGCCCTTCACGAATCCGCGTAAGAAAAGGAAGTTTTTCTTCGACCACTTTCGAAGAATATACGCCCGGATCACCAGCCGGAGCCGTCAGGTGTTACGTTACGTTTTCGGATTTCTCTTTGAGGTTTTTTACAGAGACGTGGCCTGCTACATTCACAACAGAACCACGGCTGCAGTGGTGGAAGGTGGATGCAATGCCTTCCTTTACATGACCTCGTTTAAACATCCGCCTTTGTTTAGACGACCTGCTGCCCGGACCGAAAAACAAATGCCTCGCCTTACCCATCACTCAAAGAAGCAGCAATATCCTAACGTCATATTCTCAAAACAGCCTTACAGATCTTTGGATCAGTGAGGGTGGCGCCGGTGGTTCTCCATTTACGGCAACGCTAGAGCAAATCTGTTGATGATTGGAGTGTGAAATTAGTACAGCTTTCTCGGTGACTATTCTCTAATACAAGAATCACTGTGTCGTCAGCTTCGTTGATAGGCTCCACAAAAAAAGGCTCGCATTAATGCAGAAAACACTGGACACTAGCTTCAGTGTAAAATTTCGATGACAGAAGTGAAAGCTCACTGGAGCCCAAGTACTGCTTTTTCGTTAATGTCAAATAACAGCAGTTGTGGTTGAATTACGTGAAGAAACATATGAGTACAAGCCAGCAAAGCATTGGATATATTTTATTCAAAGTAAACCACTCCTACATAAGAACGAAGTCATTTATATTACAGGGTAAGTATACATAACAGTCGTTCATGTTTAGTGTTGAAAAATATAGATGTAGATTTCAAAAGTCCCTGTTAGGAGGGTCCAGCCGCATAAGCAACATAACGCCAACGTTGTTAGGTTTCTTAACCTGTGCTCTGAAGGCGAAACAATGGAATTGACAAAACAATCTTCGAATATGATATCAAAAACAAAAAGATCCCGAGACATCCATGGAGCTCTCCATGAACGTTTTCTTGCCATGTAAGGCTAAATAAAATTGTTTATAAAATGTGAAACCCTAGTCGCTTCCCCGTAGGAATAGTAAACATTATCGAAGGATTCGTAAACCATGTGAACAAGTCCACACAAAGTCCATGTTCATTTTGACGATGAACAATAGGTCCGCCACTGTCGCCCTTTAAAAATAGAACACAGACGTTTAGACCGTTACCAATCGCTGTGTAAACTGCTAATATGTTGATTAATTGCAGCAATAACATTCAAACTGTCATCATAAAGGGGTTGCAGAGAAAAAACTGTTGAAAAGCACTTTCAGAGTTTTGCTCCCTGTATATTAACTTTTAATCTATAACCATCAGTTGTAGGCATTAATTGTCAGACATGAATCTCTATCCTGACATGATGCCGGCCACCTGCGATAAACTGCATATTTCTTGCTCTTTTTGACCTTAGAGCCTTTGCGTCATTCCACGCAAATATGATTATGAGAGTTCTTATCTTTGAAATCTAGTTTTGTGGTTTAATTCAGTCCTATATTATTTTGTGACACACATTGCACTCGTTATCAATACTAAAAAAAAATTACTGATGAAGATCAAATTAGCGTCCACCCGCAGACCAATGGTTGGTTAGAATTGTGTACTTTGCCACTTGGCCACCTAATACTGTTAGATTACAGTTACCGTAGGCGATAGATATGAACTACATCATTATCTGTGCGTTTGTAGCTATGCACATGTGCGGGTAGGTGTCGCTCATCGTCGAAATCGGCATACGTTGCGCTCGAATTCTGGTCTGCCATTTCTACTGTCAGGGTGCCATTTGCTACCATGCCCTTCATGCTTAACACTAACATAAGAAATGACTCGGAGCTGACCTGACTGGAGCCACGTTTGTGCAATTTAGCAAGTGTTTAGTGCATTTGATGCATGTCGAAGAACCCTGTTGACAGTAACGCAATGGCTTAAACTTCCACTTACGAGCCCATGGAATCCTGTAATGCCATGGAGACAGAGGAGGCGTTCTGTGGGAAGGTCGAGTCCAGTACACGCTACCTTCCTCTACCAAGGCTTGCTTCAGTTCAGGAGGGTTGATCTGCTCTTTAGTGGCTGCGAGTAAAGGAAATTGCTGAGCCGTACCCCATATGCGACGGTTGTACCAAAATAAGATTAGCCATTTAATTTCACTGTACCCGAGAAAGGTGCTTACACAGTGAAAGGAAGAAATGGCACAATATCTTGAATCTAAGAGTGATTTTCTAAACAATCAATGTATTTACTTAGGTTAGCAACTAGCAGAACTGTCACCTGCACTTTTCAAATGTTTAATGGCACTTTCTCACATCCGCTATGAAAGAATTCTGGCATCAAAATTCTGCTTGTGAACTACATATTTTACAGTTCTTCAAGAGGCAATACAATGAATGCCCTGCACCTGGACAGTAAAGGTAATGACACAGGCAGTGCACCCATACATTAAAAAATATTACAACGTCGTGTTATGCGTATGGGCCCTAGATGCATTGCTCTCCAACCTCATTGTATGTTTTCACTGGTGGACCGCTAGAAAATCGGCAGCTTCTTCACGTGTGCGCCTTTGTTCTGGTGCTGATATGGCACTTCCTCTAAGGTTGAAGGCAGCGAAATCAATTATGACGTGGTCAGCCTTAAAAACTGAGTATATAACTTGACTATTTGTGACGTATCAGAAATTAGATGATGCGGCTCTAAAGGCCTCTTTTTTTATTTATCCTCGAAATGCTGACATTATGAGTTACTTCTTAGAGGCGACGCTTTCAAAACTTTTATCCTGCAGCGGCTGATAATCGAACAATTTTTTACATTTTGATAAACATCAGAAATTATACTTTCAGCACTATGTGCAAAATCTAGACCTCCCGGCAAAATGTCCGCAGTATATGTTAGCATACAGGATTTTCTTTAATGGCCGATAATATGTCATACATGGGCGTATTTTACCTTTTGTCACCCATTGGTGAAGCACATTTTCATCGCCAAAATTAAACCCGTTTCCCTCATCTGAAATAAAAAAACCTGTTCGCTACTATTCACCGCCATAAATATGTTTTCAGATAAGACACCGAAATATATTTCCATAAATATCCTTCCCATAGCCATTAGGCTGGAGTGACCTATATAGTGGGGTCTCACACAATAATACGCAAGGCGCAGTGCCAGGACAACCCTTTATACTTCAGGTGTAAAATTTTAAGCTGTGTGGTGATAGCACTATATAACGAGTCAGTGAACTGGTTTGTCCATCGGTCGGTTTGTCCCATCGACAATAGTTGGCGAGCCGGTCAGGCAGTTGTAAAGGACAAACATTCAGTCTACTCTCAGGGAACTGCTTTCCAACATTATATCAAGCATGGCTCTCAGAAGTACTCAACAAATACAGCAATTACCATTGGCTCATTCATGACAAAAATATTGTCACTAGTGAAGAGTTCAAAAAGTGGTGTTTACTGAACCAGGCACGCCTGCAGATGACACCTTGACTGGCGGGGACAGCCAAACGTCCTAAAAACGTGCCGAGCTAACACTTAAGCGTCCACGATTTCTATGCACCAATGGTTCGGGTAGCGTGGCGTATCGTGGCAAGGATAGTGACCCTGCGTAAGAATTCGGACAGAACACTTGTTGGCATTGCCCGCTCCACCATGAATGCATCGCTACGATACGAACGAAGGTAGTTCATGAATGAGGAAAAATACAGAAACTGTAAGAATAAAGAAAAAAATGACATGGGTCCCAAAACAGTTCAAGATGAAGTCTGACGGGCGTAATAAGGCTTCATTCTTGCGACGTGCATGACATCAGACTGTGTCGCGGTGCGAGGAGAACGCGCAGTTTCCTCAGGACTGAACTTCGTAGTTGACGTCGCCTGTCCGACGAAGGACTTTGCAGGGACCGAAGCAACGTACATTAATTTTTCCGAATGGTAGCTTCGGCGAACGACGCTTTACACCCAGACCAAATCTTCTGGTTGATATGCAACTTGTCGGTGTCGCGTGTTTTATCGCCGGGCGTCATTTGCCTGCTGACATCGAATGCTCTGGCGTGCTAGTTGGCAGGTGATCTCAGCGCGCTGCGGAATTTTGTCAGCGTCCGTGCTTTCAGCAGAAGCCTCGACTGGCAGAAGCATAATATCCAACATTGTGAAAACGTCTCGCCTATGAACTAAGCGGAACAAGGTGAATCGCGTGGTTTCCTAAGCTGCGGTATTATAGGCGAATGTTACGTATGGAGGTATGCTGCCTCAGTTTCAGTGGTCGAAGTCGACATACATGGAGAGGATGTCGGCGATAGTCTTGTTGAGCCGCTCTCTAAGGCCGTTCGCAAGCGGGTGGTATACTGTCTTTCTGTGGTGACTCGTGCAGCTGAGCTTCAGAATTTCTTGAATAAGTTGCGCTGTGAACGCTCCTCTGTCAGTGATTACTATTGCCGGAGCATCATAGCGAAGTACGATGTTCTCAATAAAAAGCTTCGTAATTTCTGCGGCTCTGCTCTGCGGCAGGGAGTTTGTTTCCCAGTAGCTCGTCAAGTAATCGGTAGCGACCACAATCCATATTTTGCCGCTTGATTACAGAGGTAAAGGGCCCAGCAAATCCATACCGACCTGTTGAAATGGTAGTTTCGGGGGATCAACCGGTTGAATAAATCCAGTTGGTTTTTTTTATTTTAACGCAGAGATCTTCTTCAGCGTTAAAAACATTACTGCGGCTTAGGTCACTAACCCTGTATGTGCAAATCGAAAGCTTGGTTTAGTATGGGTAACTCTTGGTTTCACTTGGTTAACCTTTGATCTCAATGTAATTCTTATACTGAGGAACGCTGTCATCGTAAATCCAGGTATGTGGCTGGACATGATCCACCCAGATACATGATCACCAGGCAATAGGATGACTACGATTAGTCGGTGGCATAGGTGGCAGGCGCGGTGAGTGACGGGACGCGTCACTAAGGCCACGCCATGGCTGTGGTCAAATGAAGATCAAGTTGCCAGTGGCGGCGAAACTCGGCTCGACTGGGTTAATTCACCTTCGATTTATACCGTGGGGTTTGACGCCACGAAGCCACAACTGAAGATCCGCGCAATAGGGGAGGAATCGTGACTAATCTGGCAGCCTCAGAATGTTGAACGTGCGGCTAAATATAGACACAAGCGTTTTCGTTTTCCTCCCTAGTTGAAACACTGCTGGCATGGTCAAAATTAAACCGGCGTATTTGAAACAACCTCCCCGCTCAGGAGCCACTCAGAAACGAAAAGCGGGTTTTTTTATGCACTGAAGTTTTAGCCAAACGTATTATTTAACCAAACGTAATGGTTCAATACACTTTGTTACAACGAATCACCACCGATTTACAGCCGAGCTGTATTTACTCTACGACTTCTTCTTCTTTTTGATGCCCTGACATCAAACACCCGAAGCTGCACGTGTCTTTTAAGGGAGAGGCGTTTCAAAATGCGAAGCGGTTAACAAAACCCGCTATAACTCGGCGGTAGCTACAACAACTGAGCAGTGGCGAAAGCCATCAGCAACTTATTGATGCTATTTAAAAGCGGTAGCGGAGTCAATCCAGTCAAGACTGCGGAGGACGAAACTTTTAGAGGGTACTGGGTGCAGCAAGCATCTAAGGTGTTGAATTACATTAGTTATTTTGCATTCGCCCCCAACAGAAAGTGCTAGGTTTCTTTGGGAGGTCGCCGGACTGTTGTAAAAAAGCCATAACAATACCTTTTAAGACGGAGTCAGATTTAAACTTGCTTGTGTCAGGATGAAATTGGAAATATTTTGTGAGTTTTGTGTAATTAGTATGTGGCTAGCGATGCCTCTCCGAACTAGCCGAACCAAAAATCCAGCGCGGTACGTGCGTAAATTTACCCTGCCTGAAAAAGTGTCTGTGTGTCGAGTATGCAGATCAGCGTATAATATTAAGACAACAAATACATTATGGCCGTCATTACCAATGTGACACTGGGCGTATAGCTCCGCTTGTATCTGAATTTTTAAGGCTTAAGAACCCTTTAACTCGTACAATTTATGTATACAAAAACCATGAGCAAAGGTTGTAAAAGTTCTGCCCTATTACATCTCGTATCCACCTAATATAAATTGTGTCTTAAGTACTGCTTACATGTTATATATCCCCATCCTGTCCACGTGGTACCTAGAACCCAGTGGGAGTGCTTCCTGGTCACGGGGAAGACACACTGGTGAAATGGCGTCGGAGAACTTCACTCTCTCCTGGAGCGTAATGATGGCGATGTCATTCAAACGAGGCCATCTTCCTTCGTCATCTGACTGGAGAAATAACAAAGTAAAAAGAAAACATACCGTCCTGAGTGCATTCTTTTCAGCGCAAAAAAGAGTACATCGTTCAAAGAACGGATCTGTTATTTTTTTTTATTATTTACTCATACTGTTGGCTGGTGAGGCCGATACAGGGTGGAGTTACAAAATCCTTGTAATAACATAAGAGCGTGCATAAGCACGCACAAAAGAAAACAC
The DNA here is from genome assembly GCA_013339765.2 of Haemaphysalis longicornis. Taxonomy (NCBI): domain Eukaryota; kingdom Metazoa; phylum Arthropoda; class Arachnida; order Ixodida; family Ixodidae; genus Haemaphysalis; species Haemaphysalis longicornis. Next base: position 93,601,888 of record CM023453.1, on the reverse strand, counting down.
ATAATCGTGCATGCCTATATTATTGTACAAAGAATGTAAACAAATAATGCCAAACAAACGCAAAAAATGCAGACAAGCGAATGAGTACAATAAATAAATTTATACATATACATATAAATATACATATACATATACACACACATGTGTGCAAACATTCATTCTGCACTGCTGACAACGTAAGTTAGGTTCATTTGTACTTGGGCTCGCAAGAAGGCGCTTCTCAAATTCCGAAGCAGTCCGAGATAGAACGACAGATTCTGGTAATGCGTTCCCGTTACGTGTTCTACGCCGAAAAAAAGAATATGCGTAAGTTTTGATGCGGAGTTGTGGGACTGTGAAAGCCCGGCTATTTGTATTTCGCAGGTCTCTACCTTGTCTCGGAATTAGGTATTGGGTTGTTTGTATTTTAAAGGCATTCTCGGTAAGTAGAAAGAAAAACTTCAGGCGCGCATGAGTGCGGCGATCTGCTAGTGTTGGCAAGTTAAGAATTTCAAGCATATCTGAGACAGACTCAGTGCGTGAGTAACGTGATAATATTAACCGAGCCGCCTTTTTTGCACTTTTTCAAGCGTATCAATTAAACCTTTACGATGCGGATCCCAGATGATGCTAGCGTATTCTAATGTTATCCTGCCAATTGTTAGATAGGCAGATAGCTCCACCGATGGCGGTGCCTGTTTTAGTTTTCTACGCAGAAGCCAGAGCTTTTTTCGGCAGCTGAACAAACATCAGTAATATGAGAAGCCCAACTTAGGTCATTGTTAATAGTCACACCCAAATATTTTACTGCGTTGACTATGCTTATCTCGCCAGTTTTTAGTGTATATGGAAAATTATGGACATTTGTGGTTTTGGTGACTAGGTGTGTTGACTAGGCTCAGGCGAAAAATGCATAACTTCAGAGGTAATGCCCCGCACGGGGCAGCTTGAATAATCTTGGTGACGGTGTTGGTGACACCGCAGACCCCGACCCCCTATACTCTTGCTGTAATCTATCGTGGCTATGAGTTGTAAGGTGAAGGGAAGAAACCGCAAACGGTGGCCGTCGAAGCCCAGGTCAAGCTTCGGCGGATGGGCTCCCTGTGTGTATACCAGGCAGGTAGCTCCGGGACGTCTTCAGCTATCAGGGTAACGCTGACGAAGAATGCACCCCCGTCTCCCTGCTTTTATACTATGATATATGGTTTCCAAATTTTCTAAATCCAAGGATTTGCCTCCTAAAGGGGCCGCACCCAGGTATCCTTTCCTCGGTTGCCAATGACGAGTTTCCTAAAGCCGGACAATTATGCTAGGTTTTTGATAATGGAATCTGTTGACACATCGAACCTTCTTGCACAAAGTCTGTCTTTTTGATCTACAAAATTACTTGAGGGCATTGTTGGTAAATCCAACAAAGCCAGAAAACGTACAACGGGAGGAGGTCTTGTAGAAGTCAACGACAAGCGACAAGCTACTAATCTCTTGACTCAAATTCACATCGCAGATTTTGACATCAGGGTCACAGCCCACCGCAGCCTCAATAGCTTCCAGGGTGTGATCTCTGAGTCAGATCTGATGAATGAAACTGAAATTGATCTGTTGGAAGGCCTTAAAGACCAAGGTGTGACAGCAGTGAGGCCTATGATTCGTCGAGATAACAAGGAAATCCCCACTAAACATGTAATATTGTCTTTCGATCATTCCACAGTTCCTGAAGCCTTTCAGGCCACACATCCCCAACCCGCGCAGGTATTTTAAATGCCAGCGTTTTCTTCATAGTACCAGCTCCTGCTGTGTCAAAAGGGTGCCCAGCACGATCATCAATCTGACACCTTCCCATCACAAACCCTCATCTGTGCTAACTGTCAGGGACCCCACGGGGACTACTCTAGAACATGCGAGAAGTTCAAACAGGAGAAGGAGATCATCGAGGTGAAATTCACTGAGAACCATACCTTCCCAGACGCGCGAAAGAGGTTCGCCTTTTTCCCCTGGAGGAGGTACGCCGACGCAGCTCGCCGGGGGGCGGAGCGGCGTGTGATGTCTACAGGGACCCAGTTCAGCGAGTCTGACCTGGTGCCTCTGTCGCCTCCCGCTGAGTTGCCTCACGCAACCCGACCCATCACCACACCGCTTGCTGAGCAGCAGTGGTTGGTGCAAACCACTTCTTTCGGAACCGGTGCCGCTCCCGCTCCTGCCTCCCCGTCCTCCAGTGCGTTGGAGGGTGCCGAGGGGATGGACACCGGGGGCCCCGCATCGGTTCCCACCACTACCGCACCGCCTGTGCCACCTCTGGCTGCCCCCGATGACCGCGGCGGTGGCGGCTCAAACGAAGGGCCCCCGAAGAGGGGCCAAGTCCGGCGAGTCCGGTCCGTCGGGCACCACTTTGACATCTGACGAGGAGATAGACGTCGGGCTTTTCCTGCCTGCAACGCATCGGAAGGAGCATCCTCCAACGTCCAAGCCTACAGAAAGGCCCAAAAACCAAATCTTAGAGTAACAGCCCCGAAAGACACATGAACACACATGCACAAGGACTCCAGTAGCTCCTCAATCTCCATACTGTGAAGAGAAAATATTGTTCAGTGGCACTGTAAAGGCCTCCTTAAAAATCTTCATGATGTCTGTGAGATATTGCATTCGAACCAGCCAAGTGTGATGTGTCTTCAGGAAACAAATTTGAATTCAAATCACACAAATTACTTGAATCGTTGCATGGTATACAGAAAGGACAGGAATAGATGCACACTCTTCTGGTGGTGTGGCCATAATTGCCCGCAAATCGATAGCATGCCACCCTCTCACTTTGAACACTCTTCTTGAGGCTCTGGAGATTCGCACAATAATATTTAATAGGTGGATAATGGCATGCTCCTTATATATTCCTCCTGATCTTGCACTTTCGAGTTCTGACTTCGAGGCTCGGGTTGACCAGTTTCCCGAACTATACATCCTCACAGGCGACCTTAATGCACACATTTCTCTTTGGAGCGCTTCTCGAACGGATGCCCGAGGTAACCTGATACAGATGTTTTAACATCCTCTGGAGCATGCCTTTTCAACAAGAAACAGCTACATACCATAACATAGGACACAACACATACTCATATCTTGACTTGGCTATTGGTTCCGCAGTTCTCTTTTCTTGTTCTTAAGTGGGGCGTGGGCACGGACCCATATGGTAGTGACCACTTCCCCACTTCCCTAACATATATAGGTACACGCCCATGCAGTCCATCTTCCCATAACAGGTTTAATGACTCAAACGCAAACTGGAGTACAATCACATAAACATCTAAACTACACCACACAACGATAAAACTCCTACACCACCTGGAGGAAGCAGCCCAACTCATCACGGCGCACATCCTCGACGCCACCGAAAAGTCCATTCCCCACGCCTGCGGTGCTCCGCGCAAACAAAGGAGGCCTTGGTTGAATCAGGAGTGTAGGCGGGCGCGAGGGGCCCAGAACACGGCAGAACACGGCGGCTTCGAGACACGGCTGTAATGGTTTAGAATTTATGACATGGTATTTGTTATAGCATGGTAACTAATGGTTATCTGATATCTTATCAGTTAAACCTTCCCATTTGTATGATCGCTTGGTCACGGCAGCGTCATTCAATTTGTTTCTGGAGACTTTCGGTAAAACACGAGCTCCAACCATGTTCCGTGAGAGTGAGAGGAAACCTCTCTTGTGGCACTGCTTCTGGCAGCCCGTAGTAGCTATCTATGGATAAAATGTGGGAAGCTCTGTGTACAAGTGCATGGTGAATTACGGAATTATGATCACTGAAGAACAGATCTAATGTGTTTATGCCAATTGAAATATTGACACAAAGGGCAGTGCCGGTTGGTACGGGACTGTTCCACTGCTTCTTTCAAAAACGGTTTTGAGCAACGGCTTCACGTTATTTGTTATTGAAGTGTGTCCCTTGTTTATCCAAGGCTGCTGCAAGAGATTTAAGGTTCATCCAGATTCCAAAATGGCGCGCTCCACTTGCTGCGACAAACGGATGCTCTATGTTGAAGTAAAACTGAATGAGCAGACGGATTCCTTTCTTGATGCCTACAGCGTTATTTCGCACTTCCCATTTCTCCGAGATATTTATAAATGACCAGGGGGGCTATTCCACAAGGCCCGAGTCTGAGCGAAACTCGAGCAAGGCGGAGCTGTGGTCATAATAATAAGCTCACGGTAACATTTCGAGGATGGGTTGAAAGGCCATATAAAATGTGATTTATGTTATTTGCTGATTATGGAGGTGACGAAACCAGTCCAGGGCAGAGCGCTACAAGGACGGGTGATTAGGGCATGGCGCACCCTTCAGTGCGTTCTCTCGCTCAACTGTTGCACCAGTGGGTACTGTAGGCAAGCAAATCCAACTACTATTTTTTATTGCACTGTTACGTTATTAATCTGCGTTTGACTATAAAGTTCCTTTGTTATTTTATTCCACGCGTTCATATAAGTTTTTTGTTTGAAATGTTTCTTCCTAAGAAGCACTTGTTGATGTCGGTGGCAGACAATGCAACCACGTGACTATCGCCGACTGGCAATGAAAGAAAGGTTATGATGGAAGCGCGCCACATTCAAAACAGTGGCTGTTCGTATTACGTTATTGAAACCATCCGCTTTTCGATACAAAATTTCGTCGTGGTATTATGCCTGGGTACTTTTAAGGCGAAGGGCTGTCGATACGTATTAACCACTCCTTTATAGGTAGATTGTACTTCCGCATTTTTCGTGGTTTTGCTTTCTTCGTCTTTTTGCACTGATTCGTTCGACCTGCTTTCACTTCTGCTATAACGGCTTTGCGTTGGTTTCTTCTCTTTCAATACTTATTGAACCACGCCAGCAGGCAGGCTGCAGCCTGCCTAAAATGGGGTCGCGGCGAGGCTGGTGTGCGCCTACCTACTCCCGTGACATCATGCTCAGGCGTCACGCGGCAGGCACTATACTGCAACTTATATTTTTCAAACTTACTGTGTGAGAAATTTTGCGCACCGGGCACATTTGCTCATCAAGGCTCCAAATTTCGGGAGAATCCACAAAGTGGGCATGCGCTATGAAAGAAGGAATAGTAGCAACTCCTTTTCAGATTTGTTTGATTTATTTCCTTTTGCTCTTCACCGCTCTTGTTAGAAGAAGCTCCCGGCAGTGTATTTTTTCAATGGGTCCAATCTCTTCACTTCGCTCTCTTCTTTCGTCCCCTTTCCACTCCCGCTTGCCCTCCCTCTGACGTCATGCGGTTACACTTTTTCTCAGCTGTCCCCTTTACTAGCTTTCTATGATCGGCTTCCTGCCATACGAATGTGACGGTGAAAAAAAACCTGTTTAAATGCATAGATATCGCATCTGACAATAGACACGCGCAGTTCGATTTCATTCACATACGTATGACATATCCTGCCAGTATCTTTTTCACAAGAAATGTGCGTCACGCAACGCCTCAAGCAAAAGTGATAGCAGCGCTGACGATAGACGGAACACACGGTCATGCAACGCCTCATTAGAAACTTTTTTTCGACCAGACGGTAAGTGAAGCGCACGCTCCGGCTGCAGACGGATAGACGCGCGGTAGAACCTGTGCAAGTATTGTCCGCCTAACCACCTAAAAAAGGAGAGGTCAGGGTACCACGCCTCTACGATCATATATGGCGCACACACTGGCTGCCTGTCGACTGGTGGTGGTCGATGGTGATGTCGCCGCCAACGCTTCCGTGAAAGCTGACCCTCACGTAAAACCAGAGAGCGCACAACACTTCCTCCTCGACAGTCGTGAAGCGAAATCCGCCTCTAAGTCGTCGTAAGCGGGGTTCTGTCGCCAAATGACTGCACAGCGAACGCACAGTACTTTTATAGAGATAAAAACAAGCTTAAAATTCCTCCTTCGCAGCTTTCTGATGGCCTTCGCCGCTTTCTGATGTCGGGGAAAAGCGAAAACGCCCGTGTTCAAGGTTTCGAAGCACGTTGAAGATGCCCAGGGGGTCGAAATTAATGCGGAGCCCTCCACTACGGCGCGCCTCATACCCTGTATAACCTCGGTGCGTAAACCCCCACAATAAAAAAAACAAGTCCTCCTTCATTTAGAATACCTACTAGGGTAAAAATATGCTTGCTACGGCAATTCTAACAATAAACCAGACCGCAGCAGCTGCTGACACGGGCGTCCCGAGTTCAACTCGGCCATGGAAAACCATTACCTTGTTTTTTCTGAGTTATGAGGTCAATCAGACACACAGAGCCCATTCGTGGGCCCGGCGTAGTGAGCGAAGCCACACCCACCCATGGCGTCCACTTTGTGTGGGTGTAGCGTCGTATCCACGAAGTTGTCCTTTGAGCCCGCTAGCAGCGACAATAAGTTAGCACAAAATAAAAATAAAGTCCCCACCCCACCGTGAGCCAATGGTGCCACAGACGCGGGCGTGTTCGATCACAACTTGGGTTCACTCTTGTCAGAACCGATAGGAGTGGCCAAGACGACACGATTTTCCCACGGGAGCCTTGGTCATACACCGTGGAATAGAGTCGATCACAATGACACGACCTAAACCTTTAAAACGCACATGCCAACGCTCAAACACGCTCTTGACAGGCTAAATTTGGATGATTTCTGATAAGCGACTGTCGTACACAGTCCACCAGGCCGTAAAGAAAAGCCATATTTGATGGTCGGGGGCAGGGCGCATTCAATTAGCTACAGTGAACTCCTTTGCTTACTTACTTTGTGGTTGATCAGAGCTGCGCTGGTTCTACCCTCAAGCAATGTAGAAAACATAATTCAATGGAAGAACACCGCCCGTGCCACCTTGGGCGCTCCTGACATCCTGCGGTCGGGGCTCAAACGAAGGGCACTCGAAGGGGTGCCAAGTCCAAGGGGTACGGTCCGTAGGGCACCCCCCAGACATCGGCCAACAGCCAGTCTCGGGATTTCAAAGTAGTAGTGGGTTTGTCTAATTTATTCTGGGGAATGAATATTGCAGCTAGATTTCAGATGGGGCTGCATGCACAAAATAGCACAAGCCGTACATTATCATCGTAAGCGGCCCCAATACGGCGCGCTGAATATACCAGGCGTGCTGCGCGCTATTGCTCCATTTTGCTCGAGGTGTATCGGGTGCTCCACTATCACTGCTTCCATAAACCAAGCAGCTGGAAATTCGGGGGTATGCCGAAGTCGGGCCTTTTGGAATAGCGTCGCAGATTGGCAGTTACAGCTGCGCACTGTTTCCCATGTTCCATAGGGCAAAGCCCCGGTCTAAGGTAGCATTTCTGTTTGCCTACATTGTCTTAGATGAAAAACCTGAGTTTTGCCACAAACAAAACCCGTCTCGCAAGGGGGCGTAATACCAGACACCCGGACGGGACATAAAATATTGTGTATTCAGCTGGTTGCTGTCCACAAAAACTAAACTAATTGTAACTGTGCGCGGAGATATTTTTCTGGCTCTTAGGGTGTGGCTGAACAGCCCAATTTACCAAGACACGAGAAGAAAAAAATCAAATAACACTAGCGCTGACTTTACATCCTTCTTCGAGTTACCAAGCTACAGCTCATAAAACACCTTTCCTCCAGCACTAGTTAAACAAAACCGGAAAAAAACAAGAAATGAAAAACTCTCGACTCTTATCATCCAAACACAGAAGGTCCGTCTTCTGAGGCGAACATGCAGAGAATGCCAATTGCGCTCCCCGCCACCAAAACCATTTATTGCTTCAAGCCGTCCACGATTTTACGCAAGCCCAGATAACAGACGTGAAAAATAAACATTTTATGCCAGAACGCATCCCTCAGACGTCGTGGTGGCGGCCTCATACGCTAAGCTCAGGCGATATAACCGTGGTGGCTGAGCATCATCCGGTAAGAAGTGCTTTTTGTGGGACACCTACTCCTAGTGAGCCTTGCGCCGGTATGTCAACCGACTAAAACGCACGCGCTCTGAGCGGGTTCCATACGGGTAAGTACTCTTGTTGAACAGAGAGGCACACTCCGCCGGTTCACGAAGGAAACTGGTGGAAATATACGTTTAAAACAAGAATCTTCCTGACCACTACTGCAGTAACCAACTCACTGTGTCTGTTAACAACATAACTGCTGGCAAAAACCATCATGAAGAGAGAGTATTCTCGCATGGGTGCATCTCGCCCACTCTGTTCGCTTAACCAAGATGGAGCACCCTTCTTGATCGAGTAGTGTGTTCGAGTCGGTGTTCTGGCGGATCCGATAAACCAGTTCGGGATGATTTGGGACGGATACATTGTCGGCCCCAAAATCCCAACAGTAGGAAGATGGACAGTTGTAATGTACCGCCTTTATTCGGAGAAAAGCCACTACCATAAGTTTCGGAACAATAACCAATACACTAAGCTGCGTCGTTGCTAAGTGTTGCTTGGACTGGTTGTCACTGGAATGCATTCTTGAATATATTACTCGCGCGCACCGAGTTTTTATATTAGCTACCAATTCGGGAAAGGTTTCCCGGAGACTTGATGTATTTTAAATTATTTTTTACAAGTTGCCACCCGTCATACAACGCCGCTTTTAGCTGTCGCAGCCAGAGCCAATGACGGGCAATATTTGGGTTCTGTAACTGCTGGAGCACTTTTTGCTGAGACAAACAAAGATTTGTTGTAAGGAACTATGAGCGTCCGTAAGACTCCTTCAATTATATTTTTGCAGTGACACCGTTTACTAGAAACAAGGAAATCTAACAGACACTAGTAGTGTGAGCACTGACCTTTCTCAAAATGAAGTGCAATTATTGTGCCGCTTTAGTGTTGTTCATTGAGATCTTCAAGTATTTCGGATATGAAAGTTTGCCCGAACGGTCAAAATTTCTATTTAGTTTAGTATGCTGGCTTTCTATCTGGTCATCCTGGATACACTGCAGGTAGAGTCTGAATACTATTCCCCCCAAAAAAGCTTACAAGGCTTTTGAACATCGATCAGTTAGTTTTTTTAGCATTAGTTTGATATCACGAAGCTTTAGTCATGTTTACAGTTCAATACCGATATAAATATTCCTTTTTTGAAGGTGTGAAAGCAACAGAATAACATGGACGTATTGGTCTACTTAAAGTGGATTGTGTGTGAAAAATACATCGTTGTATAGCTCGTGAAGGCTCAAAAACGTGCAGGCGTTACAGCAAAAATTTAACACAAAGAGCAACGTTGTTTCTGTAATCTGCTCGGTTCCTATGCAACTTCATTGGCAGATGCCGCAACAAAAGAAATGTAGTGCTTAATAAAATGTACACAAAACTGTAGAATTCCTTGCTCTCCATGGGCTCGTCTTGCCTTGGTTTGTAACACGTCATGCCAAATGTATTGCAAATAGCATGGCATTACGAGGAACTGTAGAATGGCGTCACGTTTTACTTTGATAGAAGCTTAATATTGCATAAGAAGATAAACCATGAATAAAGCGCAATTCTTGAAATATTAAAATTCTTGAAATAAATAAAAAGGAAATAAATAAATAAAACCCCGGTTCCGTCACGCGACATCGCTCCTGCAGTTTGAATGTATATTTTTAACGGTTACTGCGGATCTCGCAATATGCCATCTAAAGGTTGTATCAGAATCCCGCATATCTGCGTGAATTTTGGACAGTATGAAATTCCGCCAGTTTTGGTTTCTGTCGCTGTTTTATTTGCCGCTCTCCAGCGGAAACTGTAGTTCCTAAATATTAATATCTAGTGTAATATGGGTTGCTGTCCAATTTGTGGTTATGTACATAAATGCATTGAAAGGATATTATCACAAACATATCAAGCGAAGCGGCTCTTTATACAGTCCGGAAAACACTATCGGGTTCATGCCAAATATGAAACCATTGTGCAGGCGAGTTTTATATTTAAGCATTGAGTTCAGGGGCAGGGCCTTGAAGACAACATTTAGAAGCGCCGGAGCCTCGCGTGTTGTGTCTTGCTGTTCGTTAGTCTCTACTAGTATATGTTTTTTGAATAACTCCGCTACGTTTTAAGTGTTCAGCGCTTTACTTTGTGGATATCGCGAGGATGTTGCCGTCACCCCCATACCTTTGGAACTAGTTGATCGATTCAGGTACAATACCGACTGTAGGGTAGCACATGAAGAAGGAGTGGGCTTCACCCTCCTAGCCATTCCTGAGCGTCAATCACCACTCTTAATGAAACTAGTTTCATAGAAAAGGCCGTTAACGAAGGTTTAAGAATTTTTACACAGTAGGGATGTTGCACAGCGACGTTCGCCTGATGGTAGGGAACTTATTCAAGTGATATTTTTGCTTAGATGAAAACAATTCAGCCTGTATTACAAATTTTCCTAACACCAAGAACACGGTAAAATTCCCAACTAAACTTAGTAAGCTGACAAAACTCGAACTGTTTTTACGAAACTTTGTAAAGAAAAAAGCTGGCAGTCGTTCAGCCTACCATATCAAAACATTGCGTTGGCCTGAAGAATGTTCTGGGTTCTAAAAGCACCCAGTATCGAGACATGCCCGCTGCTCCGCCATTAAGGTTGATACTGCCGTCTCAACGAAGCCAAACAACGTCTGCGACGGGAATTTACAAGTAACGTTTCGAACACTTACCACCTACTTGTTGATATTGTCGTATATAAGGTTACACTAGGAAGCATGGTTGTCTAAAATTACGGCCCCGCCTCAGGGCGTGCCGCAAATGTTTGTCCTGGTATTAGCCATGCATTTGTCGGTAATGCGACATTGAAATATTTTAGGGGCATTGCAATTGTTTTCTTTAACAGTTCCCAGTAGTTTCCTTGCAATTTCCTTGGCAGTCGTTCAGCCTTCCGTATCAAGACATTGCCGTGGCGTAGAATATGTTCTTGGTGGGAGCCAGAACCCAGTACGGAAACATGCTTGTTGCTCAGTCCCTAAGTGGAATACTGCGGTTCCGTGTAGCAAAATATTGTCTGCCACGGGAATTTGTAAAGAAGATTTCGCGAAATTACAAACAATTCGGGAAAACTTTTGTATATTCGGTTTCACTAGGAACTAAGCTTGTCTAGAAATTCGGCACCGCAACAGGGCGTGCCGAAAATTTCTGTTCTGGCATTAGGCGGACATTCCTCGGAAATGCGAGATTGAAATATTTTAGGGGCCTTCGCATTTTTCCATTACATTCCCTAGTAGTTTTCTTAGAATTATAGAAAAAAGTTTTAGCTTGAACTTTTTCTGGCTATTCATTGTAGTTAAGCTTCACAGCACCACCAAATTTTGCAGAGTTGGCTTCTTATGACTGAGCCGCGAACATGCTCACTTACCAATTATTAAAAAAATATACCACTAAGAGTTGCCGTGACGACTTTTTCACTCACCCACCGTTACATTACAGTACGCCACCATTCTTGCAAAGTTAAGCGTGTAAATTCTCATTCGTCAATGTTCGCACATTCATTCATTCCGGCCACCTTCCTAGGATCGAAGTACCTACCACACCGCATTGCCACTGAATCAGACAATATAAATTTGAATATCTTAAGAAATAGAAAAACCTAATTTTTTAGCTGGTGTTAATATTTTGACTGGTAGATTTTGCTTTCCTTGCAGATGCTTTTTATCGTCATTTAAAACAGTGTTTCAGACTTCAGCGTTATCAAAAACGGCTAATATAAAAAAAACGCTCTAGCTACAACACAACTGCAGATATGAACTTTAGTTCGTTGAAGGTCAAAGGCCCAAGATACCATTGTTCTAATGATGCGGTGTTGATTGTTTGTTGATAAAATCACGCTATTGTAGAGCTCGGCCAAGGCTCACAAACTTAAATGCACTGAAAAGATTTTCACCATAAGCATTGTGTTTCTGGATTGTTAAAGGCTACAACAATGGGTTGTTATGAGCCCAGCCCGGTTCAACTGAAAGATGGGAGGAGATGCTTGGTAAAAATATATGACCCAGGAGTGACCTCCTCGTTCATAGGTTTTGTGTGCGTCCGGAACGTATCCCGGAACAGGTCTTGCACCCCATCCGGTAAAGTATTCAGAGACACTTACAGAAATAGTTCGTCTACCCCGCCTGGTATAGCCTGCATGTGTATCAGTAAACACAGGACAAGTGAACCGGCATTGCTCAAATTCTTAGTACTCACGTTCACACCACCCGGCATCTCTCATGCTCGTGTGTAACATAACAGCAAACCTTTCTTCGTTTTCCTTCAAATAACCAGCCTTACTCTATCCATCGGTCTCACACGTGCCCTGTCCTTCTTTGATATGTGTCTTTGTGCGCTCACGTATTGGCGCCGCAAACATTGTCCGTCGTCGATCATCTATTTATCCCGTAACACTTACCCATCTCGGGAGGACGACTGAAATGGTAGCAAGGCAATTCTGTGTAACGCTGAGATTAAGTTTCGGGATTTAGGTTGCATGGCAGAATTTTCCGATTTTGAGTTCACAGATTTGAGGTCACAGATGCCCACATAACTCTATTCGTTTTGTCATGGAAGCAGCTGACGTCTCGTGTGGACGGAGCAGAACGGCGTAATTATTCCGTTTGGTCATATCATGGAGATAAAGCGTTCTGCCTTGAACCTGGAAGCAAGGCTGTTTTAAAGTTGACAACTGCTTGGAAGGGGGTGTTGTTCTTGATTTTGTGCCTTAGTACTCAGATAAAATCTTCATGAAACATCTCGGATACCCGACCCCACCTGCTTCACAAGCCCTTCAGCGCATTCCATCTTCAATCCGGTCCCACATTACTGTATCCAAAATTCCTAACAATATGCACCCAGAATTCAACCAAGGTAGAAGGCTCTCCCGGGTTAAGCATCTGCGTTCACAATTCAACTTTCACCCCGATACTCGCTACACCGACGCCGCCCTCTACCCCACACGCCAGGCTCATGCTCTGGCGGTTGTAACTCAGAAGGCACACTTCTCACCTCCCTCACAACTCGTTCGACATCAACCACCACTGCCGAAGAACTTGCCATAGCCATCGCCGCTACAACTGGCTCCGAATACCTTACAATAATAACAGATTCCCAGCAAGCCTGCCGTAACATTCAACGTGGACGCATCTCACTTCCTGCATTACGCATACTCGCATCAATCAATCCTCTCCCCGACCTGTACAATCGTCTGGACCCCTGGCCACTCGTCCCTCGAGGGAATGAGGCGGCTCACGCCGCTGCCCGCGCCCTTCCACACCGGGCATTTCCCTCAGGAACAGAACCTACGGTCCAGCCTCCTCCAACTCCCGCTGTTCCATCACGCTACCACGACATCCTGCACCATTATCGCAACCTTCGCCTTACTTTGCCTCAACCTCACCCTCAACTAACCAAGGAGGAAGCAGTCATCTGGCGTCGATTACAAACAAACACATATTACAACGCACCCATCCTCCACGCTATATCCCCTACCCAATACACCCTCACCTGCCAATTCTGCCCCTCTCTTAATACTACCTACCACATGGTGTGGGCCTGTCAAAACACCCCATCGCTTACCCCCCAATCTCAGACCTTCCCCAGAGCAGTGGGAGGGCCTACTGACCAGCTCCCGTCACGCTGACCAGATCTTTCTGGTCACCCGTGCCAGGGCTGCAGCCAAGGCCCAAGGGTACCTGGACTGAGGTGAACCCACCCCACCGAGTGACGGCTCAACCACCACCGTCTGCTCTAATAAATGTTTCTTCTCTCTCTCTCTCTCCCCTTTCTGTTAAGTAGCCTCTGGTATTCTGTTCCTTAACACGAGCCTATTTCAAGCAGAAATCAATCGTTCGAAGCACTTGTTTATTGTGTGTCTTTCTATTTTTAACCGCCCATTTTACCCTCAACAAACCACCTCTTTTTCTTGAGGATGTTTGGTTCACCGAATTTGTTCCTTGCTGTTTTCTTATTGTCTTAAATGTCCAAATTCATCATTTGGCCTTATGAATAGTTTTTTCTTGGTTTCCTGATAAGTCTTTTAAACATTTAAAACACTGATATGCAGAGGAGGACGCAACCAGCGGTTTTCTGAACTCATGTCAGGCGCCTGTGCTCGTGTCCATTTGGCTACGTCCTTCCTTAGAGAAGTGTTCAATTGACAAAAACCGTTGTGTGTGGCATATCTCTTCAAGAATAAACCACATAAAATCAATAAAAACGCACATTAACGACAACAATTGTTAGTTTTGACGGTAAGTTTCAGTTAATTTTTTTTTGTTAAACTGGTTGCAATGCCGCATACTTTTCTATTCGAAAACAGTTCGCCGTGCATTTAATTGCTCCGCAAGCAATCCCGTGACATAGCGAGACACGCTGTTGGAACTTTATTCTTTAGACAAGAAAGAAGTTATCGCAGATGCTAGTAGAAGAGAACGATGCTCTTCTGCTTGTCATGTGATGGAATTATAGTTCCTTTCCCTTACCGAAGGCGTTGTAGTCGCGACAAAGTGGTTCCGAAATCCCGCGGAATCAACGAACGATAGTATGTACCTCAACGGTTGCGACCAAGGCCTGAAAAGAACTGAAACCACTCTCATCATGACCGAATCACGAGCGAAGCCTACAGGAGATCAGCTATACCGAAAACGGAGTGTTCAACGCTTCTCTATAACGAGACTGATCCCCCACGCGAAGGCTGCCATTTTGAACGCGGACGCAACAGATGAAGATATTTCCGCCATTACCGACCGCCTTGACTACGAGTCCGGACAACTACGGAAGACCGACAGCGACATCGAACCGTTTCTGACTGGCAACACCGCTGAGGAACTCCGCTGTACATGTGAGTAGAAAAGGCGACGATCGGGCATTTTCTGTGTGTATTCTAACGTAAATACAGTTCTTTTCCCCTTACCGAAGGCGTTGTAGTCGCGACACGTGCCACTCATAGATAAAGCCCGTTATCACCTTTTACGTACGCGTTCCCAAGGGCCCTGTACTTCCTTGTAAAGTCGACGTGATAAGACATAGTATATATAATCGCTCCAAGTGCAGAAGCTTGAGCACTACTTTCTACATTGGTGGAGTAAGCCAAAAACGACTAAGGAGAAAAATGGGAAATGCAATTTTGCTGTGCTTACTGCTTTTTGGTGCTACTATGACAAATGGAAAAGGTGAGACGTTTCTTATGTTGGCCGAAGGGATAAGAATGTGGCTACAACCACAATGTTTCCTTGGCTCAAAACTTACATGATACAGTACGAATTAGCAGCCATTATTATGACTACGGTAATACATGCGCTCTAGACTGAGCTCGTGCCCAAAGCCTGGACACTGCTTCACCTCAAATCTTCGTACTTTATTATGACCGATGTATAAAATAGCACTCATCTTTTTGGTGGATGGCCTGCTTATAGCTGAACGTTATGTATACGGTAGCATAAAACTCTAGCTTGAAGCTTTCCTTACCGTTTTCTGTGGGCAGAGGACTGCGGACGTCCTGCCATCAAGCCCTTGCTGGAGGCCGGGGACCGAATTTTCGGCGGCCAGGCCGCCGTCCCTCATAGCTGGCCTTGGACGGCTCATTTGTACAATAGTGCCGGTTGGGACTTCTGCGGGGGCGTTTTGATCAGCCCCCACCATGTGCTTACGGCTGCGCACTGCATCTGGTAAGTTGTGCTGTTTTGTAAGCAGGTACATTGTGACACCTTGAAAGAAAGCATAGGTTTTCATCCACTGGCTCTCATGAGTGCCTAGTCTGCAGCAGCAACTAGTAGCCATTCGTGGGCCCACCGTTTGCTGCAGAATGGCTCAAGTATAGTTAACAGTGCCTTTATAGAACCATACATTTCATTGGCTTGCCTAATAGCTGCAGAACACTCTATTGTAAATGTAGCGCGCGTGGAATGAAGAACCTTCACACAACACTAGCTTTTCTTCGTAAGTTGTGTTTCTTCCTAAAAAGCCTGTCAGATGAGGAACTTCACCTAATCGCAACAAAAGAACAGTGGTGCACAGAACTCTCGTATGCCATTGCGATTATACCAGGATGGGAAGGTAAGTACTAGAACCAATGTATCCCTCAAGCTACGGCATATCGTGCTGCGGCTTAAATAAAGTGGCTGAAGTGATTCAATATCACGGTATTTCATTGCGAGAAAAAAGTGCTCTAATTTAACAGAGTGACTGTTTTCAAATAGGAATATTGGTTCTTCAGAAAAGGGCCTTTAGTAAAAGCTGATTAAAAAAAAGACTTGTATGCTTAAGAAGCGGCATCTCAAAATGTAGAACGCAGGTAATAATTTCAATAAATGCCAAGCCTAGACTTTTGCTATATACATCACGGCATGTAAGACGTCTTTATGCTACTGCAGCATTGTTCTTTTTTTTAAAGTGGTCCTATAATTCCTTCGTTGATTCCCCCTTGCGGCCACTTTCAGCCTACACTAGGTTTTATACGGCCATATGGGTGACAGTGTACACCGGGTAATAACGAACAATAGTTTGCGCACTAAAAACCTTGAAGAACAACAAAAAAAAACTATTTTTGGGAACTGAGAATTGCCCCACTTCTATCGCAACAGCAAAGTGCAAAAAATCAGATTGAAACGGTTCGTCGTAAGAACAATGTGAAACGTTCTTAGTAATGGGTACATTGCAGTTTTTACCAGTGACATAGTGAAAACTGTGCCCGGTTTGGTTTTTCCAGTCCAAGTACAGGTACCCAGTTCACTGTGCATCTGGGGTCTCACAAACGCACCACCAGAGACCGAACAGAAGTTGTACGCAAGGTGAAACAAGTCTGCGTTCATTCTCAATACCCATGCCACCAGGCAAGTGTCTCCTTTTCATTTCTTTACCCCATAGTGACTGGAGGTAACAGGAGTTCTAAAAAGAGCGAGGCGAACTTAAAAACAGGCTTCAAGAAAGCGAACCTTACAAATATGTCTGGCGTATTGCATGCGCACATGTCGCTTGCACTAATCGATACTACATTATCCTGAAGTTGTGCTAACCCACACGTCATTATGGGTCCTAATCAAACTACTTTAGGCAAACGACGCTCTGTTTCAATTCCAACTGATCCCTCAGTCTGATGCACCCTGCACCGTCCTCACTCACACCCTCTGCACCATTGGTGACAATCAAGGCGATTTGCAGCGAACCGTTTTCTACAGCGCCAATTATTCTTAAAACCTCTTTTGTTTATTGCGCGTGTCTGGTGCGTACTGATGTAAGAAAACGCAATACCTGTTTGCGTCATATTTATGAGGAAAGATTCCCCACGGCCGGAGGATGTCTTGCCGGCGACTGGCCCTCTCTAGTTCTTGCAACGCGTTGCCAGTGCGCTCTGATTACGATACGGATACGGTACTCCACAATAGAAGGGAATGGCCAGGCTTCATTGTTACCGGTCTTAGAGGTACTAGCATATGATAAAAGAACTGGAGTTTTAAGTGTGCACTGCGACAGGGAACTTGTAACGAAAGCTCGCAAAAGCAACATAACATATCCAGGTATTCGATCTCCACATCTTCGCAGTGTTAACGGAATGGCTGGTCAGCGACTTGTCGTATATAGTTCCATACTCGAGTCGTCAATCCTGCCGCTATTAGAGAGTTTTGGTATATCGTGCGGAGGCCTACGTAAAAGATAGCGAACGTTATTTGCTAACGTCGCTGCACTGCGGATGCGCTGTACACTTCCTAACTTTTCTGCAGCTAGCGGACGTTCGTGACACGTACGCTATTTCAGGAAAATAGCGACCGTACGTTGACGTGATTGCCTTTCTCTGTACTTACAACATGGGCGCAGGTAGAGCGGAACAGGTCAAGGTTAACACTTGCTCTTGGAGGAGTAACTTGCATCTGAGAGAACAAGTTTTTAAAGCAAAGCTTCTCAACTTTCGTCCTGGATTTCTTGGAGGATGCGCAAGGTCACCTTTTGAGCGGAGACGCATTTCAGCGACACACCCCTCGAAGCGCATCGTGTGATTCGCCTCGGCCGCTGTTAGCGGCTGCGGCCGCGGACAGCGGTCGCCACCGCCGCTGAAGCCGAGGCAGACGAACACTCCAATGAATCGGGCGCTGACTCGTTTCATGCAACGTGACTAGCCTCCAGCCCGGTGAAAAGGAACGGTGCGTTCGCTCCGCGAATGCAGTGATCTCCTGGCCTTCTTCTTTGTGCGTTGCGCGGAAAGGACCGACTTTGAGATGTGGTCGGCAATTCAGCTAAATGAAAGGTTACCCAAGCGAAATCAAGACGCAACCAGATTAAGCCAAGCTTTTTCTTTCCATATCCAAGGTTAGCTGAGCTTACCCGTAGCCATTTTTTCGCTCCCGTCTTCTGACAAAGGCCGAGGGTTTTACCTTTTGATCTCGCGGTGAGCGAAACTAATATGAAGTCGCTTACTTCCAGAACAAGGCTGCTGCGGGCTGGCGTCTGATGCTAGGTGTGTGACGCGTTCGCCTCAGGTGGAAGACGAGGGTGGGCTCCGGCGAGTCCGGAATTAGTTATCACTAGTTACGACGCAACTCGATGTGCGATTAAAAGTGTTCTTATCTTTCGCCACAGTGAAGTGACTTGCCGCTGAACCCAGCAAATCGCGTGAATTGAGTGCGATGTTTACGACGAGGTGGCGAAAAGCTATCGCGTTTTACTTTTGTGCTTCCGACCCAGAGAACAAGCAGGGGCGTTGTCACGTCGCGTTTGTTCGAAACATATTTTGGGGTTGATTTCTAGCCGAACAAATGTATACGCGCTTCCGCGCGTTGTATTCAACGCCAAACAAAAAGTAACCTCGGTGCTTAATGCTTCCGCTATAGAGCGTGCTTATGTAGAATAATTCTATGATGTTGTGCACGTTTTACATTCAATACTAGTCGGGCAAAATTCCAGGTGCTCGTTCAACCGGATGAGTGTCGCTTAGCCGGCGGTTTAACAGATGGCGCCAGTAGGGGTTTGGTGCTGCAAAAGAAAGCCGACGAAAGGGTGTGCTGATTCTGTCTGCGGGGGGCCACAGTTGCGTGGCGCAAAAAAAAAACATCCTTTAGCACCCGCAACGGCAGAGAGCGCTACACTAAAACTCTCCATTTGTGTACCATGCGCATCTGCTTGTTTTCCCCAGGGGTAAATAATGTATAATTCACCTCCATCTTTGTCCGCTTCCCATTGGAGTGCCTGCGGAGCAAGTGGATGTCAGCTGATGACGAGAAATCAGGAATGTGTTCTGGCCCCGAAATTTAACCCGAAAAAAATTGTTGTATCTGTTACTTAAACATTGAGGGTTCACCTGAGCACGTATTTCCTTCTCGCCTTCTTGAACTAATCTTCCTGGTGCGAGTAATAGGATCATAAAAATTATATTTCGAACCAGGTAAAATATGTTGAAATATTGTCTTCTCTTCAACTCCCCAATGTTGAAAGACAAAGTTGTATTGGGCCGTGCTTTCTTCCGGAATGGTTCTAAACTAGTTGATATATTTCCTTCAAGTTAAAAGCAACATTCGGTCTCGTTCCGCTGTTGGAAAGAAGATTTGCTGAGCCAGAGGTCGTCGGTTCGATTACCGGCCGCGACGGCCGCATTTTGATGAAGGCGAAAAGCAAAAACGCCCGCGTGTACGAGATTTCGGCGCACGTTAAGATCCCCAGGTGGTCAAAATAAATGCGGAGCCCTCCACTACGGCGCGCCTTATCGTCTGCGCCGCGTCGGCGCGTTAAGTCCCTATAATCAATGCAAAGCAGATTACTAGCGGTGCTCTTTATGACTCCGTTGACCATGGCAGACTGCAAGGAGTGCAGAGAAAGCATGTTCGTGTACAACTTGCGAATGAGCATATTCGCTATTTGATTAGTTGAATAAAACTTTTGAAGCCCTAGAAGATCATTTGGAGGGACCGAAAGGGGGGTGTCCATTTCTTTGCACTAGTAGGGAATGAATTGACAGAGGACGTGACATACGCAATATCTATAACTTCAGTGTGACATATTACATATGAAATGAGCATGACATATAAGATATGTTAGAATCGTCTCAACGGCAAATTTCGCATTTTTTAGTTCGGGACTTTTCCGGTAAAGCAAGAGAAGAGTTACATCTAGTTCCCTAACCGTGCTTTTCCGCAAATGGCCCTGTATTTAGAGTAGCCAAAAATACCGTTACGTTCGCAATTTCTCTGTGAGCTAATGATGACAAGTAAATAGAACTTGGTGTCATAATACAGTAGTCTTACCGCCCAATAAACCTTCTGTCTAATTGTGCAACAAATGGCTCATAACAATAAATTTTAATAAGTGCGAGGTATTGTGCTACAGCCATAAACATGTAAATTCGAAATTTTGTTATCACATAAATAACACTGTGCTTTCCCATACTTCTTCGTACAAGATACCATGGTTGATGGAGGCGAAAAGCAAAAACACCCGTGTGTACGAGATTTTGGCGCACGTTAAAGATCCCCAGGTGGTCAAAATTTAATCCGGAGCCCTTCACTACGGCGCGCCTCATCGCCTGCGTTGCGTCGGCGCGTTAAACCCTATAATCAATCAACAAGATACCATAGTGTTCTTTTTACAGCCGATCTTTCATGGGTCCCCACATATCACGTCTTTATGCGCCAAAGAATAACGTTGGCTGGGTTATCAACGCCACAACTCGCAAAATTTACCTACTAACATTCGTACACTCGCCTTTCAAACATTCATCCTGCCACAATCAGAATTCGCCACGACAGTTTGATATCCTCACCAGTATTACGCTATAAATATTATAGAAATGATACCGAATAGAGCAGACCGGTTCATATCACGTAAATACAATACCAGCTCCAGCATAGCACCAATAAAACTAGACCTGCAACTGCCGCCATTAGACAGCCGCCGTAATGTTGCTGCTTTGTGCCTTTTCCACAGATATATTTTCACCCATAAACGAATCCGGCTACCATTTCAAAAAGCTCATTATTTTAACACAGATTGCATAATCACTCCATTTTCATGAGCATATACGGTAAAACCAATGCATTTATTTCATCCGCACTGCCTCGTGTCTTTCGCTTTGGAATTAGCTGCCTGATACCGTTGCAACCATATCTGACCCGAAACATTTCGCCGTCAGCTACTCGCACTTTATAATATTTATTGCTCTTAAAAAACTTATAACGCCTGTTACCAGGATTGGCGTCTATGCGGTTTTTTTCTCACAAATTGTATGCTTTTGCGCTCCATTAACGGCCACAAGTGTTCATGAACTGTCAAAATGTGATCACTTTGTACTCTGAAGTAGGTATTGCGTTCATATTTTGTTGTCAGGATGTTCCTGTCTTAAGCGTGAACCGCATGGAGCGTTTTCTGCTCGCGAAAACGCGCCGCGCACGCCCCAGGCGCGCTGACCCTGCCGCGTAACCACCCACACTCTGCGCGCGCCGCGGCCGGCGGCGGCAACATGGCGGCGGCTTCGGCAGCGAAGTGGTGCCGGGAGCTCGAGCGACCGCTTCTAAGCGCTCTCTAAAATGCCGCTCAAGGCACGAACGACGTTGCTGTGCGGTAAAGGAGCTTTTAATGTGGGTGAAAACGGTACTATAAAACATCATCCGCGCCGCTAGTGAGAGTGCCCATTCAATATCTGCTAGGGTGGTAAGCCTAAACATTCCCGGCGGAGCCAGCCGGTTGTCTCAAGCTCTTCGAAACCGCCGCCATGAGCCGCGCACCTCCCCATTGGCGCAAGTCGCCAGGCTCCTCCCACTGCCGCGCGCGACGCGCGTCAAAATCTATCCAAGGCAGATGCTGACGCGGGCGCGGAATTGTCGACGCGGGCGTCGAAAAAACGCACGCGCACCGCCTACGCGCGCGAATCGCGTGAAAAAAACGCTCCATGCGGTTCGGCCTTTAAATTTATGCTTTTTATTGGTTTACGTGTTCAAACGCCCCCCTTACTCTATGCCTTCCAGTTGGCCTAGAATATTTATTCACAGGGTTTCTATGAATAAATAAATAAATTTCAGTACATTGTTTAAGTGAAACGATGAATTACACAGAAGGAAACATTAAAGTGAAGGAAACAGCGTCTTCATCAGAAATATGTTTTTTTGTCACATTTTGCGACGAGAGGTTTTTTTCACCTCGCGCAGTTTTCTTCACATAATAGCCAAAAACAACTGTAGTGTTCAAATGCAGTGCTATTTTGTGATCTCCAGGTAAAGCACTGAATAAGCTCTGGTTTCTTTTCTACAGTCAATCAAAGAAGGAAGCTGGCCACGTTGGAACGACATCGCCATCATTACACTCCAGGAGAGAGTGAACTTCGGGAGCGCAATATCCCCAGTGTGTCTTCCCAGCCATCATGAAACACTCCCAATAGGTTCTACATACTACGTGACAGGATGGGGATCTATCACATGTAAGCAGTGCTTAAGATACCATGAAGCTTCGGTGCCCCTGAGTAGTAATCGGCAAGAACTTCTCCAATTTTGTTTCATTGTGCTGCGATAGACTAAAAAGAGCATGTGGTGTCTGTTCAGCAACGCGAAAGGGCATCATCAGCAGAGCTGTATAGTCATCTTCACTTTGTTGCGGTGGTCACAGTAAATTATTTGTCCTCTTAATATCTGGTGATGGGCTTACCTGACAGCGAGACACATGCTCAGTGTGAAATCAAAGCACTTAGGCAGCTGGGTTATTTCTTGGGACAGATGACCATAGCATCGCATGCGAAACGGGTCCAACACGAAATGCCTCCCCCTCTCCCAATTTGGTGCCAACACATGCACATAGAGATCCGCGACGGCGATGAAGACTTATTGTCAACTCCACTAACCCATAGACCGACGACATTAGAAGGACACTTAGACACAACTTTAGGGGTCGCAAATGCGAAAGCAAAAATGCAGCGTCGGACACCGTAGACGCTTTGCGTCAGAGCAGCGTTCTCTAGCAGCTTTCTCCTCTTGAAGCTTGACACAATTTGCTTCGGGGGACCTGCCTGGATCTGAAAAATTTGAATTTGTTTTCAGGCGTTGCTTAGCTCGTGCACCGTGGCTACTTTCTTTTGGCTACGACGAAATTTAAGCCCTTTTTGTGGGCTGGTTCGTGTTATGCATCGCCTCATGCTTTGAAGACACGTGGGGCCTCGGCAGTGTTGATGTTAGTCATTTAGAAATATATAAAATCCTAAGTGATAGCGTAATATAAGCTAGGCGGCACGTGTTGGGCTGCCAAATTCAAGATGCGCGTGTTAAACCACCACTACACTCCAGAACACAACTATAAATTCGATCGTTTTCTGAAAAAAAAAACTGCTGCGCTGCCTTAGGGGCGAAGGGCCATGCTGCTGGGCCTATATAAACGGGTTTGTCCAATAAACGACTATTCTGCAGATGTAGGCGAAAAACAAAAACGCCCGTGTGTCGATATTTCGGCGCGTGTAAAGGACGTCCACAGTGAATATAATCCGGGACCCCCCAGAATGGCGGGCCAATTACTCTAGTTCTCGCTTCGGCCCGTGAAACACCACAATCTTTAATGAAGAAAATAAAAATCCTTATTTATAATTTCATTTCTAAACATAGCAAGCATATATTGTCACGTATTAGTAGATTACTGCTAATAGTCGTGATTCATAAGAAGTAAGAAAACAATTGAGTGAGATTTTGAGCTGTATGTTTGTTACCTATGACTGGGTGAGCCACTTAGCAGTAATTGTCTATACGGCTGAACGACCGTTCGACTAACTGAATAACTTGTAAATACCACCCAGACCACTGTGCTTTCCAGTCTATATGTAAAAAGCCGGCTCTCACACTCAGAACTTACAATTTATAACGCACCAGCTCTGGAAATTTTCAATTAGGTGGAAGAAAAACGCCGCTAGGCCGCGTAGGCGTTCCACAACCTTTGGATATTTTTATAATGATCACCGAGTTTTCAATTTGACTAGAGGTATTTTTGAATATTCAATATTGACCCCTTGAACAGAAGCCGTTATACTACAATGTAGTCATCGTGGCAGCTAGAAACTTCCATTTGTAGCATGTGTCTACCTTTGAGAGCGCCGCTCACAGTTGTAGTACCTAGCGTAAGTAAAAAAAACTTGCGTTTCCTGTTAAGACAAGTGACTTTGCTATTCAAAATATTGCATTATGCGTTGTATTTCACATGGTAGAGGGACAAGAAACAGACGGTCTTACTTTCTGGGCGACTGTCACATATGCCGTACCGCTCAAGAATTTCCTTTTCTCTCAGCCACGACCAAGCAGATAGACCCTCCTCAACTAAAACAAGCCTTGGTACAGGAGATCCCATGTACTAACGACCCACATCTAGCAGAAGGCCTCATATGTCTCCGAGGTGTTACAGGAATTCATAGGACAGTAAGTGCAATTTTAATCCTTTTCCTTACCGCAGTTTGCTTACTCAAGTGTGCACAAAATGCATGAACTCCTTTCTAAACTGCACGAGAATTCATTCAGGTAATCTCGGGTCCCATTTGCAATGTTAGTATGAAGCGCAAGACAATGATCACAAATAAAGCCCGTGCTACCTGAAGCAAAGGAAGAGTAGGATGCGAGCGCATCTGATGTTGACGTCGATGATGGAAACCTGTTTTCTCACGTGCATAGGAACACGCGCGCATATAATGATGTAATGCACATCATCTTGTCACAGCAGCTCAAATGCAATTTTACTTCTACTGATCCAAAGTACTTTAATATAACCCTCCATAAGCGTATTCTATAATGTTGCACTTAATCATAATGAGCCATTATGATAAGGAGGACTAGGTTTGTCAGATAATATAGATAAACGTACAGCCAAAACCTAGTAGCCGAAACCAAGTAATGGAGCAAATCTCAGCGAAATGCTTTTTTCAGATTCATGTGTGACCTCTCTAGTCTCGTTTTTTGTGTTTAACCCAGTAATATATGACCCCCTAAGCCATTTACCAAGCCAACGTTCAGCTCAAATAAAGTTTTTTTTTCTCTGTTTAAGGGTGACAGTGGCGGACCTGTGGTTCATCACAAGAATGGAACATGGACATTATATGGCCTTGCTCACACAGCTCAGAGAATATTTCTTAATATTGACGAATCTTCAGGGGCTGCAACGAGGGTTTCGTATTATATCAGCACATTTATCCAGCCTTACATGGCCTACAGAGGCTTCATGGCTAACTCCATGGATGCCCCGGCCTTTTACGTGTTTTAGATAGGTTTTGCAATGACTTTTTTGTCAGTGCCGTCATTGGCCAACTGAACATACAAAAGAAACAGAGTTGGTAGCGTTTGGCTTGCGGTACTATACCCGAATAATGTGATCCATCGAAATCCACGTATTCTAACAGTAAAAATCACGGACAGGTGTGGGTACTTGCTTTGAAAAAAGCATAAGATTATTCCCATGTACGGGTGATTTACATTGAATAAAATACTACCAAAGCTTTCCTGGCTTCTCCTTACAGGTTTCTCTCAGAATGTAACGGCAGAAACATGGTATTAAACACCAAACAAAAAACTATCACTTTATTTGTGTCAGTACATTTTGTCTCTGTTTTGGAAATGTTAATCTGAAGCTAGCGCCCAGCGTATTGTTCTTTCCTGAGAGCCTTCCTACGTGGAGCCTTTCAACACAGCTGCCCGCAAAATGCTTCTTTGTTTGAAGCTTAAGTACCGTGAAATCATGGCCGCTATATAACGTTCGCACTATAATCAATAGAGTAAGTCCACACGATTAGAATTTGGTGAGCGTAGCACTAGCGTTACAGTACATGGAGTGTGACGACACTACCTCCCCTACAGGAAATTGTTAAGGGTTGCTTGACAATCTGAGATTACAATTTTTGGTGGAGGTTTGAGTGATGGGCATGGCAAAGACGATCTGTTGGAGTTCGCGGAAGTACGGCACCGAAGCGTTCGCGCATGTGATAAGAATAAATATAGGTTTCCAAACAGTGCTTATGCAGTAAAACATGGATACAAAGAATTTGACAAAAGTTCAAAGTTTTTCGTTACATGCATGTTCTTGTTGCATACAGGTTTGAGTAAATGAAGAAAAAACTAAACCAAAATTCTAGGAATCAGTGAAGGGAAACTCATCATTCAAGGATCTATTTCACGCTGACAAATGGGTGATTTGGGCCTGGTGCTTGCTGAACGAGCGTAGGCACTACACGATGCTCCAAAGAAAGAGCAAACTTACCCTTTTTTACGAAGTTAAGTATCACTTTTGCCTTTTGGAACTTTTCGGTGCGTTAACGCTTTTCAAGAACAAACCTTATGCGGAAAGACCATCTTTTCGCAAACTTCATGATCTTTTTCGCTCTCAAAAATGTTGAGAGGGTGCTAGCCGGGATACTGAACCCGAGCTGCGACATTCTGTTTTCCCGCCCACGGAGAATGCATTTAAAATTGGAACCTTGTCACAGAAAGACAACACAATTCATTTTGTGGCTTCAGAACTCATCACTGGCGAACCTACATCACAGATAGCAATGGAGACGCGCGACTATAAGCCGACTGGCAGGCCTTGCACGTTAAATTTCTCGCGAACAGAAAGCACGCTCGCATGTGAAAACGCATGGTAGTTTGCTGTGTGAGCGATAAAAAGTGAAGTGTAGTTACTCTTGCTTTCTGGTGTCATGCGACACAAGCTACTCCTGAAGTGGCTGCAACGTTAGCCACGGGATGGCGCTAACCGCTTCGATCATCGTCATCCTCCTTACGAAGCTCGTTTCTAAGCGCATCTAGACGCTTTTGTAGCGGTCCGCTCCTTATAGTAGTTCTAATATTCGCTAAATTCGTACATTGTTTCGGCCGATTTTTCAGTAAAATGACAAATAACATGGGTCATCAGCTCAGCGTTACATCAAGGGTAACCGGCACAACCCCTGCATTAAATAGAGGCAGCAAACACATGGGCTTTACGGGGGCTGGCAATAGAACTTGAAATTTTTTTCATAAATCGACAAATTCGATTTTTAGACGTTCATTACATCCGGTTAACTGTACTTCAAACGTGGTAAACCATTTCCATGTCGAAAACACCAAATCAAGCGTGCTATGTTAATAGGTAAGCTTGACGGCGCACGGTTCCTCTGTACGGATGATGGTCTGGCGTATCTTGTTTGGAAGACGTCGAAGTAAAGTACATTTTCCCCACTCGTTTGCGTGAAGGGCACTGTTTGTTTGCTCGCTTATGCCAGTTATGATTCGAGGGAGAAAGCGTTCTCCTTCAATGCGTGCGGCAAAGAGTTAATTTCACAGGGTTCATTCCATGCCCGTGGCCCTTTAGAAAAACTCGGTAGTCAACGTACCCACAGCAAATCTGACACCTTGTTTACAGGCTTTGAGTATGATCCAGCTTTGCGACTTACTTTTCTTCTTGTAGTATGCATGGTTATTTCGGGCACAAAGGAGTGGTATATCCATCGAGTATTAAGCTGGCTGCCGGGACGTTTTTACGGTCGATCTGACTATGATGAGTTCAGACGTCTCAGGAGTCCATTTCAATCTACAACTTACGATCAGTTCCTAAAGGTCGTTCATAGTATCTTGTAAGAGATCTAACTTAAAGTGTAACGTTCTGCTTTTTTTAGTTCAGATTGTAATGCCATCAGCCTATATGGCTTTTCGTAATTCTTCACGTTCTTCCGTTCTCTCAGGCGAAATTTCGAACGGCCGTCTTTGAATCAGAGATTACGAGAGTGCGGGTCGGCCTTTGTGACAGGGCAAGCGCAATTGCCGCCTCTCCGCCACGGCAGTGCAAGGGGTGCGAATTTTAAGGGAGCATAACGGGGGGTTGTCCGGCCTGTTCATAATGGCCAGAGCATAAGCATTGTGGTGACAGTATTCTTCCGCGTCCACGTGCAAATATCTGGTTTTACAGGTAGGCGTCGCTGTAGAGCCTGGGCTCGTTGTATTCTGTGACCCGCGTGATACAAAGGGTGCATGTTGCGTGGTACAGGACGGACGACAAGCCGACCTCCCACCGGCGGCCACCACGCTTCCCTAACCCAATTGCTCAATAAAAGTTTCTCTCTCTCTCTCTCTCTCTTTATTCTCTAAGCGATATTTATTATTGTTAGCTAGAATGTAAGAGGCGAGAGCGAGGGAGCGAAGCAACTTTATTATGAAATTTCACCATCTTCCAGTGGGAAACAATGAGTAGTATGCGAAGCAGCCATGGGGTCGGCTCAAGTTGACTGCGTTTAGGTTGTCAGAACTTCATGCTCCCCTCGTCTATGATCACGCATTTCACGTTGCGGAAGGCCATGCGGAATATGTTCAACTCGCTGGCGCTGAGGCCTCCGTCCTTGTTTGGGCCGGTGGTCTTCCGAGAGAGCTTGAAAGCCACGTGCACTGTGGTTCCTCCCACTGCCACAGCCGCCTTTCAGGTGGCCGCGCAGATGACGAACGCGTTGTAGGTCGTGTTGTGGCCAAGGTTGCTGTACCGGTTGTAGAAGTCCATGGTAAGCCGGCGGAGGAACGTCTTGCCGCAACCGGCCGGATCGGTGAGCAAGGCCCGTAACGGAGGCGCTGACGGCGTTGTCTGCCGGTGGATAATCGCGCGCAGTAGCTCATGTTGTTCCACGTTTGTCATCCTCATCAAGTTGTAGTATTCGTCATGGTTCATGATGTCCTCGCGCTTGCACACGGCCGCGCACAGACTCGCGTATTTGATCAGGCGCACCAAGTCTTGGCTCGGAATGAGGTCGGCGTCTTCGTGTTCTGGGTGAACGATCACGGGAGTAGGAGGTGCTGCTCCTTCTTTTTGTTCTTCTTGTTGTGCCCTCTTCTCCGCGGGCTGTCCGCGGTGCTGTCCGCGGCGCTGACACTGGCGTTGACGCTGGCGTTGCAGGTGGTGTTACCGGTGGCGTTGCCTACGCACTGATCGCGGCGTTGCGGGAGGAGGTTCCCCTACGGAAAGATGACGACACTGGTTGAACGCAAAGCTATCTCGTGACGGATTCTTTGGTTGGCCAATCTTTAGGGGCATCTTGCCACAATCATCATCAGCAGTGTCTGGCCAGGCATGCGCAGTGGGGTGTGCACGCCGCACAGCGGCGCCCACACAATGGCGGAGGGAACATGCGCCACCATAAGCTGCTTCGCATCTTAAATGCTTCAGAACGATTAGCCTTCCTATGTAAGGCGAGGCGTCACGGTGACACGGCGATGACATCTTACAGGCTTTTGGCACCTGTACTCCGTACGGGCCTCACTAATCCCTTAGGTTGACTGCGCCTGCCACTGTTTTTTGGGTGGCAGCCTCCCTCCGGTTTCGCTCCATCGTTGCCTGTTGAGGGCCTCCGAGATCTGCTGGACGGACTAGGCTGGACCTCTTTATGGTAGCAACGCGTTGCAGCCTCGAGACGCGGCGAGATTGTTGTCATTGTTATACCTTCGTGCGGATTCTTGGCACAGTCCGAAAGGATGTGAACCGCAGTGGCTCTCTCCTTTCGGCACAAACAACACAGGTCACTCACATAAACACTCCGATATATGTGCTTCATCAGCACCGGGAATGAGTAACGACCTGTGTGTATTTATCGAAATATCACCCCTTCCTCTCGGGCCAACCCCGGATAATGTGACGGCATAGTCTTTCTCTGTAAGTCTGCACCGCTTCGCGATTTTCGTGGAGGTTATTCTGTCCTTGGTTTCTCCACCACCACGTCCGGTAGACCGCAGTAGCAGCGGCATGTTAGGTTAGTCCACACCCCGCCGCATTCGCCGTCTCGTTGTGGTTTGCGTTGCTGCAATGCGACACATCACTGCCCATATGCGCCGGAAACCACTTGATCACAACCTACCGACTTTGTTCGCAAGATCGACCGCTAGCAATACACGTGCAGCTTCCCCACACAATCGTCATCTGGCGTAGTTTTTCACTGCCGTCATAGAATAACAGAGCACAGCCACCTCCTATGCTCTAGCGCCACTAGTGTACCCCCTCCCCACAGGTCGATACCCCTACGACTTGCCGCGGTGAATGCCTTTCTACCATCTAGATACTCTGCCGCGTCCACAAACACAGCCGCACTGTTTTCGGCATTCAGAGCGATGCCCGCCATCACTCTCACCGCCCGCCGCTTCTTGTTGTACTTGGGGTTCATATTTCGTGGCACCGGATATACCCGTAACTGTCTGCTAATTGCTTCCAGTACAGGCACGTCTGTATTTTCGGATCCCCCTTTCTATAGCCCGGGGCTATGACACGCCGCACTTCTCTGCCCGTTCTTGTTTCCGATAGCCGCACGAGCTGGGCGGTCCTCAGCGCCTCCGCGATCCCTTCCAAGGTGTTATGCCCTCCCAGGGTAAGGAACGTGTCGGTGCTATGTAATCTGACGTAGAGCGAAGGATTGCACCAGCCGGGTCAGGCTTTCTACCTTCATGCCTGCTTTTATGTTTGACCCTTTCTTCATGAGGGGTACGGCCTTGGTGACTTTGGCAGCGATATGGTTGACCGCCTCGCCGATCCCTCGTTCGCGCTCAATTAGCATACGCTGCACTCGGATCTTCCCTACCTCCGGGACAGCCGCTCGTCTTGATCTTAATTTCCTCTTGCACTCTCGCAGAATCCTTGCCTTTCGCCTTCCTTGCTACTCCCTTCGGCGAAATCACGAACAGCTCTGACTTGCTTGGAGAGCAGACGAACCCGCACACGTCCCGCTGCTCCTCGATAGCGTCAAGCGCCTCTTCCACTGGGACCCATTAGCGTTATGTAATCTGCATGCTTGTGTGTCGGACCCCCGAGACTTGCGAGAGCCGCTCAGCCACGCCTACCATTGCAAGGATGAAAATTAATCGCGAGATGACCGAGCCCTGAGGGGTACCGACACTGCCGAGCTTCATGCCTTTGAGCCGCAAGTCACCGGCGTTGATCTCGGTGGTCCGCCCCGTCAAAACAACGTTGATGCACGCATATGTTCTCTTGCCCATGTTTTAGCCATGACACCTTGGCCAGGGTCAGAATGCCTCCCTTTGTCAAAGCGCTCTGCAGATCCCAATCCAAGAAGGCTCGGCTTTCGTGTTAGTAGTGTCATCGAGGATTTCATTTTCCAGTTGTAACGTCGCATCGTGAGTCCGAGCTTGTTTCGGAACCAGATGACGGTTAATTGCCAATACTTAATAATAAACGGTTGATTGACAATAAAAGGGGACAGAGAAAAGAAAAGGGAGAGAAAGAAAAGATAAGGAGTGCATAAGGCTGGGCGGCAGGCTTGGGGCTTCATTATCCCCAACGTGATGCCTTTGATGAGGTTGGTATTCTCGAGGAAGGCCAAGAGAAGTCGGAAGGCTTCCCGCCGGATGGCGTTGGGGCCTGTCGGGAAACGCTGGTCAGTCAGGGTGTGATTGGGCAGCCCGATACGCTGGAGTGCGGCCCAAAGCTCTGCTCTCTGGGCGTCATGCTGGCGGCACAGAGCAGAGCAGGTGCGCCAGGGTGTCGGGCTCTGGGCAGTCAGCGCAATGTGGGCGACGACCGGCGGCCTTCCTGGTGCAAGCGGCTCTCACATTGCAGCAATCGAGTCGCATGCGTGAGGACTGCCTAACGCGGCCAAGCCGGATGTGCGGAGCTTGGGCGCTGATGACTCTGGGGTCGAGGTGCATCGTCTCCACCTCACAAGCCAGAATGGTTTGTGCGAGGTCGAATGACCTCCCGTCACCGGCAACCAGGAGCCACCTCGTTGCCGGTGATGCCGACATCAGATGGCAACCAGTGCAGCCGCAGGTCACAGGCCCGGGACTCCACCAGGTGAAGCTTCGTCGCCAGCGATCACGCCACGTAGCCGCTGGAGCTCGATGGCTTGTCTGCCGCTTGCAGTCACAAGAGCGGGCCGGAAGTCAGTGACCATGACGGCCACCTGAATCCGGTTGCCCTTCTTTGGAGAAGGTCTGCAGCAAGGTGCATGCCGACCAGCTCTGCACCGCTGGAGGAGGCGGAGCAGGACAGGAAGCGCACTCGACTGGTGCTCAGCTTCATGGCCATATAGGCGGCTCCAGCTCTGCCCATAGACGATTGCACGGAGCCGTCTGTGTAGACCTGCAGAAGACCGACCGTCTTGTTCTCCAGAAGGGCAGCAATTTATGGATAGCCCGAGTTGGTGTTGACCGCGTACTACGAATCTTCGGGTGCGTGGTGCTGATGCGAAGAGCTTGCCTGGTGCTAGGTGGTGGTGTCTCGAGGGTGTGCGTTGCGGCAGCTTAAGGTTACTCTCTTAGATGGACGCCAGCATGCCCATCTGCGAGTAGGGACGGCTGCGGTAGCGCTACAGAACGGCTGCTCCACCCGGTGTGTTATGGAGCCGGTGGATGTGGTGCAGCCCCGTCTGCAGGGCGCGCATCTGAATGGACCAGGAGCTGTCCTCTGTGTAGGTAACCGCAGCCGAGGACGCGCTCGGGAGGCCCATGCACAGGCGTATGACCCGGTGCGTAGCGACAAAGAACAAATAACGACGTGGCACCTGCTGCACAGAGGGAGAGAGCGCCGCTGTTTATTTGAAGGAAAAAGCACACAGGTTTTTTTTGTCACGTTAGTCTGGCCGTTTTATTCATGGGGGCTTTATTGCTCAAACGTACAAGCGATACGAGTAGGGTATATGACGCATTTCTGAAAGTGCCTCATGTTTCCAAACCTGGTGCAATACGTTTGAAGGAACAAGTTCAGGACACAGAGATGGAATGGAAAGCCTACGACAGAGGAGGCTTTCATGTGCATCAGATCTCTGTACCCAGCACTTGATATTAACAGGTGGTGCGGCTGGTCTGTAAAGACTCATTGTCGTAGTCTCGGCGAATTCAGAGACAGCGCTCTTTTGTTAAAGTCTTTGTTGTGCATTAGCTGACTTTTGGCAAGCTTTACAATGCACGCATTTCATATGGAATCCGTTTCTATAACATCAATACCCGCTTGTTATATTGTTCCGTTGACATGCAATGAAGCAAATTTTATATCTCCAGTTTTTGACCGTAACTGCTTTTATGATTTTATAATAATAATAATATTTTCATTTTTCTTAGAGGAACAAAATACATGACGGGTCAGCCCAAGCCAGACAGGCTTTGTCGGGCTGTACTCGGCAGTCCAGTGTCAGGACACTATAAAATACTGCAGGGGGTAAAGAAGAAAGAAAAGAAAGAAACGGGAGAGGGAAAAGAAAAACGGTACTACAATGAAGCCAAAAGGAAAAAAAATCAAGGAAGTAAAGCAATATGTGATGCATACGTACAATATGGCATAGGGTTACTCAACTTCAGAGAAGTTTTTCTTAAATACATTTTCAGAGCGCTTTTAGATGAAATGGAGTAAATAGCAGTGGGCATAGAATTAAATATATCGGGAACATAATAATTGCGTACAAACGTCCAAATCGCGTATAACATCGGGGCGTGATAAACAAAGGATGACGTCTCAGTGGTCTTGTAGGGACAAAACGAAACAAAAAATCGCTATTCCAAAAATTGCGAGAGACAAACAGTGTGCAAAAACAAAGCGTCAAAAGAAGGCAATTGTAAAGCAAGATAACAAACTGGTATTTTCGGGAATGTTGATATTGTAGGCTACATTTCTTAGCAGCGTTTTTATAATGCAGTTTATTTTCGTACGCCAAGTGAAAGAACAGTGAAAAAATACAGTGATTCCGTATCTCAAGATACTGTAGCCAAGTGCATGTAGGATAATCTTACGCACTGGAAAGGGGAGAGGAAACGACTGTTATAAAGAGTACATGACAAGCCCCGAAGCTTATTGCAGAGCATAGATAGGTGACTGTTCTATGTCATATCCGAGTCGAAGATAATTCCTAAATACTTTACATTCGGCGATAATAGAAGAGTAGAGCATTGACAATTATTACATCGTGAACCATGAAGAATGAGGGGTACAGTATGATCAATTTGCTTGTGTGGATTGTGAAAACAAACCAGTTTTGTTTTTGCTTATTTATTGTAATAAAGTTTCTGGAAAACCAGTCCATAACAGATTGACAATCCCTTGTAACATTGCAACTGATTTGCTGTAGACGGAGTGCTTAGCAAGAAGAACAGTGTCATCGGCATACTGAAATATTTGGCAGTGGGTTATATGATTAGGGTAAGTCGTTTACATAGACATTGAATAATATGGGAGATAGCACGGACCCTTGTGGGACACCAGATTTTAGGAGAACTTTCGAACTAACGTTATCACCAATCTTGACTACCTGTGAGCGATTGCAAAAATAGTTAGCTAACAGTTTGCTGAATGGACCTCGAAATCCTAGTAGATATAGTTTTCGCAGTAGTATTGTGGGTATAAACAGAATCAAATGCTTTGCTTGCATCCAAAAAAAGACCCGTTACTACTTCGTTGTTATCGAAGCGGAGAAGATTAAATCCGACAATTTTCCAAAAGTACAACAGTCCCCTTCCCAGGAACAAAACCAATTGTGAACTCGACAATAAGTTGTGTTTTTCCAGGGAAGTTGGTTATTACTCTGGCTAAGTGTTTTTCTAAAATTTGGCTAATCGCAGGTAAAATAGAAATCGGCCTGTAGTTGTCAACCTGTTTGAAAGAGCCATTTTTATGTAATGGCTTCACAACTGCAGTTTTTAATTCATCTGGAAGAAAACCAAGTTCAATGTAACTGTTCAGCATAAATAGAAGTACCTTTTCTAAAATGGGAAGGTTACGTTGCAACTCGTAGACAGATATACCATCCAAACCAGGCGCCTTATTTTGCTTAAAACTAAATAGTATGTTGTGTAAGTCATACGAAGTCACGAAAGGAAGGAATGCAGAGGATTCTAAACTGCTAATGTTGTCGCAACCTTGAATATCAGCTGAATGCGTAGCCAATGACGTTTTAGCGAAGTGAACATTGAAATCAGTAACTGCGGATTCCAAATTGGTGAAGTGTTTGCCAAAGACGTCAACTGATTGGGCAGGATGTCGACCGAATATTTGATTAATTGTTGACCAAGTTTTCCTAGGGTTGTGTCTGTTGTCATGGAAGGTTTTACTGTAAAATGAGCGCTTCTCTGACCGAAGTAACGCAGTTACCTTATTTCTATGAACTTTGTATAGGTTCCTCAAAGCAGTGTTATTAGGAGAGCGCCTACACTTCTCCCAAAGTTTGTCTTTTCTTTATAGCCCTAAGAACGGTAGAGGTAAGCCAAGGCAAGTCCATATTGCGCTTCTTAATTTGATGGTTTTTTTGTGCAGTGCCTTTTAAATGTGTCAATAATGGTAAACAAATTTAGTTTAAATATTTCGTGCAGTTGCCCCGGCCATGAATGCTTCCCAGTCAAAATTATTGACTAAATTATCGAATTTAGCTACGTCAAGAATAGGCACCTGGAAGTGCTGGGGTGAAACTTTTTAAAGCAAAGCTTTTTACCTCTACCCCCCAAGGGTTCTTTCGCGACCGTTGGTGTCACCAGAAAACTCCAGCGAACAAATAAAAGAATTTACTGGCACAGCCGGGGATCGAACCTGGAACTAATGGACTAACGAAGCGAGAGCCCGTTGTCTTACCGATTTAGCTACGAGCCCACGCGAATGCTGGAAAGACAGGTGGTGTACTCACCAAGCACATCTACGGGTTTACCACCTGCGTTCTCGCTGAATGGCACGTGAAAGCGTCACGCGACCACTCACGCCCGTCTAGCGGCCCTGTGCGCACCTTGCTCATGTGCTAAGAGTAACAAAATTTAAAGGAAGCTCACACCAATGCATGGCATCTCCCTTCTAGTACGCCAATATGCTGACGCCTGTGCCCTCCAGTGTTCACGTAAACAATCACAGCTCCTTGCCGTCCGCCCTCACGCCAAACCAAGGAATACATTCAAATACTCCTTGATGGCCAGGCCATCACTCGAAGCTCCAGCATCAAGATCCTGGGCCTACATCTCGAGGCTAACACCAACAGTGACGTCTCCTTGCAGCGCCTCAAAAACAGCATTAATCAAATCATACACATGATCAGGCGAGTTGCCACCAAGAAGCAAGGCCTAAAAGAATCCGTTATCTTTCGATTATTTGAAGGTTTTGTCCCCTCGAGAGTCACTTACGTCAACCCTCTGTCTTCTTCTCGACAAGGAAGACATAGAGATGCTTTATATAATTATTAGAAAGGCGGTCGAGCAAGCCATTGGTCTTCTCATGAGTGCGTCTACACAGAGGCTGCTTAGCACGGGGCTCCCCATCACGGTGGAAGAGCTGATAGAAGGACATCTTTCTAACCAGAAGGTCCGACTCAGAACGGCGATGGGTAACCGCATTCTTCACCAGATTGGCTGGGCAGCCCAGAATGTCACTCCGCTTGATGTACTCCCAGACTCTTCGCGACTAAAACTAAAGATGCTCCCTTTGCTTAGAAATATGAACTCCTCACATGACGAGGCTCACCGAAAAGCACGGGCTCAAGCGCTAAACACCACCCTCGGTGGGGATCATGCAGTTATCTACACAGCGCCTCCAAACATCGGGGGCAGCAATACGCCATCATCGTGGCTACCTTCCAGAAACCAACCTCTTTGCGTGTACCCTCGCTTAGGACCCAAGAAATGACGGCAGCAGAAGAGGCAGCCATCACCTTAGCTCTCGCTCAGTCAGGGGTTCGGAGGGTAGTCATCGATTCCCAGCAAGCCTACGGGAATTACCAGTAGGGTTGGGTGTCCTGACCTGCACTGCGCGTTCTAAAAAACCACTCCCCAAACGGTTCCATTCAGCTCATCTGGACACCCCCTCACGCTTCAATGGAGGGCAACAAATACGCCCACCCAACAAGCCTGCGCTTTTACCCCCCGTGCTATGGAGCTGCACGAGGACAGTCACCTGCTTGTCACGTTCAGGGCGATAACCCAGCATTATCGCCTTCTGAGACAGACCGTACCTTCGCCTTACCCTGACCTCTCCAGAGAACAACAAACTACCCTACGGCTCATACAATCCGGGCTCCTTCCCACAGCCTACGCGTCTTCACTTAATGCATACGAATCACTACGACGCTGAATGTAAATTTTGCTCAGAAGTAGGAACACTCCGCCCCGTAAATAGGGGTGTGCGACTTTAGCCCTGAGCAACCCTCCTCATCTTTCCGTCAACTACCCAACAAGAGCAAGGGAAGTGCTGCTGTCCAGGCCCTCTCTACCTACCCAGCTTCAGCGAGTGGACATAACACAGGTCACGCGGACTGCATATGGGCCCCACAGAAGAAGGAATTTACTCCCCAGGGCTGCACTCTGGGCCGATGAGAAATCTGAACAGAAGTATTTCTTCTTCGTCCTCCTTCCTGGCTCTCTTGCCGCAAATCTCGTCGCCTCCGTCAACGGCGCAGAGGCGGAGAAGACAGATTGTCTACCACCGGGTTGGAGCTTACTTTAATTATAAAAAAGTTTCCACTCTTGTGCTACACCAATACAACTCAACCAAACACCGTTCATGCTTCATGCATGATTTAACCTTACCAAGAATATCTCTTTGAAATAATAAGGTGTGTGCTAAGTGCATTTAAACTTCTCTCCTGGTTTTGCCATTTGCAAGCGATGTGAGTGAATTTAAGTGACGTCGCATGGGTAATCGTTATGGGTGCCGTTTACAGCTTTGCTTTCCAACCACATTCACGGGGGTGGATTGGCGCGATTTTTTTCAGCACGGGAAAATAAACATGGCAACCCCACAAAGTAGTGGTCGGCAAGTTTCTGTTTGATAATTGCCGAATCGATGCGAAAAAATGGTGCCCTAACATTGATATGGTCAATACATGAAGTTACTAATTTCGTACCAAGGTATTCTTCCCTTGTAGCGGAGCAAATGGTTGGAATAACCCCTGATTTGGCCAACACGTTTAAATATTCGCAAGCAGTCGGGCGCCGCCGGACATAAAGTATTTATGTTGATATCACCAGCC
This sequence comes from Haemaphysalis longicornis, assembly GCA_013339765.2. Classification (NCBI taxonomy): domain Eukaryota; kingdom Metazoa; phylum Arthropoda; class Arachnida; order Ixodida; family Ixodidae; genus Haemaphysalis; species Haemaphysalis longicornis. Next base: position 93,564,138 of record CM023453.1, on the reverse strand, counting down.
AGACAAAAGAGTGAAGTTGAGGGAAAAGGAAAAGTAAGAATTGCTCTAGTTCGCTTACGAAAAGGTTGGCATTTTCGGATGGGGGTCTGTAGATAGCCAGGAGCGTTATATCTGTGTCTGACAGACGCGATGCGCAGTGCCAGGCATTCGGCAGAGGTGAAACCTTGGTGACAAGAATGACGACACATATCGTTCATGTATTAAGGCCATAATGCCCCCGCCCCTGATAACACGGCGCGTCAGCGCGAAAGAAGAATAGTGCGGAAGTTCGAAAGATGAAACAAGGTCATCATGAATGTTAATCTCAGTTAGTACAAATGCATCGATAATAGAATCATATTTTGTACGATACCAAGGTATTCGTCCCAGTGCCGACGGATACTGCGGATGTTAACGTGCTACAATTGTGAAGGACTTGCAACCCTGATCAGCCAAAACAGTAAAGTCGGTGAAGCTGTCACAATTGTGAAAGGCGTTCATTATGGGAACGGTCTACCTCTGTAGCATTGTGAACTTTTAAACAAGCTTGTTCAGATCAGCGTGATCTGATATGCGGACAAGAGACGAGTTCTCAGCTTTCCTTGCGAAAATTTGCCCTGTTTCGCCCAGATGAATTTGTACAGTTTTTCTTTTCCTGTTTGGCGGCTGCCAGAATAGTTCTCTGTTGTAGTTGGTCAAGTTTTCGGAGAAGTACAGCTGAGGAATCGTGCCCTGTTCCGCAAGTGCCCTCAAAGAGTCTTTCCTGTTCTACCACATTTCTTTCAGCGATACCGAGGCAAATCTAACCAGCAGAACTGGCGGACGATCCCGGTTAGCAGGCAGGCGATGTATCACTTCAATGTCAGACTCAACGCAGTTCAACTCTAGCTTCTGCGCCATATCAGAAATGATAGGAAGAAGTTTTTCGCCTTTCTGTTGAGGCAGACCATGAATTTCTAAGTTTGGCCTCCTGCTGTATTGCTCAACGTTATTTAACTCTTTGCGCAGGCTCGCGAGTTCCTCCGCTTGATCCGACACAGTGGCTTTCAAGGCATGGACCTCACTTTGCAGTTGACCTATAGTGGCATGTTGCGTAGCAGCAGTAGCAATGACTTCATCGTACTTTTCCGACACAAAGTTAACCGTTTCATGAACAGAGTCAACTGATTTTTGAAGGATCTCTACAGTCGATTTGAGTTGCAGAAGCTCATCAACTTTGAGAACAAGGGAGCTGATGGCGTCCTTTATCGGCAAAAGAGTTTCAATTTTAGACGAGAGTTCTGAAAGAGAGTGGGAATTTGGGACAGCATCTACAGCGACTGCGGTATGATTCGAGGAACGACAGTCCCGGCAAAGCCACGTCTCACGCTTGGCAGCTCCCTTGCCAGACATTTCTTTTTCAGCTATCCCCGCACAATTTTTACCAAAGTGAAACCCAACCTCACACTCTGTACAAACCAAAAATTTTCCTTCAGCCGGAAGCACTTTCGAACATTTGCCACAGATAGATACTGAAGCCATGATTCACTTGCGGAACATGAACAATAATATCAACAGTACAGTGCAGTGCAGTCGATGGCGAGAAAAGATACACGAGAAGCAACAAAAGTGCAAATTGCACCTCACCTGCAGCAAAAGTGACGGTTAAATCGTGCCAGAATCCCGCCACCGACTGCGAAGGGGCGACAGTTTCTCGCTGGCTTATATAGCCTGGCGTCCCAGGATTCGGTTGAAGCAGCGCCTCCTGGATGCTGTTGATGGGTTTCTGTGATAGACACCCGTCCGGCGCAGCCGCTGAAGCTCCGGGAACTTGAAACAGTGATGAGATTGCTGCAGGCTGAAGTCACCGGTGACGATGCTGTGCGCAGACGCACAAGGGCGTACTTGCACTGGAGAATGTGTTCCTGCAGCAAAAGTTTATCCTTGTACAAACTGTTAAGCATAAATATTTATCTCAGTGATGATGACAAATATTGTTTACATTTCTGGGAGTGGTATTCAAAATAACAACCGCTTGTGTAGCATTGATCACACAAAAAAGCTCCCGTTCAACAGTGGAACACACGTCCAACGAAAAGAAGGCTTCTATATTTCCAAGCATTACAAGAGCTCCGCCAGTGAGACCTCTGTTGCTACGCAGATTGAATAATTGTGCTTTCAGAAAAAGACGAAGAAAACTTCATTTTTTTGCCAGTACCAGTACAGGCCGTCATGCCACTGTCTCATTTTCAGATACCGGACTGTATCTCGCGCAGAGGCCCTCACTAAACAAAAGATGCTTGGCCAGCAGGAATAAATGTTCACGCCGTAACTAGGCCTCAGCCAGTTCTCCTATTAGAAGCGATGCGGTAGTGAAGGTTTGGCCTTAGGTGTGGTGGATGGCACTCCCAGTATAGGTGTACTCATGGGTGGGAAGTGCAGTTCTGTGAACGACAAGTAGGGTGACTCGGGATACATGTTCGTAGTCGATAGAAGGGGGGTCCTAGAAAAGAGGAGGTTCACCTATTCTCAGATACGGCTGCACGGGAGAAGGTAGGGTGAAAGGCTGGAAAACAGTGCCTACGGCACGTAGCGCGTAGAGAAGACAAGAATTTATACCGAGCCTGGCTTTTATATTTGCGCACTTCTACATTTACGCAATTTGTTGACAAGCTACGACTACGAGCCGGGCACAAAGATTCTCTGCACATGAAAGTCTCATAACAAGTGAAAGTATTAAGAGGAAATCGAAGAAATACCCCGTTATCTGCTCCTATTCTGAAGCATAAGCGTCTCAACTTTCTAGCCACAACAACGACGGATCACAGCACACGAAACCGCTCTACTAGCCCTTGGAAAGCAACCTCCCATGGTCGCTTCATTTGCTTGGCGTGGCGAGGCACCTCCTGTTCGCTCGAGTCGGTAACAACAGCTCGCAAACCTGCTGGGCTTGCAAGGGCCGAAGGTGCTTAGCATACTCCGCCAATGCTGATGCTTTTTGCGGGCCCGATCCCTGCTGCTAATCTTATCTCGTGCGCCGGAACTATGAGATTTGATGCTTTTTACCTAAAAACGAAAGCAATGTTATAGCAATGACACAGGTTTCTTAAAAGGGGCCCCTAGGTAAAATATATTTTTATTCGTTCGACATATTTGGTGATTGATACTTGCCTCCAGCAATCGTGCAGCGGCAAGCGATGCTTCATTCACTGACAAATCATACATTTGAGGGAAAAATACCAGTCCTCCTGACAAATGGTGTGTTTCTTGACGTCTGCAATGACGTATCGAAGGCAATTAACTAAACGGACTTTATTATCCTGCCAACGGTTACCGAGTCCGGCGAAGCGCCGTGTACCGTCAGTCTTTGCCATATAGTACTGTACAGCTCAGGAATTCTGCCCGCTATGTTTTGACCATATGTCTTCCTGGATAACTCTAAAGCAAAGCTTTGCTACTTTCGTCCAGCGGTTTCGCAGAGAATGCGCAAGCTAACCTTTTAACGCGCACCTCCGGCGACACACCCCTCGAAGCGCATCGCGTGATTCGCCGGGCCCGCTTTCGGAACTGCGCGCAAGGCCTCTTTTTCAGTCGTTCTGCTTATATGAGCGGGGGCCACCGCTGCGGTAGCGGCCGATCAGCTGACTGGCAGCCAACCACCCCCGCAGCCTCCCGTGCATGCGCCGCCCGGTCGTCTCGGGCGACGTGACTCGTCTCGCTCCCGGCGAAGAGAAACGGCGCGTTCGCTGTTCGCCCCGGCGAACGCCGCGCTCGCAAGGCCTCCTCCTGTGAGCGTTCCACGCGACCGAAGAGCTTTAACCCAGGGTCGGCCATACAGCTACATCAAAGGTTAACCAAGCGAAACCAAGACTCAACCGAACCAATTTGTAGGAGGCGTTTACCAGACTAAGCCAAGCTTTTGCTTTGCATGTCCAGTTTTAGCTTCGCTAAGCCGCAGCCACTTTTTTATATCAGTTGGTAGTAATCGTTTAGTGAAATATTGGGTATTCCCAACAAACGTAGTCGCAAAGGCTGTATCGTCCCTTGTCAGGTTGGGGGACAATTATACAACAAGGAAATAATCTGTAAATAAGACTACGTTTACACTACTCCCAACACCAAAATGAATGCACACACTAAACGGAGGGGAAGAAGAAACGAACAATATGGAGCTGTAGAGAAAATAGGGAAGGGCGTCCAAGGCGAGATGGGAAAAGCCCAAGATTTCTAAGACACAAGAAAAGGCCACAGCGCGGAAATAAAGGGAAAGGGATGCACTACTTGTTCGCTACTTGAAACCGGTTTTTCCTTCCTGACATCCCGGATGCGCAGCGGTAAAGTCGTGGTGTCGCAAGGTCCAGGTGACGTGTCGTGGCTGCAATGGTAGAGCGCGCACGAGCGTCACCAGTATAGTAGCGGGTCGCAGCTCTGTTGAGGCGTCGCGGTCTTCTACTGATGTCCTACGTCCCGACTTGTCTCCGGGGGGGGGGGGGGGGGGGGAGGGGTGATGTCCTGGAGGTTGCACTTCTAGAGAACCTTTTGGGGCACGTACAGCACGGGTCCGGTCGCCCGACCGTCGTGAAACCAGTTACGCTCCACCCTTAGACAGGTGCTCGTCTGCTCAAGATCGCTTCTACTCGGCCCTTTCAACCGTAGGCGCTGGCAGGTTCGATTGGCTGGATCGTGAGGGGGGGGGGGGGGGTGAGTGAGCCCACAAGGCGATGATGATGATGGCGCTCTCAGTTTTGTTTAAACCGTATCCCGCAGCACGCGTCTTGGTTATCTCCGTCGTCTTCTTTTTATTGGCGTACATTGTCGTCGTTGGGATTTCTTCGCAGCACAACTCACCCCACTTCTGCCTTTTTTTGCCGACCAATGTCAGTTCCCCGTCACCAGTCCACAACATCAAACACTCCCCTCTGAAATAGGTCGTAAAAAGTATATTCCACATTATTCGACCTAAAGCACACGAACTGGAAAACACAAGTTCACAGAAACTGATCGCAATAGAATAATAAGCGAACATAATAAACAATTGACCGTCTTTACACCGGTCTTGCATAGGGATTATAAGATCGCGAAACAAATCAAGAAATCAAGCCGGCACAAGTTTTTCCCTTTCTATACAGTGGCTTCGATGCCAACCTTTGCCTCTTTGGTACACACATCTGGCCGAGTAGTGTATGCGCTTTCCCCTTAAGCGACGGTGTACCGCTGTACGTGGAAGCTTGCTTACCGACCTTGGGTAACGTAGAACAAAATGTATTTCGGTGGCTTTTGTATTTCGTGAGGCACTCACAAGCTGTGACATAGCCCTTTTTGAGTTACTACAGTTATGTTGCTTGAATTTTGAAATTCGATTCTTTGTCCGACTAAAATAGTGCTTTCAGATCTTTTTTACAGTACCTGGCTTTTTCGCGCTGAAATAGGGTTGCTTTTGGTACCTGTGTTCCTTGCCAATGTCCTTTTCATACATAGCGCCGCTTAGAAAGTGGGATTTGCTGCGTCTCGGTATTATATTCACCATAAATCTTTGTCTCAAGAGACCTCCATACAATGAAGTTTACGTGGCCACTTCGTTTTAAAGGTGTTTCGTTGTTGTTGTCTGATCGAAGACCCATCCGACGTTTCGCTGTTTCATTTGGTTTTAGCACCTTCTGCCTCTTCACAAGGGGGCAGAGTTTGGTCTGCGCTGAAACCTGAGGGTGAGACATTTATTCCGAATACTGCAAGCCAGATTTTCTGGCCCAAACAGGTGGGGCAACTGGTGATACACAATCATTTATACAAGGATCAAACTTTTTTTAAAGTAAGAAAACAAACAAACAAAAATACAAGGCACATCGGTAAAGGCATAGCACACCGTACAATGCATATACTCAATGAACAATGTTCGCATGGAGCGCTTCGGAAACATTTTTGGCCAGAACAACTGTTACCGGAAGTGCATTCCATTCAGAAATGGTATGAGGGAAAAAACTAAGCTTGAACTGGTTTGTTTTTGCGAAAATAGGCTGAAGAGATTGAGTATGCGTGTGTCGCGTCCTTGTGCTAAAGGGTTAAATTAAAGTCGATGGAGTTATTCGCACTCTAGAAGTAACAATATTGTGGACGAATGATAACCGGGCCAAGCGTCTTCGAGATTCTAGAAATTGAATGCCATTGTCAGACTTGAGCTTCGAAGGAGACTCGTAACGCCCATATTTGCAAAAAATAAACCGTACTGCTTTTCTTTGGACGAGCTCTAGCATGTAAATATCATTTTTAAAGGGCGGATCCCAAACCACGGAGGCATATTCCAGTTTGACTCTAACAAAAGCATTGTAGGCTAAAAGCTTGAATTGACTTGGGGCATGTCTTAATTTGCGCCTCAAGAAACACAGCTTCGTAAATGCAGCTGAACAAATACGTGATACAGGGGACGACCAAGTTAAAGTAGAATTTAGAGTTATGCCGAGGTATTTATACTCTGCACCGTTTGCGATTGCAGTGTTCTGCAGAAAATACTGGGAACGAAAGAAAACTTTTTTTCGTGTTATTCCTTAAAAAGCACATTTTCTAGCATCGAATCGAACCGAATTTAGCCTTGAATTTGATATGTTCGTTTCGATCCCCCGTTTCTTTAATATCCCCTGATCGAGGTGTCTCCCTTCGCGTCGCCTCCCGCTCAGCGAGCTGTACAAGCAGCTGCAAAGTTTCTTTTTCGATTTCCGCACGCACTCGAACATGCCGGTCACTCTGATTCAGCATTGCAGCTATCTTCCTTTTTATTTCGGCTACCGTTATGGCCGCTTCCAACCCTAGAACTGTTTCCTCGTGCGAGAGCTCTTGCTTCACGAGTACCCACTCTCTACTCTTGTCGCCGCTTAAGCCTAAACGAATCATCAATATAATTATCTCTGCCGCGTCCATTTCTGGTTTAAGGGTATCCACAACCAACTAGTCTCGTCCTGCCATACACGCCAATTATGGTCACGTTCGGGACAATAATGCATACGCCGAAAAAACATGAGAACGAGACAATCTTAACATTACGCTGAAATCAAAATGAATACACACAATGGACCGAGACAGGCTAATAAGCAATGTGAAACTACAGAAACATGGAGAACTGATACAAATCGCGTTTGGAAAGGGCCAGAAGTACGAAGACAGGAGAAAGAGTCACAGTCGGAAAATAAAGGGAAGGGATACAGTACGTGTTCGCTGCTCGAACGGGTTTGGCCTACCCAGATACACAGTGCGGTGTTGCGCTGTTGCAAGGTCTAGGTGTCTTGTCGTAACTGCAATGGTAGAGCACATAGCGAGCTCTCGTCGCATTGTAGCGGGCGCAGTTCTCTGTGGGCGTCGCGGTCTTCTTCCGATGTCCGAAGATTCGACCTGAATGCGGAGAAGATGACCTGAAGGTTGCCCTGGTGGAGGACCTCCTGGGCACAGCAAGGGTCCGGTAGCACGGCCGCCATCCATCCCGGTCACGTGCCAACCTCCCACTGCTTGTACTCGGGATCGCTTCTCTTTCGGCCTTCGGCTCTGTACCTTCCGATTGGCCGGCACGTGAGTGTCTTCTGAGTGACCCGAGAAGACTATGCTGATGATTGCGCTCCCGAGGTGTTGGAAACGTACCACGCAGCATATTTCGGTTACCCTTGTCGTCTGCTTTTTAACGGCGTGCATTTTTGTCGTTGTGAATTCTTCGCATCCCATCATTATCGTTGGCCCGTGTAGCTACAGCTGGTCAACGGCTGTGCAGTGCAGCTACGTCGGTGCAGTGCAATGGCGGTGCAGAGCACGGCGGTGCAGCTACAGCTGGCACAGCTCTGGGCTACTGCTTGAGTAGTCATCCTTGCTGAAAAGTAAACTTTTCGCTTGGCACAACTCATGGTTCTTCTACTTCTACTGGCTTTTTGATTTTTGTAACAATATTCATGTTGTCCCAGAGACCTGGGATACAATTTACGTTGTTTACCAAACAGGGAGAATCTGGGAACACAAGGACAAGAACATTATGTATTGTTTATGCAAATGACAAACAGAATAACCCAAACATGCCTGTGATATTTTTCATTTCTTCCTTCTGTTGGTCCCAATACACACTCGTCAGAACTGTTGTGTACGCTCAGCTAATTAGTACCAAGGCTGTCGGCGTTTGTTCTCCTGTGTCGGGGCCACGCGTGGTAACGCTTGACACGCGCGTTCCCGGCCTCGCTAGCCTATTACGCTTATTGGGATAGCCTGGTGGTTGCGGAATTGGGTCTTTGTAGTGTCACTATATAAGATGCAGAGTACCGTCACTGCGGCACGCAAGTGAGCAACGGTGGCCATTTTGGTGTTTATCAGTGCTGCCAGCTTTTCGCTTCTGCGCCCTCACTGCTAACTTTGATGAGTTAATTTGTAAACAACATTGCCAAATACACACCAACACAGCCGCTTCAGGCACACGTCTGCCGCTGAAATGCTGCGAAGCGCGTTATCTTCGATTGGCGTCCGCACGAAGCCAATCGGGCGCAGCCGCAGAGCAAGGAGGACAAGCTGATACTATCATAGTCGACCCATCGAAAATGCATAAAACACATGTGCCCATGAACCGTCGCATCTAAACAAATGTCGCGTGATGCGAACGAACCAGTGATTACCGCGGCGGCACGGAACCATAGCAGAAAAGAGCGCGGATACTCTATAACCCTATCTAGTAACACTAGGTCTGTGAATGTCGTTAGAGGTTTCATGAGTGCGTTTAGTTGAACTGTGTTGTAATCACGCGCTGTTTGTTTCCCAAGCCGCGGTGGCCGCGAAAGCGTGGTGGTGGTTTATCGTATGGTTTGTATTCATTGGTGACGAACACATGCAGGCAACCATGTGAGTGCGCCGTCACTGGTTACGTCGGGCTCCGCGGGATGGCGGTACTTGTCCGCGGTAAGCACGTGACGTCTCTTGAACGTTCCAAAGTCTACAACAGCAAACGCAAAGTAATGCCTTTATTTCATTGAGAGTGCGATTAAAAACATCTCAGGTGACGCCACCATCGAGAATCTGGTTGAAATAGAGCAGACGACGCACGTCGGTGTTTTTTTTTTCTGGCCGTGAAGGCGCAGTGACACAAGCAGCGCCATGTCCGTGACGCAGCGGCCGTGCTTGTGGCCGTTTCTAGTGTTGCCAAGCGAAGAAAATGACAGCAAAACTTTTCAATGAATACCATTTATAAGTTTTTCCATATGCGTGCATGTAGAGTTCCCTCGAGTGCATTGATTTATTCCATCATAATAAGTTGCGGCACGTTATATAAAAGGAGTGTTACGAAGGTGGTCTCTAAGAACATCTGTGCTAGCTGCGCTTTCTCGTAGCTGTCCGTGGTGTAAGCTTCGTAAAAACCGAGATGATGCAGTGCAGCTCTGCCTGTAGCAGGATTTCAAAGCGTCCGAGTTGAAGTGGGCTGCGCCCATGTCCTCCCATGTGTTTTGCATACTTACCTTGAGCATCTTGGTAGTAGATGCCGTGTTAAGGTAACGTGTGGTCGTGGTTCATTTTGAAGTGATCGTTGTAATTGCATGGCTCAGTCGTTCCATATTTATAGAGATAGTAACAACATACGATCTTCTACGGCGATTAGGCTTTTAGGTTGTGTTTAGAAATCTGCTCATTCCTCTCCCCCCTTTCGTTCGTTCATTTTTCATTTCACTTTAAGGGGGAGCTCAGTAACCCTCTGTTGTAGCTTTTGAATGGTGGCTTCTGTTGATTCGCATTGCATAGTGTTAGCGTGAAACACGGAGAGTGGACCTTTTAAACTTTCAATACTTTTGCACACCAGTGTAATGCACTATCACGGATTAAGAAGTTTTAGTTACCGTTCTGGACTTCACCATTAAGAACGAGAATATAGGAATTTAAGAAGAATCACCGCAGACTGACGTTGTCTAAGCACCTTTTTATAAGGTCGATGGCCTCTTTTAGAGTCAGTTACCTGTTTCTTTCTAGCTGCACGTGCTGTTGCCTACACCGAGGAGTCCGACGCACGAAGGCCTTGTGAAAGTCCTTCTATTAGATTCACTTTCTTGAGCAGGGGTAACATGGCAAATTTAAGCAGCAGCTTTGATGTCACCAATCAGTCCGGTGTGTCCTGGTTGTGTAGATAATATTTGTCGCCTTGAAGGTTGGCAATGAGCACGGCATTTGTACGACTGGTGTGGAAGCTTCCAACATTGTTGTGTGTCTTGAGGCGAGAATTTGTGGTTTACGAGATGTGGAGGAATTTGTCGTGCTTTATACTTTTAAGGTTAAGGTTCATGGATAAGTCCATGGATGCCCAGGCCTTTGACGTGTTTTAGCTAGGTCTTGCAATGCCTATTTTTTCAAAGCCGTGATTGGCCAACTGCACTTACAAATGAAACAGAGTTGGCAGCGTTCGGCTTACGGTACCATACCCGAATAACGGGATTCATTGAAGTCCTTGTTTTCTTAACAATAAAAATTACGGAGAGGTGTGGGTACTTGGTTTGAAAAAGGCATAAGGTTATTCCCATGTACGGGTGATTTACGTTGAATAAAATGCAACCAAAGCTTTCCCGGTTTATACTTACAGGTTTCTTCGCAGAATGTGACAACACAAACTTGGCATTATGCAATAAACAAGAACCTAGCCCTGTGTTCGTGTCAGTAAGTTTTCGTTTCTGTCTTAGAATTGTAAACGCGGAAGATAGCCTCCAGTGAATGGATCATTTATGCGAGCCGTCCTACGTGGAGCCTTTCAACAAAGTTGACCGCAGGATGCTTCTTTCATTGAAGCCTGTGAACCGTGAAAACATGGCCGCTATAGAACTTTCGCACTAAAATCATTAGAGTCAGCCCACACGATTACAACTTGGTGAGCACAGTGCTATCGTTACAGTACCTGAAAAGTCACGCCGCTCTTAACGGGGTCTTGAGAATCTTAAGAAATTGGGCTTGAGGTTACTTGCTCGAGGTTGCTTGAGGAAACTCCTAACGATTGCTTGAGAATATCAGACTATAATATTTAGTGAAAGTTTCAGTAATAAGCGAGGCAAATACGATGTGTCAATTTTCACGCACGTAGACCGTCCAAACGTTTGCACATATGATGGGAATAAACAGACAAGTTTCTACTGTAACAGTGCTTGTGCAGTTTAACCAGGATATAACGAAGACGACAAAAGTTACTCGCAGGTTTTGTTGGATGCAGGTTTCGAGTAGAGTAAGCAGAAACTAAACGCACGTACTAAACGTCAGTGAAGGTGATCTGACCATTCAAGAATCTTTTTCACTCCAAAAAAATGCGCAATTCGTGCCTGCAGCTTCGGCACACGCTTGGGAACTTCCCAACGCTCGAAAAAAAAAAACCAGCTCACTTAACCCTATTTTCAAATGTAGCTGAAGTATCCCTTTTTCATGTTGAAACTTTTCGGCACGTAACGCTTTTCAAGAAAAAAATCTCGTTCTGAAAGACCGCCTTTTTGCAAAGTTGATGCTTTTTTCTGCACTCAAAAATTCTGAGAGGGTGCTTGCTGGGATACGGAACCGGGCAACGACATTCTGCTCTTCCGAATAAGCAGACTTCATTTAAAAATCCGCGTTTGTCTTGAAAATAAAACCGTTTCGTTTTCTGGCTTTAGAACTCATCACCGACAAACGGACAGCCTATACAGCAGTGAAGACGCGCGACAACATGCCGACAGGCAGGCGTAGCCCCCCAAAAGTTAGGTCTCCAACGGACATCGCACTCACTCGTCTAAATGCACGGTAGCTTGCGGTGCGAGAGAAAAAATTGGGCCCATCTCCCCGCGAGGGGGACTCGAGTAAATGCGTCGCATAGGGGGTGGGTGTATTGCGTTAACGTTTAGTGTTTGGGGAGTTGGTGGTAGTGAATGCGTTGTATCACCAGCTTCTTGACGAAGTTTGAATGAGTCAAGGATATAAGGCGCGTTCGTAGCCTCCCATTCTGTGTCGGCTTTGTGGCGCAGTGGGTAGAGCACCATGTACATTGCGTTCCGCCCGCAGGGTCGAGGGATCGAAACCAGGCGCCGGATAGTATTTTTTTTATATAGTGTAGGGGGAGGGGTGCGGACTACGACTACGGACGTCAACGCGGGTGACATCGTGAGTTACTGAAATGCTCTGCATTTAAAAAAGTGATGTGCAGTTACTCTTGCAACCTGGTGTGTTGCGACACAAGCCAAACCTGAAGTGGCTTCTACGTTAGCCACTAGATGGCGCTAACCCGTTCGTTCAGCATCATCATTACGACTTTCGTTTTTAGGTTTTTATACACTTTTGCAGCTGCCGGTACCTTAGAGTAGTTCTAGTATGCGCTAAATTCATCAGTTTTTCGGCCAATGTTTCAGCAAAAGTGCAAATAACGATGCCTCATCAGCTCAGCAAGTTTGTTACAGCAAGGGTAACCGCCGCACCCCCTTCATTACATAGAGATTGCAAACACATGGCCTTTACTGGGGCTAGAAATGAGGAATTGAAATTTTTCCTAAATTAACAAATTTATTCTAGAGAGGTTCATTACATCCGGTTTGACTGTACTACAAACTGTGATCAACCACTTCTATGTCGAAGACATCAAGTCAAGTGCCGTATGTTAACAGGTAAGCCTGACGGCCTACTGTTCCTTGGTGGAGAGGATGGTCTCGGTGCATCTTTTCTGGGAGACGACGTTTTCCCTACTCGGCTGCGCGAACGGCAGGTTTCTTTGCTCGCTTAGGTCAGTTGTTCATTGAAGGAGAAAAATTCTTTGCGAAATAGCGTGCGCCGGAAAGTTAATTTCATAGCGTGCATCCGATGCCTGAGGCCCTATTAGAAAAACTTGGCAGTCAACGTACACATAAGGAATTTGAGGTCTTGTTTACAGGCTTTGAGTATTAGACAGTGTTGCGCCTTATCTTCTTGTTGCGCGCTTATTGCGGGGCAAGAAGCAATCTTCTGCCCATCGATTATTATGCTGGCTACCGTTGCAATATTTATGGTTGATCTGAGTTCGGGCGTCTCGGGAGCGCATTTCATGCCATTTCTGACGATCAGTTCATGAAGGCCCTTATGGTATCTTCTTGCAGACCTAACCTAAATTGTAACGTTCTGCTTTTGGTCCACATTGTATAATTCCGTCGGCGTATATCAGTTTTCAAAATTCTTAACGTTCCTCCAGTCTTTCAGCGATATTTATCATTGTCAGCTGGTACAGAATAGGCGAGAAAATTGATACCTGAGGCATTGGCCTTTTCGATGCCTTAAAGGGGCAGGATCGAGTGTTGCTTACACGAATTACTGCTGGTCTGTCGGATAAGAAGTATCTAAGGCAACTGTTCCTTTTTACTCGCATTGCATCTCCTCGGCCACCTTGGAGATAGCACAGTGTTATATATTGTCCAAAGTTTCTTAAATGTCTGGTGTGAGGATGATTTATTATTGATGTCAATGTTAGTTTTTATGTCACTTTAACTGTAGAAGGGTGTACTGCATGTTCAGTCCTTGCCTTAAACCAATCATGCAGTCCTGAAAAAGTTGAGGTTTTCCTCCGATGATTTGAAGTCTTGTGTTAAAGAATAACTAAATGGTAGAAACAAGTGAACCTGTATCGATGGATTACGATACCGAGAATCTAAATACAACATTCCCGCAAGTGCCCCTTGTTTAATAAGGCCGAAAACGCTGGCAACGTGAAAACAGAGGACGACGACTTGAACGCTTTTGGTCCGTACGGTTTGTGGCGTCACAAAAGTGGTGCAAAGTGAAAAATCATTGGAGAAGCATCTGTAGATGTTTTCAGGGAAGGAAGAGTTCCTACATTGTTTATCACGTGAAATCACCGTAAATAAAAGCTTTCCGTGAGCTCAGTATATTAAAACACAGACTGCATCTTTCATACCCTACGAGGGAAGACTAATTCCGTCAATATTCTGTGAGCCATTATGCTTTCAGTTTCGTTTTAATAAAGTATTGGTGTACAATTAGCGACATCAATATCCTACGAAGGTGAACCCCTAAGCTGCTGCGAGCAACATTAGAGACAGGATGCAGCTACAGTCTCTACATTAGAATCCGCAAAACACGCAAGATGCACTGCAAGCTATTAAGCGAACCGCCCGAGTTTCCCATCTCTCTGCTCAGCATTCGATGTAGGAGGCGAGAAACAAGGCCCGTAGATTCGCAGTGAAAATCCCAGTAAACTCGTTGAGCTCCCATCGCCTCACTCGCCCGACTAATCAAACCGTTCCGTGTTCCGGGCGAGAGCAGTAGGAGCAGCGTAACACTCGTATTAAACATGTTGCTGTCGCGTAGGTGCGCCCGGATGAACGTAGGATCCCCCACGGAAATAAACTTATTGATGTTTATCTGACCGATACGCGCTTCACCTCGACGCCGCAGCTGATATCGAAACCGTGCGTGTTCTACGCCTGATTGAGCTTGAGCCGCAGGGTGAGGGCTCGGCGATAACTGACACGGCTGCCGCAAGAGTTGACTTTTTCAGTTTAGCTCCACCGTCGCGAGAAAAAGTCAATGGTAAGATGGTTGCTGTATCGCCATGCTGAGGTAAGTGACGGCCCCGTTCTAACGGCGTCAGCTTGGGAGCCAACGCCGGAGCTTGCATATTTGAAATGGGCTTGTTCTAAAAAAATGAAAAGCGGCTTCGCCAGCCCTCTATACTCGCAAAAAGCCAGGCTCGATTGGGTCCGGGAGCGAGGAGGGGCAACCGTTCGACTTTAACGTTGCATCACTCCGTCGAAGGATACAAAATGTCAAGCCTTGTCCCTGGTCAATCAAGCTTCTGTAGTCAGACCATAGTTGAGCGTAATAGCTACCGATCAAGGTTTACCGCCTTAGATCCACACCGGATCTTCGTCTCCTATTTTCGACGCAATGAGCTATGCTCAAAAAAATCAAAATGTATTGCGGATGAGAGTAACTTTTGCAAAATTCTTCTTATTTTACTCAGCAATGAATGCGCTCTGCTCATCGAGCAAAACCCGTTAGAGCTACTAATTGATATGATCCTTCAGTTCAAGAAGCAAAATATTCTTTCGCCTATTTTGTCCTTCAATTACTCTTACGCAAATTTTGTCAGCACTAGGTAGTACTTAGGTGAACCTTGTTAAATTGGTGAATCGTTTCTCGCCGAGTTGTTTCAGGATTCAACAGGCCGTTGATTATAGCCTATGGTTTAGATGAATTGTGGGAGCCCTTACGCGATTTGAAAAAAAAAAAGTCTTCCAATTTTGCTTGGTGAGCTTACTGGCATACTGTCGGGCTCATTCGTGAAGCACCTGAGGGAAGTTAGGCCGTTCTGCCTATCAGAGAAATACGCGTGAAAGACAAAAAAAATTAGCGTTAACCCGTTGTCGCAAGTTGGATAATTTCAATGCTGGGGCCTTTACACCACCTAAATAAACTGAATAGCTCGAGGAATTCCCGTCAGGTTGTCATCTGCGTTCCTGGGATTCTTCGAAGCTGGTGTTAGCGAATTGCAAATTGTATTATTTTTAAAGATTAGTATTCCTCGGGTGACTTAAACGCCGCAAGTTTAGGGTGTCAGTCTGTGACTACATTCAGCAACCCCGGCCAAAGTGAAACTGAACCTGCACATTAGTCTCATATAGCCAAATCCAAACCTAAAAGCATTAGTCCTGTGGCAATCTTCATACTTGACAACATTGTTTAACAAGAACAGCACATTACGCAAATGTGAGGCAGAAAATCAGTTGATAAGTGATAGTTGTAGTGTTATTTTGTTATAAAATTCATAGGTGCGGGTTTTTCGCGTTACCAAATGCAGTACTACATCAACTTCAGAAAATGGTCGCCTGCTTTTGCCCTCGCCACCAAAGCTCCTGGCGGAATTTTAACAACATTCCGCCAAGAGCTATAGTGGCGAGGGCAGTTATAGATGGTTCTACTAGATACGTTCCACTTTAGATTTGGAGTGCACGTGGGGCATGACGAAGTGGTTATAAAAAGATTGTTGTAGGGCGCCTCGAATCACGCGGGTCTTCGCCCTACGGCAGCGCTGGAATCGTGGCACCGGGTGTGGGCAGTAGAACACGGTAAACTTAAATTCACTTGAGCAAACAAATGGTTCCACTAGATACGTTCCACTTTAGATTTGGAATACACGTAGAGCCGGACAACGTGGTTCTAGAAACACTGTAGTATGGTGCCTCGAATCACGCGGGTCTCCGCCGTACGGCAGCGCTGGAATCGGGGCACCGGGTCTGGGCAGTAGAACGCGGTAAACTTAAATTGACTTGAGCAGACCTCCAGCGTGTTATCTTGGGAGGAACACGAGACGGGAGAGCAACGGCGTGAGAGTTGAGCGGGAAAGAAGAAGGGAGAAATTTACATGGTAGATGTGCCAGTCGACTATCGTTTTTCGTCCGCGTTTGCAACAAAAGGAGCAGATACGAGGCCTTTTTTTATCCCGTAAGAGCCAGAACAACGTTGTTTTATAATAACAGGAATTCTAGAACTCTTTGAAATTAAGGTACCTCAACACACATTGCCGTCTTTCTCAATTGCCACCAAGCCACGGTGCCAACGTGGTTGGCGAAATAACTATATCCACGACAAAATTGCGAAAGACAGCGGCGAAGGGTAAACGAGGGCAAAAGGCAAACTGCAATAATCTATATTTTCCCCACCCGACCTCCCTCCCAATCACTACCCCTCATATTCACAGTAGGCGGCACACTTGTACAGGTCTGAGCCCTGGTCCCAGTTTAATCTTGTTAAGCGGGCCCCGACGGCAAGCCAGAGCAAGTGATTCCTCGAAGAGGGACTTAATAGTGCGCCCTGAATGTAGGCAAGTGACGTATATCGTAGCGGTGCCCGCCGCTATCAGTCCGTGATCGGCGAACGAAAGGAGGCGACTGCCGTCCAGGCGATAGGCAAGCAAGACAAAAGCCCGGCCGTTTATTTCACAGCTGTTTACGTCGAAACTGTGACGTCAGAGACACTTGGTTCTATTTAGACGCCAAGCACGGTAGATCGGCGCGTCAGGCAGGAGCGCACCTTCAGCGGCACGGGAAACATTCCAGCACATCCCCCTTTTTTCACAAAAGAAGAGCGGGTTTTTTTTGCGTGGCCTTTAGAACATACACGGATGACCAAAATCAAGAACCCTTAGTGGAGAGGGACCACGTACGAAACCTCATTCATCAATACCGTAGCGAACTGGTCGCTTAACTACTCTACCAGACCTGGTCACAGTCAGTGAAGCGGAAGGTACGGACGTTGAAATCCCCACCTCTGAATCTGGAGGCACTGACGCTGAAGTTGATCCGGTGGGTGGCTCCTTTTCAGTCGAAACCAATTCCGCTGACTCGCTTTCAGTTGGAAACGCGTAGCTGCCTTCACGCTTCCCCTGTTGTGGCAAGCGGTTCAGCATTCGTCTGTTACGTCGCAGCGTAACCCCTTCCTCCGTTCGTATTATGTAGGAACGTGGAGTAGCGGCTGTTGCTAGCACCGTTCCTCTGGTTTATGTCCATTACCCACACACAATCACGGGGACGGGACTTTGGAAAAGAGATTACCTGTGCGGAGAATATATTTTATAGGGAACTGTAAGCTTGTTTCACTGGTGACCATGTTTTCCGGGAATTAGGGCCGCGGATCAGATTGTGCCCTGATAAGCTGTTTTGGGAGATAAGGCGGATGTTTGTCTGCAATACAACAGTGAAATATCTGAGGGACCCCCCAGTTATTTCATTAACCGTCACCAGAAGTTCTTCTCAAATAATTGGAATACATAGTTCGTTTTATTGTTCCTGACTATTCTCCATAATTAGGTGTCACAGGACCAAAATTGTGCCGAGTAGACTTCATGATCACTGTGCTGCCAAAGGCTATCCTGGCAATTTTTCATCAATTGTGTTACTACGAGCGTTTACGTGACGACTTTTTCACTTACCCACTGTTACATTTGCACAATGCAATCATTCTTGCAGAGCCTAAGCGCATTAGGTATAATTCGTTTACGTTCTCACACTGATTGATTTCGCGTACAATAAAATATGAAATACCCTACCGAACATTTTGCCGCTGAGTCTAACAGAACAACAATTAAAAGACCTGTTAAAATATGAAAGGCCTAGTTTTCTTGCACGTGTAATTTTCTTATCTTGCAGTTATGGGTCGAACTGTGGGTATTTCTGCTATTTTCTACATTTGTGAGATCAGTTTTGGCGCCTATTTTTCGTGCCTTGTTTTTTTTGTTGGCATCTGCTTCCCCTATGGAATAAGTGCATACGGACAGCCTTCGGGGTTATCTGAATGAAGCAGTGAATGAATCCGCGTAGTTCTCTATGCAGTTCAAAATATAGGCCGACACCGCATCACCTCTTTCTAGCCTCGGTTCTATAAAGCTCGTGGGAATGCTACATTTAGCATACTTGTTGTTTTCAATGTGCATCTCGGCGACGCTCCTAGAAAGTCCGTGGATCATAGGTCTGTATGTGGGTATGTATATATCTTTGAAGGTATGTATGTACAGGACAGCGAAGAAGGAAATGGAGCACGATAGCAATGAGCAAATTGCTCCGTAGCAGCGCGTAGGATGGCAGAGGGAACCTAGGAGCGGGGTTTTGCGTTCAGCCTCCACCAAATACAAAAACAACTTCACCCGAATTTAAAAAAAAACTATAATTTCTTATTTTATAATATCCTGCTCTACTTTGCGGCCTAAGAACGGCAGCCTCCGTATAAATGGCACACAACAGAGGTCAACCCCAACAATTTGTACATCAGAAACGCGTGCTGTGGGGCCCAGTCGGATTGAAATCAGCTTCGTAATGTGAGGGATGCGTGTTCGATGCGGACCAGGGAAAGCGGTGATCTTTTTGAAGCCCCTGTTTTGGTGCGTGACTGTGTAGTACGGTTTGCTGTGGCCATGACTAGGCACCACGACCACGGACGAGCTACGACGGCGAGCCAGGCAACCAAAATGGCCCGCACTGAAATGTCTCATTGAAAGTGAAAGTACTAACATGAAATCTTGAATAAATGTCCAGTGATCTGCAGGTATTCTCAAGCAATGGCGTCTAAAGCTTCTAGCCACAACGATGAGGGGTTTCATGCACCCGCCACCACTTTACTAGCGTTTGGAAAGCACCCTACAATGGTCTCTCCATTGCTGCCATGCCGAGGCGTCTCCCTTAGATCTTCATACAATAAAAACTAGAAAGCATTTTGGCGCTCCGATCATGCGCCGGAATGGGCGTTATGAGTGTTAATCGACCAGATTTAGGGGAAATCCCCAAGGTGGAGTAAGTTTCTGTGAAGGAAAGTTTGACATCCACCTAAATGCAGCCATACGGCTACAAAAGAAAGCTATACAGCTTTCTCAGAAACTTCGCAGTTGATGAAAAATTCGCCCTGGTCCACAAAAACTTACTCCATCTTGGGGATTTCCCGTAAATCTGTCGATTAACACCTGTCCTTCGCTTCGAGTTGTTGATCAATTCGCTTTGGCGCTACTAACGACTAGCCTCCTGGTTAGCTCAGTTGGTAGAGCGACTGCTCCGGTTAAGCAGTGGTCCCGGGTTCGAATCCTGGACCAGGACGAATTTTTTATCAACTGCGAAGTTTCTGAGAAAGCTGTATAGCCTTCCGTTGTAGCCGTATGGCTGCATTTAGGTGGATGTCAAACTTTCCTTCACGGGCGTTATGAGTACTTCTGCACTCGTATTGGCGGTCGATGGCTAGTGGACGTTACCCTGGAACGAAGTGTGCAGGCAGTTTTGTTTTCGTTTAGGACTTTGGTGAACGCATTTGCCCATGCAGGGTGTTTGAAGAAGCGTTGAAAAGTACTTTTCTACTTGATATGCATGCCGCGCTCACACTGACGCCACCCTGAGTGGAATATTTTATAACCAGAGTGGCGAAATGGGCGGGTTATCAATTCATTGCCGGCACAGCGTGAACGAAAACACTTATTACGGCACTGTGAGCGCCGAAGTTGTCTGCGAAAAAGGAGTTGTGGCGCTGCTCAATAGCCAGAGAGATGTATTTTCGAAGCTGTCGACGGTTGCGAATTGCTTGGAACAGCCGCACCACTCGTGCGAACGCCGGCTCCCTTTGTATGCAAGACTATGTTTATATTATGCCGAAAACTCAAATGAATGCACACAATAGACGGAGTGTAACTACTGAACAATGTGGAACTATAAAGAAAAATAGGAAACTGCGACAAAGCGAGATGGATAAAGGCCAATTTATTGAAGTTACAAAAAAGAGTCGCAATCCGGAAATAAGGGAACGGGCACAGTACGTGTTCGCTGCTGGCACGGGTTTGTCCTAGCGCACGTACCAGATGCGAGTGTTGCGGTAATGCAAGGTCCAGGAGACGTGTCATGGCTGCGATCGTAGAACGTGCCATGGCTGCCATGGTAGTCGTTTTCGGAACCGGAAACAATAGCCTGTGCTGCTTTTGTCGGTGGTCTTCGTTTCGGCAGGAGGTGTGGGTGTACCTCTATTAGCAATGCTTGTAAACTTGTTTGCGTGTTCCCTTGCACTGGTGCCGAAAACTGCGCGGTGTCTTATCTGAGCGGCCTGTGCGCATCGCCGAGCTCGCCAAAGTTCTGCTATGGCAAGCTCGCGGGATGCAAAGTACTGCTCAGTGGAAGCCTGTCCGAGCAAATCGACGACGACGCCAAGATGCATTATTTCCCACGCGACGACATACAACACGAAACGTGGACTGAGTTCGTGCGCGTCGGCGACCGAAAGAATTGTCGCCCAAGCCAGCGGGCTCGGCGTTGCCCGGGTCAGCTTGGGTGTTGGGAACTTCAGGGTTAGCATCGTGGCGAATATTTGATCCCCTCTATCTGTACAACTGCGAATGACTATCCCTTACACAACTTTTCACCACACTATCATCCCCTTTTTCGCATATGTAACTTTATTTTGCGGATAATTGCCGTTTGAGCGATCGGTGACAAAGGTGGCCTGTTTTGATTCTACCGCGCAGGTGGCGCCATCTTTCAGCCGCTCGCCGCACCGTGGTGCCGGCAGTGCTGGGTCGGAGCGCAGAACCTCCGCTGCCGGTCAGCGTAGGCGTACCATTGCGGCCAATATCTGGTCGCCGCTTTTAAATTCAGCGTGATAACAACCCCCAGCATAATTTTCCACCAGACTAACATCTACTTTCTCGCATGTGGAACTTTTTTTCCGCGATCAGATTGATTGGAAGAGTGGCGACAAGCTGTTTCTATCATGGTCTGCGCTGTTTCAAGCAGCAGTGATATTATAAAACGGACGACGGCGAAGTGGTCGCGAGCCTAATCACCTGGGCAAATGAAGTTCTATCTGCGTGTCTGTCTGTCTGTCTGTCTGTCTGTCTGTCTGTCTGTCCGTCCGTCTGTCTGTCTGTCTGTCGGGTGGCAGCGACTCACGATTTAGACGACATGTCGCCTGCGCGGGAGAGTGCGGACCATGTGCAATCTTAGCAGACGATTCGGCAAACGTCCGTGACGTCACGGTAACCATGACGGCACATTCACCGTCCTGCATTTGAACGGCCGTTTGGTGCGACACGACGTAATTATAAACTGATTGAAATAAATGCGTTATAATTATTTCTACGCTCGCGGCTGACCACTTTTGGCTCAATTTTTGTAATTACTGGACCACTAGGTATTCTTTACAGCATAAAAACCTAAAGCGAGAAATTTAGCGTCAAGACTCCTGTAAGCAATGAACCGGAATGCTTGAACGTGGGCTTGTCCTGTTCTTCACATAAGATGGACGCCAGAAACATTTTTCTTTACGAAACAGAACCAGCTCATGTGAGGAGATATGGCGATGTTTTCGCTGATCGTTTCGCTGATCGCTGATCGTTCAATATCGCTGATAATTTTCAGGTGTTATGTCTACCCTGACGGGTCGGGTGTTGGTAATATGAATGGTGATGGCCATCTCCTCTCCTGCTTCGTAGCAGTTTGTTGGATCTTTTGCTGTGATGAGTGCTACCTATTACTGTCGACTACGCTGAATGCATGTGCTAATCGTAGTTGGTTTCTTTATTGGAAGTTACGCTGCGTAGCAGGTTTGGAGGTGACTGCTTTTATACAGGATTGGATGTGGGCTTTTTATAGATTGGATGCACCTTTTCTGGGTTGATGTAACGGTGAACGTTTGAGATATGGTTATGGCGCAATGACGGAGGGCAAGTATTTCCCACCTCGTAAGTATAGAAATAATTTTGGAATTGCCTAATTCTTAATAGGAATTCCTGAAAAGTATTCACGCCGTTTTCACTCACTGGTGCAGCAAAAGCAGCCTTGATTACTTGCAGATGGGGTGAATATGGAACCACTGCGAGCGGGTGTTGACGGCAAGCGGTCAACTAAATAAGCGACAGGTCGATAATGCCACCTCTAACGCGAGCAATACTGACAACTCACAGAATTAAAAAGCAAAAATGGACTAGCACCTCGTGCGACCAACGCTGCGTTGCGGGAAATAAAAGCCAGAGCGAGAGATGCGTATCCCACCAAGGCAGGCTCATGAGCGAAAGAGATGCAACACTCCCACAACTTAAAAAAAACGAAATTTATTTTTGTTTAGTTCTTCATGCCCCCATTGTTTTGACCACTGTAAGCATGACCAATGTGAGTTTAATACGGTGCACGATGCCTTAACCACTCTCGACAAATGTGTTTCTCTGTTTTTGCGCTGCCGCCATAATGTATCTCGTTATGTCGAATTGCTCACTGCGCACAAAACTTTCGAAGTTGACACTTCAGGAGAATAGAGCCCACCGACAAGTACGACATGTTCATATTAGAATGACGAATAGCGCCAGCATTGAGCGACCCATTGCGACCTGTCGCAACATATTGAGAACAATTTAACCACCTATCATCGCATTTTGTGGAAGCTTTACGGCGCACCGCGGACGTGAATATCGTAAGGCACTTAGTTGGCTAATAAAGAAATGGTATAAAAACGGTGAGCAGTTTTTCAATTAGGCGCCGTGGAATACCCTGAAAAGTGTTAAGTGTCGCTTGGAAGAGCACAGAAAACGGTGAAATGATCCAAGGCACGAGAGCCTGGCAGGCAGTTGGTAGCAGGACGTAGAAATTAAGTCTCCATAATGTGGGACTATCCGCGAAATTTGCACTATATAAAAAGGCGGGTAACCTTTTTCCTCAATGTCGCTTTCTTTGCACCTCGAACGAGATTTATTTCCGAAAAAAATGGCCTATTTAAAGAGAAACAACGTGGCTGTCACAAAACAGACTCCAAAATTTGTGGTGTGGGATGCGAGCGTCATGTACAGCATTACATTCAAAACTGGCAAAGTTCCCACAAAAGAAACCTGAAAGTAAAGAAATCAGAGATTACGAGAACATCCCTGCCATGATAGAATGACATCCAGGTGCCCTATGAGTTCGTTATCGTTTTCACGGCTACATGCTGGAGATTGTTCGCTTTGAAGTGTTGTGTAGAAAGGCCGATAGCTTTGTTCACCTTATCAGGAAGGCGGCTGAAATCAGTGGGACAAAAATAAAAAAAAAGTCTTGCCTCTATTCTTCTCAATGACATCACCGTGCCTCCTTCGTCCCTCAAGCGAGCGCCCTTTTATATTTGCAAGGTGGTGTCGTGAGTGCATACTCTTCCATGCCTTTTTTTTGTTTTGTGCTCATGGTATGAAATGCGTCAATTCTTAATCCTCGTGAAATAAATTTCGCTTTTAAGCTATCGCCCGTGATTGTTCGCTTTTCTTCGAATTTTTCATTTTCGTGGTTTTTACCCTACAGTGATTCATCGAATCGCGCCACTAACCTCATGTGCTGTCATACAAATAAAATGGGCTGGCATTTCCCAGGAAAGCGGTAGTTGGCGAAAAGCATGGTGCAACCAACGAAGACATCTTCTTAAACTTGCACGACGTTCATCCAAGCTCTCACTAAGACGAAAAAAAGATCATGGTCCCCAGAGCAGGGCGAATGACCAAGATGGCCAGGGTTTCTTTCAGAAGACTACAGCATTCTATCGAACATCAGATCTTGCTGAGGTTTAAAACCTATAAGCTTGCAGCACTCAGGTGTATATAGAGCTTGATATGTGCATGCATAATGCTTTCACGTGCTGCCTATTTTATTATAGGTGCAAGTATTCCCTTCAAAAATGTTGTTTCGGATTTTCATGAACTCTTGCGCATTTCCACTGTAACGTGGTATGTGATGGAGATCGTTTTGACACATTTTCTTTATGCAGACTAACAGAAATTTGTACCCTCGCCTTATCGGCTGTTCGAAGTTACCAGCTGACTGCCTTTCGTTTTATTTATTATACCAGTGAACACTGGTTTTTTAGGTAGAAAAATCGCGGACGTTACCCAAGTAGTTGTAAGGCGGAGAGGCCTAACGTGAATCCTGTGATCGTGGGTGGTTTTCATAATACCTTCATGAAAGCGGAAGGTTCTCCTGCCAGGTTCTAATGAGGAGATTTTGTAGTTGTTTCTTACTCTTAAAAGCAATCATAGTTCTACCGTTACTGTCCACTTGTACTTTAACTCGCTTTACTCTTTTGTGCTGTAGTGTAGTTATTGTACCTTTCCCATATTGTTCTTTATCGTCGGGTGCTCTCCATGTTGCGTGTATTTTTCTTACTCAAATAATGGAATTTCCAGCTTGTTTGATTTTGCTTTTTCATTGTACTGTACCAAAGAGGGCTGGGGCCTCTGTCAGGCTTTGTAGCCTTTAGTTTCACCTGCCTCCTCGTACTTCTGAGCAAATAAAATGTTTGAATCTCTGAATCTTTGAAAATGCAATTCAGTTTTCTGTAAATATTCTGCATATCGCGTATTTATATTAGTATACAAGTTTTCATTTTTCCTTCAAAACGCATCTTACTTGATTTATTAATCTGGGAAGGTACCATTGAGAAGGCAAAGAACAAACGCAAAGCGTAGCCAGGACAAAATGTGAATCAGATGCCTGACAGTATATGTACCCTCAGCGAATCGAAGTACTCACTGAAATGTTCCCCAGAACTCAGTAATTTATACATTGCTGTTGAAAAAATTTGGTTCTTTATATAAATGGTCAGATACATCAAGGCAGCAGGCTGATGTGAGTATAGGTGAACTTCCGTAGGTTGCAATGCTCTGAAGAAAAACCTCTTCCCGAATTTTCCTGGGGGAAATGCCGTTCCACTTCACTTACAACGGCACCGCAGAGAAACATTCTCGTAGGACAGAAATTCAAATCTGTCATGTTTGTAAGAAGAAACGACACATATCTGTTCGCTTTTGTGAAGATGGAAGAAAATGGCTGCTGACAATCGTGGCGAGCTCTCCTAGAACTAGCCATTTGACATATTTATGTAGTGTACATTAACTTCTACTATCTGGCCATTTCGGAAGAACGGATAGATAATATTATCGAGAGTTTCGAAGTTATAAACAATAGTTATTGAAATAGTTGGGAAGACAAATCCTTCCCACTATACTATCGAAACTTTTACCTACGGACTTTACAATTTGGTAGTCGCAGTTGTTTTCCATCTTTTGCGTTACTATATTCCAAAATGACTGTTCCGTATTCCAAGCTAGTTCTTGCGGAGGGTTTTTACGCTAAAATCTTTGTACTAATCGGAGCACGTTTGAGTTTCCCGCAAATTAAATGCAGCTCACGTACCGCAGCGCCGATTGCCGTTATTGTGTAATTGCCCAAATTGGTAATGTACTGCGATATTGCATGAGTTTCTTGAAAAACACACAAAAAATCACCTTTATCCGGGGGTTGCTGGTTAAATAATTGATTTCACGGTTCCATTTTTACACCTTTAATACACAGAAATCAGATATAAAACCCGTCTGTCTAACCAACACGGCACCAAGCCCAGACCGGGCATCCAACCGATATTTTTGCCGGAACTTAACCCGAAACTTTTTCCGTCGCCTTCAGACATCAAATATGCACAAAGTCACAGGTATTTTTCTCTCTAAACATTCCTTCCTTTGTCCAACCTCACACTACCAAACGTGTCAGCAGCGTAAATCAGCATCGTCAGCACCGTATGCCTGTCAGCGCCGTAGTGCTTGGACGTATTACTGGTCAGTTATTGAGGACGGGCAGAGTCTGCGTTTCTTACCTATCCAAATATAATAGCAAAAGCAGAAATAAATGTTCGTGCACAGGACGCAATTTTCATTTAGAGAAACATTTTTTTCCTCCATCCTTGCTTCCACTTGGCATTTCGCCTTGGAAGATAGACAGCACCACAGCAGGCGACACATGCAGAGAGAGAGAGAGAGAGAGAAATCGACTTTATTGGATCAAAAATCCCACGGAGGCTGCAGGCGGACCACGCAGGATCGCCCACAGCCCGACTATTCTAGGCCTGTCGTCAAGGCGCGGTGTCCCCCCGACCTCCACTCGGGCCGGCCGGACCGCGGGCGGTCCCGAGGGCTCGCATCCCTCGGTCCCGCGCGGCATCAGCCCGCCCTCGGGATTGCCGGGCGAGAGCCGCCTCGACCCACTGGACTACCTGCAACTGCACTTAATAGTCTCTTGACTGCATAGCCCACACCACGTCCGCTCGGTAAGCCCCCCGGGTGGACCCGGGGGTGGACACAGGTCCGTAGTGCAGTCCAGCGAATGTGGGTATAAGAGTCGCTGTTGCACTCCACACACACTGCACTGCTCACTGTCAAAACACTCCGGGCACAACGTAGCGCGCCAGCGCCGGCTCGTGAGCACAGAGTTGGTTTGCAGCTGCCTAAACCGCACTGCCTGCTCTCGCGTGAGTCTGATGAGAGCTGGTTGGCATGGTCTGGCGACCGGCACTGTACCAGCCAACATCTCGGCGTATCCCAGCAGCGGGTCCGCCTCCTCTCGTCCTCGCTCACCTCACTGGGGCCCGACATTTCACTACACCGAACACCTAGCACTCGCTGCACGCCACACACCACCACTCACACGCCCCCCGGTCGGCTTTCGTGCGGTTCCTCGGAGGCGTTCAGCGGGACCCAGTCCCTCCTGCCGCGTCCGCGCGGTGGGTGAGAGCACGCGCGGCGGCGTCCCGCCGTCTCGTTGCGGTGGGTGTGCGGGCCGCTGGTCGCGGGGGCGCTTGTGCGCCGGGAACCACGAAGGTAGGTGGCCGGCACAGTGTCCCGCTGCATTGGAGTCACTGCACTGCACTTGACAGATTTTCACAGCACTTTTGCACACACGGTGGCGGGCGTAGCTCCCTGATGGCAGAGCGGGAGTCGCTCAACACCGTGGAACAACTCTGGTCCGTAAGGGCGAGCGCTATTCCCGCTTCCTCAGCTTGCTGCGCCGATCGCACTCGCGCACTGCACGCGCTGTAGATTTCCCCGGTGGTGGCCTTTTACAGCCACCGCCACGAACTTGTCTCTTGATCCGGGCGTACCGTGCCACGTCCACGAAGAGCGCGCCGGTTGTCAGCTAGCGTACGTGTCCGTAAGGGTTCTCGCTCTTGCCGCATGTCTTTCGGGTTGTAGTTCGGGGTTGACGTTGCGAGGTAGAGGCGTTACCCTCAGTCTCTGCAGGGTCCTCGACGGGAGCGCATGCTCCGTCTCTCGTAGCATAACCGCCTCGCTAGGTGCACTTCGCCCATCGAGTCCCAGCCGGGCGAGGATGTTCCTGCCCGTTCTGGTGGTCGAGAGTCGCTCCAGTTGCGCGGTCCTTTGCGCCTCGGCAATCTCTTCCATGGAGTTGTGAACGCCCAGCTCGAAGAGCCTTGACGTGCTGGTACAGTCCAATAGACCCAGGGCCGCTTTGTAAGCCTTCCGTATTGCCGCATTGATTCGTTCTCGCTCTTGGACCTTCCACACGTGGAAGGCCCCCACGTACGCGACGTGGCTAATGGCAAACGACTGCACTAGCCGAAGCAAGCTGGCTTCTCTCATGCCCCGGTGTCTCGTCGCCACTCTCTTTATGAGGCGGCTGGCTGCCCCAATCTTGGTGGTCAGCCGGTTCACTGTGGCAGTATTGCCGCCGCTGGCTTCCAGAAGCATTCCGAGGACCCTGAGTACCTGCACTCTCTGTATGACTGTGCCGTCCCTCTTGCGGAGGGTAATTCCCTCGGCGCCGACGAGCGCTTGCTTTCGGTTCCTGCCAGGCGGAGGAATGACTAGTAGTTCAGACTTCTGTGGGGAGCACACGAAGCCAGTGCCGTCGAGGTGGTCCTCTATGGTATTGATGGCCGCCTGCAGCGTGTCCTCGATGTGACCGTCGCTCCCCCCGGGGACCCACAGCGTGATGTCGTCCGCATAGATGCTGTGGCGGACCTGCGGGACCTCCGAGAGCAGCTTGTAGGCCTCCCCGATCATAACGAGATTGAATAGCAGGGGCGAGATGACCGAGCCCTGCGGCGTGCCAACGCTGCCCAGCTCTCGCTCTTCCAGTTGAAGGTCCCCGGCCTGGATCTTCGCAGTTCTCCCAGTCAGGAATTCTCGAATGTAGTCGTACGAGCGCTGGCCCATGCCCAGGCTAGACACCTGCGCCAGGATAGCAGAATGCTTCACCTGCAGAGAGGCAGGCCAGTACCGCACAATCACATCTTCCACTGTTTATCCTTCCTGCATGTTTTGCTGTTTGTCATTGTCAGCACGGCTTCCTTTTCTGAGATGCGCTTTTATTGACTGTAGTCCAACTCGCTGCTTATCTGGTGCTACCACTCATTCCAGAGGGGTAATACAGGTGTCGAGAAATTAAAGAGCGTCTCCCGAAAGGAGCTTTATCAGGTGCTACGAGAAGTTTAAGTACACTTTGGTTTTGCGATCGCATGATCTGCAATATTCAGGCGAAGTAGGCATGGTTAGAATTGGTTATATTCACACTATTTACAAAAGTGAAAAGGCATTCAATCAGGGACACAAAAGATGGCCGTTTCGGCCATCGTCGTCTTCATTGTTTTTACGTGACTTCGTATACCCTTCACGAGGATTCTGCTTCAAAGCTTCGGCGTTGCCATGGGAGGATCCTCCATTACATCACCCCCGGCGACTGGCGGTGGAAGTGACGCGTCCCACCTTTTTTTATCCAGCTGCGGACAAAGCAGAGGTGCAAAGTTTCAATTGCGTGAAGTGGGCAGTGTGAATCAAAGCGACAGAAAATAATGTTTTAATCGGGGTGTTCTCGCACTTCACGATGGTAACCTGGCGTAACACATTGTTAGGATCGGTTTATTGTGATAGTACTTTCGATGGCGGACCCACGTAGCGGCGAAGAGACCGCACAAGGGCTAGGGAGCCTGTAGCATACTCTGCGGGAGGGTGGCCCTTGTCGTAAGCGATATTTCGGTGTGCTTGGGTCCCGCCGAATCGCGGGCTGGAAATCTGTCACTCGAAGTCTGCCCGAACGATGACGTCACTCACGCATTCTGTCACATAAACACGAGAAGATAGAAGTAATATATCGAGCGACGAGGTAGGCTCCCTCCACACAAAACGAAAAATGAAAAGGAAAAAGGAAAAGCAAACAAATTCAGCACGCAGCTTCGTACAAGTATCTGGGCAGCATCTTCGAATAAGATATGCACTGGAAGTCGTAAATTCAACACGTCTGTTCTAAGCTCGCCTGCGGATGACATATCTTTCTAAAAGTGCGCTAATGTTTTTATCTGGACATAGTACAGATATTGGAATTCGCTTTTGCTCATAGCCAACTCAGTTGTTGCCTGGAGCCCTGGGGCAGAACGTACAACACTTAAATTGAACCGGTTATTATGCTACAGAAGCGTGCTGCTCTATGAATTATCATCATTTCAAATTACACACAGCCGACCAGACATATTTTTTCATATAACCCGAATACCATCCTGTTACCCTAGAGCAAAAGCAATAAATTCCGCAAACAACTCATACCATAGTACATAATAGCCGTCTGCTGCCGTTGAGTATATTGGTTAGCCATAGAGGAAGCTCCAGAGCTGCGACTAAAATCCAATTGAATTGGCGGGTTCGCCGTAATACCTACGGAAAAAGATTTATTCAATTTAATGGTGCCGATATGTTTAATTGCGTAACCTATAACGTGAAGAGTAAAAGGACCCTTTGTCTGGCTTTAAAACAACACTTACAAAGTTTGCATGCATCATGATGGTTGCCATTTTATTGCAATCTTATGATTATTATGACTTAATTTTAAATGATAAGGTTTGTCACATAATATCTCATGTTCCGTTATGATATCTTCACTTACCTGCTATTTTTCAACAAATGTAATGTTACGGCCGCTGCAAATAGTGTATTTTGTATTGAACCCACCACTAGCATATCGGCTATGGTTTCAAACACTGTAATTAATATTTTTGTAAATAAAAGCTGAAGAAATTGAACTGAACTTAAAAAATGTAGCCGGTGCTGACGTAAACACAACGCGAACGAATACTCGCCAGCGCGTAAGAGTTATTGTGCACGCGTATTGCCAACTCGTTCGTGCAGCAATGAAAACTGCAGCGCAAAATGGTGAACTCAGTTTGTAAAACATTACGTACGTATAAAACAATCGACTAAAAGTTGTGTCCTATCAGGAATTCAAACTTGCTAATTGAGAAACAACGCACCAACTGCTTCAGTCCATTCGGCCATAGCCACAGGGCTGCAATAACGTAAATATACAATATATGTATTCTTGCTGCCCTTTTCTCTACATCCGTATGAGCAATATATAAAAAATCTGAACTAATATGCCTGTTCTTTTTCTGCTATGCTTCCTTCCAATTCGTTCATTGGTTGTTTTTTGTTGCTCTCTATTTTTTATTTCTCTTTTTATTACAGCAGGTTTACCTCGTTGATGTATAAACCAACCACTCCTCCTTGGGCCGCCCAAGGTTTCAAGGATTGTGTAAATTGATAAATAAAAAAATGTGTTGTATACCCTGTTTATGTTTTTAGTTTAGCACTCGCAGAAGCTTGGTTGAATAACGCTGGTGCAATAAGTATCTCCCACGTTCTCCCACGTTTCCACGGATATCTTATCTCTAGGAACTCCATTCCTTTGGCGGAAACGTGATAGCAAATAAGGGGTCGTGGTGATGACCGCTGTGGAAGTTGAGGCTCTGTGCTCGCCTTAGTTTTATGTTTATGAGTAAATGTTTTTTTGCTGATTCGATGTCCTTGGTAACTGTAACGACAACTTCGATGCCCCTTCTGCCTTTATTGCCCTGCAATTTTTACCAGTCAGCAAAGCGTCGCCTGGCGCATGTGTGGAGCTGCTTTGACTTCACACACTTTACAAAGCGTTATACAGTCTATAAACTAACAAACTAAAGTCAAATGCTTCAATTCACAATCTGTCGTGGCTTAGCTTCAGCTGAGTGAACGAATTGCGACTACCACACGGTGGCCAGCTGACTGACACTGTCGAAGAGTCGGCAATAGCACAGCCAAGTCAAGCCATCTCACGTGAGTGTTACATGAAACATCTTATAAAGTCAGGAAGGAGGATGCAGAAGAGAGAACAGCAATTTTAATTGATTTTGCTCCTAAAAACGTCGAGCAAACGCACCAGGAGTGGTATAACATGGGATAGGGGCTTCAGACTACAATTTGCGTAACGAATCCGGCGACGTTTACAAAAAGCTTTTGTTTTATTAAGCAAAAGGATTTGATTTCTTTGCATGGCGGCAGAAAACGTTTCACCATTAATAATGTAACCAACGTCGAAACATCGACACATAAGTGTTTTTTTGTCTACGCCATAAAACGGCAGCCAGGCGTGGTGATCGAACAAATATTCTTGCCCCAGCTCTGCCACTCCACACCTTCTGCGGATAACACCTTTCAGGTATTTCCACTTTGTACGTCTGGGATCTACTAACAAAATTCTGAAATACAATAAGAAGGTACGTGGAGGGACTGGCCCTTCGCCTCTGCGCAGTGCAGGAGTCTTGAAGCCTGGATGCTCTTATTCAGTCGCATCGAGGGAAAGGCTAAATGGAAGTTCTAAATCGCCTGCAGGGTGCGGAAAAGACGTTGTTCCTTTTGCTCGGCCTGTATCTCCATACGCGCAACCAATAGCAGCATTACATTGTAACACTGGGGCGCATACCTGCCCCCATGTTGCGGTAACGTATACATGTCGACAGTATTTTGACTCCTTTGAGGGCGAAACATGCGTGAAGGGTTAAGTAAGTTGATTTTGCATGACAGAGGAAAGCACGGAAGGCATTGATTGCGCGTTATCCAAGAGATGTGGTGTAAGCATTTCCTGATGAACCGGTATCCATTTCTTAATTTTTCCGTTCAGTTTCAGTTTGTCAACGGTGGGCTAAAATAATGAAAGTTCTTGTTTCGGTTCCGGTCCATTAAAATACCGGGTCAGTTTCGATATTCTGTGCTGTGCGGATCCGGTTCGATACCCTTATGTTAAAACATTTTGCTCGATCGGAACCGTTAAAGCAGCTCAGTCTCGCTGAAATTTCCTGCCCGATAACTTCCTTCTACACCGAGTTGGTTTCGAAGTGCACTAAAATTTATAATGACGGAGTGGGCTTTGTCTCATGCTGGGTGAGACTGGCAATGATGGTACAGCGGATATACGGTCTTTAGTGCTCAAGGAAAATAATCCGTACAATACAGCGGTGTTTTATATTTCTTGATGATGAGGACCTTGAAGTCAAAGTGTCTACAAGGAACCACCTGCACTAGGGCGTAAATTTTTGCGTTGCTTTTGACAGGTTAATTCTTTGCTTTGACAGGCACTCTTTTCTTGTAAAAAAAGCCTGTGCATAGAAAAAAATTATGGTACAATAAAATGGTTATAATGCCGCCATTTAAGTTAATTAGCGAATAAAAGAGGCCACACGATCATTGCCGCTTGAGGTGCTTTGTCGTTCAGAAACAAAGAAACATCGTTGAGCCTGACTTTTTCTTATACTGGGCGAGCTCTTTATACTCTTAGATAGACATTATAGTGTAAAAGTTTGCTTGCCTGGAGCGCAAAATGCTATTACAGTGTAGAGGTTTCTGAAATCTGGAAATTGCCGCTTGAGACGTTTTGCATACAAAAGCACGCGGAGGCACAGAAATTAACTCATGACATCCTCCCAACGCAAAGCCCTGTCTAAATTATTTGAGTACCTCGAGGACATTGGCGTCGCTACAACATTGTAGCCATCTCCCTAGCGTGTACAGTCAAGTTTTTACTCAGCGCCCTCAAACAGGACTCTATTCATTTTTTTATTATTTTATTTTTATTCTTTTCTTCTTGACTCCTACTCTTCTTCTTCCATCTACTTCCTTTGTTTCCTTCTCCCTCCTTCCCCGCAGAGTACCATGTCGGCGAATTCATGCTGGCAAACCTCTCTGCTTTCTCTGTAATAAAGAGTCTCATGGGCTGCTGGGATATCCCAAAGAACGTTGTTTTTGTGGAGTCTATTAAACAAAAACAAGGGGGCCTACTAAATTCTATCACTATTTGCATTTAAAATTATATTAAGGAGACCCCGCAACACTTTTTCAACTTCCTTGTAAATGCTAAATGCTTTCAGAATGTGAGCCAACGAACAGTTCCCGTTCTTAGATTAAGGCGTCACAAAGTGCATCAATCAAAATTTGGAGCCCTGTGCCCATCAGATAACGTAGAAACGTGCGTACAAAGTTTGTATTTGTATTGCATTCCAGGATTCGTATTCTTTGAGTGCTCCATCTGCGTCATTAAACCAATACAGCTGCTATTGGAGGCTTGCTTTCAGTCGCTGCAATAAACGCATTTTCTAGCCACTACAAGACAATCGCCACAAAAGCAAACAGAAACTGGAGGCGGATCTGCTGCGACGACCAAATCACCCTGCACAATTCTCCGCTGGCGATAACTACAGCTGTCTAAGTGCTTTCAGACACAAAAGAAAAAGCGAAAACGTGTACCGCAAGTGTTGCAAAGTCAATTGAAGTGCTTTATGAATCGTAGGTATATGACAAGTAAGAGTTCCGCGCTTTTCCAAAGACTTTTGTTCCTTTGTTTTGAGCCCATCATGCGTGTATATTGCACCTAGTGAAGTAATATGAGGAGTTACTTGATCATTTCGGTGATCCCGCAGATAAGAGTATCCTTCATAAAGAACAATGAAATGCCACGACAGTTCGAGAAACAATTGCCGAAAGATGGTCGCTTGTATTCGGGTTATGAAACTTCGCTTATAATGCTCGCAATTTTCATTGCACATGATGGCCGTTGCAAACAATAATTGTCACAACTTCTCAGCACTCTAGAACAAGATTAAAATATGCCACAGGATTAAACACTGACTTGGCTGCCAATTATTCACATCAGCTACTACTTCGCTCGTCTCGCGCATTAACTATATCTGCTGCTTGTCATTCCCGGGTGATACTTCGGGAGCTGGCTGAAGTGCGAATACCGCAAACAATGCAAATAACAAAAATTATTGCGATGTACTTCATCACTTCGGAATGAAATATATAAAAACAATCTCCAACAATCTCCGTGTGGTACATTCACTCTGGCAGTTGAGAATTTGACATCCTCTGAAATTGTTGTGCGTGGCCACAGCCTGTCGTGGCCTTTTCATTTGTTCTGGAACTTTTTCTTTTACGCTTTTTATTAAACCCGGTACGTTCCCGTTTTAAAAGTGCCTACCATTAGCGCCGCACTTCCGGGCGATACCGCCTTTATCGTTGTTGCCAGCCTTTCCGGACTAAGTGGTCTAATTTGGACAATACACCTCCTCTCGGAAACCACATGGAGACACAGTGCACTGTACCCTAAGTGTAGCCTATTTCTGAGCCAGTCGCCTGTATATAAAAATGTTTTCGACAATATTTGGCCAGCTAACAATGTTTAGAGCTTTCAAGATATAGCTTTGTTGCACAAGCCACGGTCCAGGTGTTTTCTCGCAAGCCATTTTAAAGATAGCATTTATTTCAAAAGAAAGAACTGAGTTACCATTCAGGAAAGTAGTCCTCATGAAGAAGCCTACTTATTATCAATTGAAACAGAGTAAAGTGATAAATTTCCCACAAATATTTAGGATATTTTATAGAGCAAAGAGACGATATTCCTGTATCATGGCGGGTTGAGTAAGTACGTCGTCGGGATCCGTCTTAAAAGATTTCATGGCCGTCCAAGCACACATGCGTGCCGTTCGGCCGCTGGTGGTAAACGCGCGCCTTACACGTAGCCAAAGGGAGCTCGCTACGTGCTTTCGGAACGACTATGATTTGGGAGGATTTCAGCTTGTTGGGCGAGGGACTTGTATGCTGTAGTGTTCTTTAAAGGATAGCGATGGTGACCGAGTTGCGGCCGCCAAAAAACGCCTCCTAGTCTTATTTTTGTATTTGAAAAGGTCATATTTGCCTTGGTGTTGGCTCGTCCTCTGCCATAGTGCGAAATTGAGGGATTGAAAGACCGCTGCGTTTTGGCTTTAGCAAGCGTTTCGTCCTATCACATCTAAAAACGAGGAAGATATGTCATCGTGTGCATGGGAGATACGCTTAAGAGGACTGGCCTCTCCCGCTCACCTCAGTAAAACCTCGTTTCAGAGAAGCCAGGTAGAGGCCACTTTCAGTTCTCGCGTATTCGAAAGGCTTGGCCTAGCTGCCTTAAAACTGTATGTATGTATGCATGTATGTATGTATGTATGTATGTATGTATGTATGTATGTATGTATGTATGTATGTATGTATGTATGTATGTATGTATGTATGTACGCAGGTGTGTATGCATGTATGTATGTATCTATGGAAGTAAGTTTGTATGCATGTATGTACGTGTCTAAGCGCGTACCTGTGTACGTATGTATACATGTATGTACCGGGTGGTTCGGCGATAGGTGGAACACTTTAAAAATTTTCCTGACCGAACCGCCGCTCTGTTCCAGGTCAAACTTCATACGAAGGTCGCACTTTATGCTCTATTTTGTTTGACACCAGGAACAACCACGGTACTTTCTCTGGTTATTCGGAAAAGAAATAAAAACGATTTTCGACTATGGGAAAATGGCAGCCGATTTGGGCGCGCGAGCCAGCGCAAGTTTATCTTTGAACGACAGCGCCACCTGGGGTATGTAGAGTGAAACGCACGTTTGGGAATCATGGTAGGAAGGGGCCAAATGATGCAGCAGACGATCAGAAAATGACCTAGGCAGAAGCCAAATGGGCCAGCAGACGATGGGAAAACCCGCTTTCACATTTTCTGATCGTCTCTTGCACCATTTGGCTCAAACGTGCGTTTCGCTCTGAATACCCCAGGTGGCGCCATCGTTCCAAGATGGCGCCACCTTGGAACGATGGAAACCACAAAATTCGACCTTCGTGGGAAATTTGAGCGCGAACAGAGCGGCAGCACGTTCAGAAAAACTTTAAAGTGTTCCAATTATCGTCGCACCAACCTGTACGTGTGCGTCTGTATGTTATGCATGTTAGTATGTATGAATGTAAGAAAAAACTTCGAACAAGGTAGCGACCACAATTGTTGCCAATGTTACAGAAAGGGAACGTTTCAACAAAGAGACTTTCCTTCGAAGGCAAGTCTCTTTGGTGAATGTTGGCAACAGTCGAGGTCGCTACCTTGTTCGAAGTTTTCTTTTTTGCAGAATGGCTCTGGTCTGTGCTAGTTGGTACATCTTCCATGGGAATCAGCTTCAATAAAAACGAACACAAAGGAAGAGGGAGATACAAGACACACTTTTCTTATGTTCCCTACCACCTTCAAAGTTATATGACTCCTTGTATGCAAGTATGTATGTATGTATGTATGTATGTATGTATGTATGTATGTATGTATGTATGTATGTATGTATGTATGTATGTATGTATGTATGTATGTATGTATGTATGTATGTATGTATGTATGTATGTATGTATGTATGTATGTATGAACGTACGTATACAGTGTGCAAAGTTACTAGGTTTAATTGTGGCCCCACGTGTGAGCTTTACTTATTATCAAGTGCCCAATACAGAAACTTTATCGCTCAACCCTTCATTATAACTAAACACCAACCAAGCCGTCTGCAATTAATGAATATGTCTCTATGTTCTCCACATAAACTAGAGCTGCTTTACTTAATGTATTGGTGAAGTATCACGCTCGAGAATAGGGGTAATATTGGGGAACTAAAAC
Source organism: Haemaphysalis longicornis (assembly GCA_013339765.2). Lineage (NCBI taxonomy): Eukaryota > Metazoa > Arthropoda > Arachnida > Ixodida > Ixodidae > Haemaphysalis > Haemaphysalis longicornis. The sequence goes on along the minus strand of CM023453.1, from coordinate 93,527,110 downwards.
CAGTGATTCTGTCTGCATAAAAATCAGGTGCTTTAGGTAAGAGATTGTCATATTCGTGTAGCCTCAGTGAATTAGATTGGGTGTGGATATAGGCCACAGTTGTGGACGTAAGATATTCTATCAACCGAAGTAAATCCATGAGTTCAAATGAGTCAATAAGGGTATTACATGTTGCGGTTGTGAGAGAACGCATGCCTTTCCTGTCTCCATGTACAAGTGCGTCAGTGTAATGAAATTGAGTAACGCGGTCGAGGTTGTTGATAGTAGTTATACCACTAGTAATTGGTAGATAGCGTTCGGGGGATGCGATTTTTTCAAGCCGTCTATTTAAATTTTATGCTAAGTTCAGACTATCGAGGCAAAAGCCATATCGTAAGCTATGGATGTCAATACAGACATATTGTAAGCTATCGATGTAAAAAAAAAAGATTGCTCCTCGCTTGACACCAAGGTGATTCTAGGTCTTGATCTCAAAACGTTGCTCGACAACTTTCCTCACGAGGCGATTCTCAAGGGCTTCGAGAGACTGGGGACCAAAAAAAGGGTTTACAATTACGTTCAAAATTTTATTTTTGAGAAAGCGGCATCCCTAGTGATTGAAAACATCTAATCGATCCAATTTGATATGGGAAGCCATGGGACGCCGCATGGCTCGGTACTTTCCCCGTTTCTTTTAAACACCGCTACGATGGCACTACCCGACCAACTAAATAAGATAGCCACTCTAAATAACAGCCTCTGCGCCAACGACGTGGCTCTATGGGTTGCCAGCGGCAGCGACTGACATGTGAAAGGCACTTTACAGAGCAAAATATATGCGATAATCGATTACGTCCGCTTTTGAGGCCCCCAGTCCTCCCCCCAAAAATCAGAACTCTTGATATACAGACCCACGAGCAGAGGAGCAAACGGACCCTGCCACACCGAATATCGAGCTCTACGTGGGCCGCCAACTCATTCCTACAATGGCCAGTATCCGAGTGCTTGGCCTTAAAATTCAAGATAATGGCCGCGATAAGGAAACCCTTAAACAATAATAAAAAGCACGCAATTAACCGTTCGATACATTTCACGTGTAGCAAACAGACACAGAGGCGTGAAAAAAGAAAGCCTAATAGAAGAACGCCCCTTCAGTCCTTCCTTCTATGCACAATTACGTATGCGGCTCCCTTTCTGAATTTCAAAGCTGAGAGAAAATAAAACCAACGGTGTCATCAAAAAGGCGTTCAAACAAGCGATCGCTTCAATCTTCATTCAGCACTGCAAATGAACGCTTTGAAGCGTTGGGTATTCACAACATGCTCGACGAATTTGTGGAGGGACAGAGAACGGCCCATTACGAAAGACTATACCAGAGCCAGACCGGAAGACACATTCTTCGTTCGCCATGAATAGCATACGAAACACAGGCGGGCCCGAAATAGGAGATCCCCCCTGAATGGTGGTCGCCCCTCTAGGTTCCCCCAGGTTCCCCCACTACCAAAAGCATGAATCCTATGCACACCGTCGAGCACAGACGGGAACGAGCACGCACGCTGCACAAACGATTTGAACGATCAGAGGACGTGGTCTACGTTGACGCAGCCGAATATAGTGCTGACGATGCCATAAAGGTAGCGATAGTCGATTGTCAGGGACAATTACTCACGGCCGCATCGCTCGCTATGGTGCGACCTTCGGGAGGTTGGGAGGTGGCCGTTGCTATGACGATATCCAACACCAGTGCAGAATCAATTGTTTGCGAGTCGAAATCGGCAGTCAGAATTTTTGCGAAAGGTAAGGTATCACCTCGAACACGAGCGTACTCACGAAAGCAAACAAAGTAAAAAAAAATCAAATAACGTGGATGAAAGCACACTCGGGTTTGACAGGAAACGAGAGTACCCACGTCGCCGCCCGAGGTTTAATCAGCCAGGCAAACGTCGGCCCCACCTCACCCCACCTCGTCTGTTCATCTTCAGCGCAGTTCATCTTCGTTTCTGCGCTGAAGATGAACGTTATGGAATACCAACTAGCCCGAACGCAAGCCCTTCTTCACCTCTTCAGATCAGAAAGGGATAGCATGGTGTCGGACAGAGAAATCATACATCATTACAGTTTGCAAGGCGGAAGCATACCGCCGCGCACCGCACCCTCGCTAAACCGGTCTCGGTATGGTGGAGGCATGTACTGGAAGAACACGCTTAGAAACCCGGTTGCGCTAAGTCACTGCTATTCCGAAATATGCTCTGGAGATTGTAAGCTACGCGTGGGTCAGGCGGATCTTTACCACATGTTATGGTCGTGCCCCGCAAGCCAGAATCAAAAGTGTGAAGGAAATGCTAGCAGCACATCGTTTCTATAGCGAACATGGAGGAATGGGAGACCGCTTTGCTCAGCCCCGACCCGGAAGTGTAACTTCTTGTTGTCCGGATGGCCGACGCCGCCGTAAAAGTCCAAGGTCTTCTGGCTGACGACTGAGGGAGAGGGAGGAACACGAGTAGAAGGTATCGGCCTTCTCATTCGTCCCTTTCCTTTTTTATCCCATTACGGGCAAAATAAAAGTTTCAACTACTATTCCTGTGGTTTAGCTATGGTTAACCCTAGTTGCTGGCGAAATCTTCAATGCCGTGGCTAGGCCAATTGTTGAGGTGTGGTTTGGAAGTAATATACAAATATGTTGGCAATGAATTCACTATTTATTCATCATACTTTTTCGCCTCATAGCGCTGCTTATGTCTTACCGCAGTTGGAGCTACCGCCGCTGGATATTCTTCCATGCACACGGCTCTGTGGTGTAGGAGGAGGTCCCTGTTTGTGGCGCGAGCTTTTCGCTGCGGTGGAGGCCTCCTCGACTTCTTCCGCCAGGTGGTGACACGGGTTCCGGGCAGATGCTCAAGGGAGAGGAAGCATTGGCATACCTATACCAAATCATTACGGAGAAGTTCGGTAAAGTAGATAAAGAGGCCCCGCAGCGACACAGAGATGTCGCGACGGGTAGACCGGAATGCCTAGAGATAGATGGGGACAAGCTGAAATGGAAAACAGCACAGGAAAAGGTCCCCAAAAATACCGCGGCAGGCACGATGCGATACCGATGGAGTTGATTAACCAGTTAGGACCAAAGAGCAAGGGAAAGCTACTACAATCCTCAGAATAAGGATAGAAGAAAAGGCAATACCGGCCGCGTGGCAAATGAGCAGGGTGAACTTAGTGTACAAGGGCAAAGGAGTCAGGACTAACCCGAGCTCGTATAGGCCAGTAACCGTCACGTCAGTGCTGTACAGGTTAGCAATGCAGGCAGTGAAGTTCGAACTAGAGCAGTTGGTGGAAGAAAATAGGATATTAGGGGAACTTCAAAATGGGTTTCTAAATGACAGAAGACTATACGACAACTACATCCCACGTGTTTTTACCAATTATGGAAAGAGAAAACGTGAATATTATGTGCCGTTTTTGTTATATACTACGGGCCTTGGAACTAACATAACATATCCAGCCTAAAAAATGTAAAAAACTTAGGATAAAGAAATGGTGCTTTCTTTCTCCATAACGTGCTAGGACACATTTCTTGTAGATGACAATGAATTGTGATTGTTATTGACGCGTGTGCAAAAATGCATTGTTATATAGTGCCTTCGATATTACGCTTTATTTTTCCGTTGCTTGTCTTTTTTCAGTTTTCGCTTTTTTTTATTGTTTTCAATTCTTTCCTTTCTTTTTCTTTTTTCAACCGTACCAGTCCAGTATGCGTTTATCTTCATGATACCGCTTGTCCTTTTTTTTCATGTTCTTTACCTCTTTTTATACGTCAATGGCTGTTGTCATCGCGATCCTTCCTTTTTTACGCTTTTTTTTTCTCTGTTCTCTTTCCACAAAAAGTACCTCTACTGCCTGTCTGGTCGGGTGCTGCTGTTCTGCCTGCCTTCCCACAAGCACTGCGTGCTTAGGAAGGCAAGGAAACCCTTGTACCAATATGATGTGCAATAAACTATCGATAAACTATCTATCTATCTTTGTGGTAAGCCAATGCATAGAGGTGGCGAAGATGCAAAACCGACCTTTGTGGTTAGCCTTTCTGTACATTAAAGCGGCGTATGATAATGTAGACAAGGAGCGGCTATGGAGTATCCTGGAGGACGAGAAAGTTGGGGCAGAATTCATTACCTTACTCAGTGAGCTATACCGGGAGAACCAAGCGCACATTGTGTGGGAGGGGATAACATACAAGAGGCCTTCATACACCTACAAGGGTTTGAAACAAGGATGTCCTCTCTCTCCGCTGCTGTTCATGGTCTACATGGCGGGGTTAGAAAGGAAGCTAGAAGTCAGTACGCTGGGTTTCGATCTATCATACATAAAAAACGGGCAGGTGGTGGAACAACGAGTTCCGGGACTAATGTATACAGACGACATATTGTTGATGGCGGACAACCGGGTAAGTATGAAGGGTTTGATGGATATATGCGGTCAAGAAGCGATGCACCTAGGGCTATCCTTTAGCAGAGAAAAATCGGGGATCGTGGTCTTCAACGACGGCGCGGAGCACAGAACATTATCAGTGCAGCAAGTAGAAATACAATTGGTGAAAGAGTATAAATATTTTTGGGAGTATGGCTGAACTACAGCAAAGATTACACGCAGGAGCATGAGGCCCACCTTACGACGAAAGGAAGACGGAACGCGGCTATAATGAAGCATAGAGTCTGGGGAAACAGCAAATACGAGGTGGTAAGGGGGGTCTGAAAGGGGTCATGTTATCACGATTAACTTTCGCAAATTCAGTTCTGTGCATGAAGCCAGAGACCCAAGCGGGCCTGGAAGTAAATCAGAGGGTGGTAGGCAGATTGGCCCTAGGGGCCCACAGTAAAACTGACCGAGAGGTGGCCAAATCCGCAGCCTCCAACGCATGCGGGGCTGGGGTGTGTCGGGCAGTGTGATTCATCTGGCGCCGCGTTTGCCGGAAAAGAGAAACGCTGCATTCGCCGAAAATGAAAGCGAGGCCCGGCCTCCTTCTGTAAGCTTTGCACGGGACCGAACGGCTTTGAGCCGTGGTCGCCGATACACCTACATCACAGGTTCACCAAGCGAAAACAAGACTCCACAAGACTAATGCAAGCTGTTGCTTTGCATATGGAAGGTTAACTGGGCTACGCCACTTGCATTTTTTTATTCATTTGTGTTAAGTGTTGATATTCACCCTTCTGGTTATTAAACTAGTTTTTAGAGTAGCGGTTATTCTTGTATTCCACTTCCGTTGTCTTTGTTTCAGTTCGCGCTGGTTTCATTCACGAATAAGCAAATCTCTCGCCTGCTGCCTAACCCTCCCCGCCATCGGGCCCCCGCTCCGTGCCAGGCGCTTGCGGAAGGGGCTTTTTTTTGTACCTCTAGCTCACAAGGTCAAAACTGGTAACCACGTGAAGGCTGCCCGAGGTGGCGTAGTGTAGCTTTCGCCCACAAAAAATCGACGTGACCGGCAGTTTGGTTGGCTGAGACGTGAAATGACGTAATTCTCTAAAGTTATTACGACAGTTGCGGCAACAGTCTGATCCTGTCAATACAGCCCTATACGATTGTGCTAGGACTGCAGACGGAAGGGTTAAGCATGCGCGGACGCTTGTCGTTAGTTACTAGCGTTGCGTAACTCGCCTGAATGTTGGGCAAGTGTTTGCATCTTTCATTTTCATGAGCCGCGTCGGGCTGGGCACTCGTTTACGTTCGGATTCCTCGGCGTTCACGTTTCGCATTATTATTAGGGGCAGCGCCTGATCTTGACGCGTTTTCTGTAAAATTTTGTCCACTAGCTTTTTTAAGCTGCTGGGCTTTGACTATCTACTGGTGAGAGAAAAAAAATATTTATCTGGCGTTTTCTTAGTGGTGGATTCTCTAGGAAGGTGAGGGACGGGGGTGGTTCGCCTGCTGCAGTTAACCGTAATGATATGTCTGGGGTCAAAACAGAAGAGGTGAGCGTGGGTAAAATAGGGGCCGCCCCCTTTTTCATTTCAAAGATGTGTGAACGCACCGCCCCATTTTCTGTTTCGAATGGCATGTCAACTGAAAGGTGCGGGCGGTGTCTGTTTAGCCCGAATAATGACAGCACCATGAGACAGTCATGGTTAGTTATAGATTGTGTGTATATTCAAATTGATCCTTGTAGGGTGTGTTGGGTATCAAGTTAAAGGTTACGATGAAGAAAATCACTTTTCATAAATAAAATGCTTGCTGGTTATAGTCATCAGAGAGACATACTGAGTCATAAAGTGGGTCAACGTCAAAAATGGAGCTGTTTGAGCATGCCGGGTATAAAATAAAGGTTTCAATGCGGAGAACATAATACCAAAATGCTTAATGATTATAGTCGTGACTACAGACCGGCACTTTAGCAAGAAAATTCCAGGTTTTCGGGGCCTATATAAGGCACTGCAAATTGCCTTTAGGCAAATGTAGGCACCAAATACTGCCGTTTGACACATAAAGACTCAATTCGTATTTTACCGTAAACTTTTTATATCTCCTAGTAACAGCGGACATGTATTGGGCTGTGGGAAATAGATGTTATTTTCGTCGTACAAACAAGGCACACAAGAGTTGCTCTTAGAACAGATTGATGTGAAATGCAGTATGATTCTACAATAAAATAAATACTTAAAAGCCGTGACAAATCAGACGCATCCTAATGACGAGCTGCTTAAAGTTTTCGCCTTTCAGTGAACAATTTTGTAGGAAAGAACGATTGAAGTTGGGGGAGCGTGCTTGTACTTCGGGAAGCTTCATGGCCTCATTTCATCTGGAATATCAGACTCTTTACTGCTCAACACCTTCGAAAGTTTTTCGAGCAAATGGAATCCAGAAATGTTATCAGACAGAATGGCAGTGTCTGACAGGACAGGCTAGAAACAATGGGTAAGTGAAACCAAAAGACATCAAGAGACGCACGGCAAAAAGATATGGCACACTAGAAAACCTCCACTTTCATGGACATTTTATGAGTGGGCACGCTAGATATCCAAGCACAGTTATTGGACCCGATAAGGCAATATGAGGAACTTACAGAAATACGTCATGTTTTCCCACTTGCGTAACTTGTTTGCTTTGTCAGAAAAGCCACGACAAATGCAGCGGCACTTGCCAAGATAATAGAACTCACGTTTAGGCTACCCGGCATCTCTTCTGATTCTCGCGTGTAACATAACTGCAAACATGTCTGCGTTTCCCTTGTAAAAAACGGTCGACCTTTTTTTTCTCTCTCTCGCACATGTTCTGTCGTTCTTTTTTTTTGTTTTCTCTGTGAGGCCGTCGATCGACGCCGCAAATGTTTATGACGTAGACCATCTATTCTACTGCAATAATAACACATGACAGAAGGATAACTGCCGTGGTAGCAATGCCAATATGTGTAACTTTGATATTCATCGTCGTAAATTAGGATTCATGCCAGAATTTTATGCTTTGAATTCCATGTAATAATTTTATTCTCCTTACCTTGGAAACCGCTGAAATTTGGGGTGAACGGAACAAAACAGCGTCATTATTTCCTTCGTTCAGCTCAAGCAGACCAAACGTTTTTTTCTTGAACATCGCAGGAAGTGTTGTTTCATACTTCACAACTGCTGGAAAGTTGGTGTTGTTTTGGCGTCTTTGTCCTGATTTTGCGCTGTACCAGTACATTCGCAGATATGAATGCCAGCGAAAGAAGTTGTTATTGTAATTCATCACCTGTGTTCGAATGCTTCTTTTGCTCCTGGTCCCTGACGTTGATTTATTGTCCATGAATAAAACGTTACTTTTAACTGACAGCTGTACCACGCTAAGATGTGCAAATGACGATAAAGTAGTTTCATCAGGCGCCTGTTTAGGACTCTTGCCGGTGAATAGAAACTGCGTTCAAATGTATAGGTATAGGACAACAAGGATTTTCTGTATGAACCGTAAATTATTTGAGCAGTGCTATGCGTCTCGTAAAAATTTTAAAGCGCATGTATGCGTCTGGGCATTTTAAGCCGAACTGTAAGAAGTCAAACATACTTTTAATCTCAATAAATCTAATCCATCTCCTCGCATTCCGTAGTGGGCCCAAAAACAAAAACAAGGGGTCCTAATAAAGGCTATCACAATTGGCATTATAGTTTTCATTAGATGGTCCCCGCAACACTTTTTTCACTTATTTTTAATCCTAAATGATTTGACAATGGGAGCCCAGAAACATATGCCGTTATAAGATTAGGGGACCATAAAGTGCTAAAAATAAAAAATTTGTAGCCTGTGCCCATCGGATAACATAAAAACTTGAAAAATTGTTTTTATTTTTTACCAGTAATGGCATTTTTTGAGAGGTTAATTTGCTTCATTAGAGTGATCTAGAAGCTGCTGGAAGCTTTTTTTTACCCGCAGCAATAAACGCATGCGATCGCCACTAGAACGAAACCACCGCAAAAGCAAACAGAAATGGAAGATGGATATGCTATCACGAGCAATCATGCTGCGGCCCATTCCCTGGTGCCGATGGCATTACAGCTTTCAAGCGCTTCCAGACACAAAAGAAAACGTCACAACTTTCCCGGAAACGTTGCACAGTCCCGTCAAGTTTTCTCTGAAGTGATGTACGCCAAGTAAGAGGACTGTGCTTTCTCGTAGCCTTTTGTTCCTTTGTTTTGAGCCCATCACGGTAGAGTATTGCACCTAGTGCAACTGTATGAGGAACTTACTTGAGTATTTCGCGGATCCCGTTAAAAGAGTAGTCTTCACAAAGAACAATAAAATGCCATGACAGCTCGAGAACCAATTGCCGAAAGATGTTCTCTTGTATTCGGGTTTGCGAGCCTCGTATATAATGCTCGCAATTTTCATTCGCCTGACGGCCGCTGTAAACAATAATTGTCACAACTTTATAGCACTCTAGAACAAGGCTAATATATCTCACAGGGTAGTGCACCTTATGTGACATGGATACCAATTATTCCCGTCCCCTATTATATCGGTAATCTCTCCCGTATCTATATCTGTTGCCTATCACTCCCGTGTGACATTTTCGGAGCTGGGTGAAATACAAATACCGTGAACAATGCAGATAACGAAAATGGTCGCGATGAACGTCATCCCTTTGGCGTGAAATATACAAAAAGAAGCTACGAGTGGTACATTGCCGCGTGGAGTTGAGAGATAGACGTTGCACGGAATTGTTCTGAGAGGCTATAGCATTTCCGCACGTTTTCATTTGTTCTGGAAAGTGTTCTTTTATGCTCATCTTCAATAAACCCGCTACGTTTCGCTTTCAAAGTTCCTACCATTAGCGCCGTTTTTCCCGGTGAATAACGCCGTTGTCCGGTAGCCAGCCTTTCCGGCCTTGGTGGTGCAATTTGATCAATACACCTGCTCGCCGAAACCGCATGAATACATGATGCACTGTACCTTAATGTGTAACCTTTCCACGAGGCATTCGCCATTATATGAAATGTTTTCCACAACAACGATACATACAAAGCTACAATGGTTAAGAGCTTTCAAGCAATAGTATCTTGCACAAGCACCGGTACCCGTGTTCTTGTGCAAGTCATTTTAGGGGTTACAATGTATTGAAAAGAAATAACGTGGTTTGAAATCAGGAAACTTTTTTTCATAAAGTATGCTACTCAATTTTACGTGAAAGAGTATGTTGTTGAAATTGCCACAAGTTTTAACGATAGAGCAAAGGGGCGACATTCGTTCGCCGTGAGGGGTTGAGGAAGTGCATTGTCGAGAAACGTGTTAAATGATTTCCCGGTGGTCCAAACACGCATGCGTGCCATTCAGCCGCTGGTGTTGACCGCGCACCTGACAAGTAGGAAAACGAAACTCGCTACGTACATTCGGAACGAGTACGATTTAGGAGGATTTTAGCTTTTTGCGCGAATGAGTTGTATGGGGTACTGCCCGTTTACGGACAGTCATGGTGACCAAGTCGCGGCCGCCATAAAATTCGTTCCGCGTGGTGAATTGTGTTCTGTCGGAAGAGCTCAGATATTAATTGGTTCTGGCTCTTGGTGTGCCCGTAGTGTGAAATTGGAGGGATGGAGCGACTGCTGCCATTTTGGCTTTAGCAAGTATCGAATTCATGCCATCGAATAAAGGGGAATAAATATCATCGTATGTATTAAAATATGGTTACTAGGAGAGGTATCGCCAGCTCACCTGTGCAAAACTTCGTTTCAGGGAAGCCAGGTGGAGCCCACTTTCAGCTACCGCGTATTTGAAAGGCTTTGCCTAGCTGCCCAAAAAGAGTGTGTGGGTATGTATGTATGTATGTATGTATGTATGTATGTATGTATGTATGTATGTATGTATGTATGTATGTATGTATGTATGTATGTATGTATGTACGTACGTACGTATGTATGTATGTATGTATGTATGTGTGTACGTATGTATGTATTTTAGGAGAACTTGTTGCTGGTGTGTTGGTTTTGGACTCAGAACTTACTGAGTAGCCCAAAGAAACACACACAAGAAAGAGGGCACGCCACAAGTGCTACACTTCGAACTGTTTATTACAGAGATAGTATCGTACATTTGTACCTAAATCCACACATGCGCTATAGACGTGCCAACAATCGTTATCGAGAAAATTTCTGTAAAAACCGCCCCTCAGCATTGCTCAGTATTGCCGAAGTATCACTAATGCACCCAGTCCCCTTCAATCTTATCAGCTGTCTTTCCAGCAGTTCCCGTTCATTCTGCTTGGTTCACACTTTGTGCAGGAAAGACAATGCATTTTCAAATGCGCGCCATTGTTAGATTTCAAATTTCGGCCATGCTCTCTGAGGTGGTCATTCGGATATCATCCATTCTGCGCGATGTAGGTCTTTGCACAGGTGAGAGGGATTTCATAAACCACTCCTACCACGCAATCAAGGAACGGCTTCTCATGTAGTTTCTCACAAGCCCTCGTTTCGCTATTTCTAGCAATGCAGGAGCAAAGCTGGCCGACCTTACCTGAGGTTCAAAAGACGACGGGTACACCGTACCTTGTCGCGACCTTTTTCAAGTTATGCGAAACCTTGTGAAGGTACGGAACCACTTCAGGCCGCTTGTCAGTTTTTTTATGCGAATTTGTCCTAGGCTTATTCTTCCCATTTTTTAGGAGGGTTTCCGCACCCACGTTTAAGGCCGAAATAGGGAAGCCAGTCAAGAAAAGTCGTTGCAGCTGAGCCGCATGTTGTGTGCGCAGGCACACCATTAAGACCCTTTTTTGACCGTCGCCCCCACACTTTAGGAACTAGTTTATCAATCCAAGCACAATTACCCACTGGAGGGCAGCACAAGAAGTACCATTGTGCTGCAGTGTGTGCCGCAGATCATAGCAACTAAATCTGACGTATCCAATTTCAAGACCTTAAGAAGTTAAAGAACCTAGTTTTTGAGTTTTGGTAATATTTTTCCTTTTAGTTTTTGCTTCTGTTGCCAGTGCTTTTAACCATCACTGAGGGCACTGTTTAAGGCTTCAGAGGTTATCAGAAACGGCCAACATCATAAAAACGCTCTAGGAAACAACAGAACTGCCCATATAAACTTTACTTCTTTGAAGGTCAAGGAAACAATTTACCGTTGACCTAACGATGTTCTGGGAATTTTTTTGTTGATAAAATCGCGGTATTGTACAGCCTTCCAACGCTCAGAAACTTAAATGCACTGGAAAGATTTTCATAGAATCATTGTATTTCTGAAACGTCCTAAGCTGCAACAATGGGTCGTTATGAGCCTCTCTGTGTTGAACCGAAAGACGGGGGGAGATCTTTGCTAAACAGATATGGGGCACGAGTGACCTCCTCTTTGATAGGTTTTTTTCTGTGTCCTGAACTTATCCCGGCACAGGTACTGCGCTGGGCTTATACACCCACACAAACACACAGAACATGCTCGACTTAGGCTTGCACAACACGCTGAGCAAGATCATAGAGGCGCAAGCAACGCGCAGATAGCCAGACTGGAAACCACGCCCACGGGCAGGGCCATCCTTGTCGCGGTAGGACACGAAACGAGGCTGCGGGAGAGCAAGAGACGGCTGCCGCTGGCGCGCGAGGCCCGCGACAGCATCCGCGTCGCACCGATCCCACGGCACATGGATCCAACAGAGAACCATGAGCGTCGCCTGGCCAGGGCTCGCACCCTGGCAGCGACGTACGACGACGATGCCGGCGCCATGTACGTCGACGAGGCCCGATACCGCGACAACCGCCGACGTGCCTACACGGCGGCGATCGTGCAGGCAACCACCGGCAGAGTCGTCGCGGCGTGCAGCGTGCGCGCCGAGACGGCCACGGAAGCAGAGGAAACGGCCATAGCGCTGGCGGCAAACCGCCAGAGGATGCACGACGGTGCTAAGTGACTCAAGGGAGGCAATCGCCAACTTCGCAAGAAACCAAGTGTGTGCGAACGCAGTGAGGGTGTGCGGAGCCCTGGACTCGCGGACGCCGATAACCTTACGATGGTTCCCGGCCCACATGGGCAGCGTGGGACCCGTTCGCAACCGCAACGAGGACGCGGACAGGGCGTCGGCCCGCGCGCCGCGTCACCTCGTGCGGCCAAGGAAAAGAACGACGCCAGAGACAACGACAACGAAGAAGACGCGGGGGTGGAAGAACAGGAGCCCGCCCCGATTACAACGTACGGAGGGGTCCTGGAGTGGCACAGGAGCAACGTAAACGCTACCCTGCGCTGCACCCGGACCTCACCCGGAAGGAGGCGGCGCTCCTCCGACAACTCCAAGTGGGGGCGACGTGGACCCCGGTGTGGGCCGTGCATGTCACGCCCGGACAATCCATCACGGACCAGTGCGCGGTGTGCGGGGCTGCGAGGGCGACGATGACCCACATGATGTGGGAGTGCAACGACGCGGACGCGGAAACGAACATACTACCGCCCCATCTCGCGCGTGCGGTGCGTGAGGACGGACAAGGGACGCACAGAAAGCCGGCGCGCAGTTTGCGCTGGCGGCGATCACACGCCAGCAGTCGCGGCCGGCACCCCCCTCCTAACGAGGGAGTGAGAGCCACCGTGACCTCTTACAGGCAAATAAACATGTTGTTTCCCACCCCCCCCCCACCCCGTATAATAATCAGAGACACTTACAGTAATAGGTCGTCTACACCCGCTCGAATAGCCTGCATGTGTATCGAAAAAGACACCACAGTGAAGTGCCATTGTCAAAATATTAGAACTCACGTCCACACCACCCGGCATCTCTCCTTATGCTTGCGTGTAACATAACAGAAAACCTTCCTGCTCTTTCCTTCAAATACACAGCTTTACTCTCTTCATCGGTCTCACACTTGCCCTGTCCTTTGATATTTGTCTCTGGGCGCTCACGTATTGGCGTCGCAAATACTGTCCGTCGTCGATTATCTACTTATCCGGTAATAATTACCCATCTCGGGAGGACGACTGAAATGAAAGCAAGCAATTCTGTGTAACGCTGAGAATAATTCTCGTGATTGAGGTTGCTAGCCAGAATTTCGCGGTTTTCAATTGGCGTATAGGAGCCCGCATAACTCTATTCGCCTTAATATGGAAGCAGCTGAAACCCGGGGTGGGCGGGGCAAAACAGCATAATTATTCCCTTTGGTCATATTACAGAGACCAAACATTGTGCCTTCAACCACGAAGCACGGGCTATTTTATAGCTGACAAGTGCTGGGAAGGGGATGTTGTTCTGCATTTTGTGTCGTAGTACTCAGATAAAATGTTGACGTAACGTTCACTGAGCTGCTCGTACTCTAGATCAATATCGTCTTCTTTTTCTGGCAACTACGCTCTGGGATTTTGTTGCTCATAACCAGCACATTGCAAACAGAAGTGAACCGTTTGAAGGTCCTTTGGTTTTTGTGTCTCGTTCTATTTTAACCGCTTGTTTTACCTCCAACAAACCACCGCTTTTGCTTCATTATGCCTGGTTTACCTGAATAATTATTTCGCTTTTTGCAGTTTTCTTATTGTCTTGAGTGTCAAGAATCATCATTTAGCCGAATGAATAGTTTTTCTTGGTTTCCACACAAGTATTTTAAAAAGTTGACTCTGAAAAGGTTGGTAAGGAGGACGCAACGGCAGTTCTCTGAACTCATGCCAAGGTCTCAGCTGGTACTGTATTTGGCTACGTCCTTTGTTGGTGAAATGTTTAATGTGACAAAACTCGTTTTGTGCAGCATGTTAATTCAAGTATAGAGCCGCATAAAATGAGATTAGAACGCGCATTAACTACAACAAGTGTTAGTTTTGATGGTAGGTTTCGGATAATTTTTTTTCCCCATTAGGCCGCCTACCAAGACGCATACTTTTGGACTCGAAAAACAGCTCGCCTTGCAATTAGGTGTTCCGCACGCAATCTCGTGACAGAGCAAGACACGCCACTGATAGATAAGGTCCGTTATCATCATTTACGTAAGCATTAAAGCGCCCCAGCGTACTTCCGTGTAAAGTCGACATGATAAGACATAGAATATATAATCGCTCCAAGTACAGGAGCTTTAGCACTACTTTCTGCATTGTTGGAGTAAGAAAAAACGACGTAGGAGAAAAATGGGAATTACAATTTTGCTGTGCTTACTGCTTTTTGGTGCTACTTTGACAAATGGAAAAGGTGAGACGTTTCTTACGTTGGCCGTAGAGATAAGCATGCGACTACAACCACAATGTTTCCTTGGCTCGAAACTTACATGATACAGTACAAATTAGCAGCCAGTATTATGACCATGGTAATACATGCGCTCTATACTAAGCTCATGCCTAAAGCCTGGACACGGCTTCTCCTGAAATCTTCGGTCTGTATATGGACCTATGGACAAAATAGGACTCATCTCTTTGGTGGGTGGCCTGCTAATCACTGAACGTTATGTATACGGTAGCATATAACTCTACCTTGAAGCTTTACTTTCCGTTTTCTGTGGGCAGAGAACTGCGGGCGTCCTGCAATCAAGCCTGTGATGGAGTCCGGGGACCGAATTTTCGGCGGCCAGGCCGCCGTCCCTCATAGCTGGCCTTGGACGGCTGACTTGTACGATAGTGCCGGTGGAGACTTCTGCGGGGGCGTTTTGATCAGCCACTACCATGTGCTTACGGCTGCGCACTGCATCTGGTAAGTTGTGTTTTTTTGTAAGCAGGTACGTAGTGACATACCGTGCAGAAGTCGTATATTTTCATCACGGGGCTTTCATGAGTGCCTAGTATGCAACAGCAGCTAATATCTATTCGTCGGTACCATACTCCCCGCGGCAAACGCTCAACTGTAGTTATCAGTGTCTTTGCGGCTCATTAAATTCTATTTGCGGCCCAAATAACCGCAGAAAACCGTATTGTAAATGTAGTGCCCGTGGAAAGACTAACCGTCACCAAACACAAGTTTTTCTTCCTGAGTTGTCTTTTTTCCAAAATATTAGGCTAAAAATGAAACCCACAACTCTCATATGCCATTGCCAATATACCAGGATGTGAAGGTAAGTACTAGGGTAAATGTGTCCCTCAAGTAACGGGATACTATGCTGCGCCTGGAATAAAGTGCCCTTAAAGGAACGCACACAATTTAAAATTCCGGTATTTGATAGAGAGGAAAAAAATTACACCATCTTCCTGTGGGGAACTCTGGTTAGGATTAGAAACATTATGGAGGTTCCGTGTGGTTCCATTGCGTCACCGTTATGCCGAGTGATCTGGTGTTTAGTAGAGCAAGAGGGAATTCCGCGTCCGGGTTTACACCGGTGGCAAAGGCACGCAAATACTGTTGTGTGACAGTGAGCAGGCGCTGGTTCTCGAGGCGCCGAAACTCGTCAATCATGTTCTTGTCGATGTTGCCGTCTTTGTGGTAGAATCGGTAGTCTCTGTCACCGTTTGTGAGGTAGAGGTTGTGGACGTCGGTGCAACGGCTGGGAGCAACGTACACGCCATCCTCTTCGCAGCTTTGTATTCTTCCCCTTCTTCAACGGTTCCCCAACGGGAAGACGATGACTGTGGTTGAACGCGAGGATATCTCGTCATGGATTCTTTGGTTGGCCAATCCCTAGGGGCATCCTGCCACAATCGTCATCAGACGCGCTGCGAACGGGGAACGGACAAGTGACATCCCCCCGAGCAAGAGATGCTCCCCATCTAAAAGCTCTTTAAAACTAGGAAGTAACTTCTTTCAAACGGAATACTTCGTTCGCCACAAAAGAACCTTTATTAAAGGTTGATCAAAAAAAGACTTCTATGCTTAGGAAGCGGCATCTCAGAAACGTGTAACGTGGTAACAATTCCTGTAAGTGCCAAACCTACGCTTTTACTATATACTGCACCCCATGCAAGACGTCTTTATGCTACTGCAGCATTGTTTTTCAAAGGGGTGCTACACCTTCTTTGCTGATTCCACTTGCAGCCATTTCGAGCCAACATTTTTTTGCGAAAAGCCGTATAGCAACGGCCGTGTGGGAAACACGCTGTAATACGCCCTGTAATAGCAAACAATATTTCGCGAAATTATAACCTTCAAGAGCGAAAACCGATTTTGAAGAAGTGAGAATTACCCCTATTCCGTTGCAAGGGTACAGTGAAGTAAACTGAAATCGGAACGTGTCGTCGTAAGAACAATGTGAAGCATTCTACGTAAAGGGGTCGTTGCAATTTCTTCCAGTAACCTAACAAAAACTGCACCCTGTTTTTTTTCAGTCCAAAAAGAGGTACCAAGTTCACTGTGCATCTGGGGTCTCACAAACGAGCCACCAGAGACCGAACTGAAGTTGTACACAAGGTGAAAAACGTCTGCGTTCTTTCTCAATACCCATGCCACCTAGTAAGTGTCTCCGTTTCATTTCTTTGCCCTTTAAAGACTGATGATAACACGAATTCTTAAAACAACGAAGCGAAATTAAAAACAAATATCAAGAAAGTGTAACCTTAGAAAAATTTCTGGCGCATTTTATGCACAGTTTTTGGTTTGATTGATTGATTGATTGTGGGGTTTAACGCGCCGACGCAACGCAGGCGATGAGGCGCGCCGTAGTGGAGGGCTCCGGATTAATTTGGCCACCTGGGCAACTTTATCGTGCGCCGAAATCTTTTTATGCACAGTTGTCGTTTGCACTTATCGATACTACATTATCGTGACATTTTGCTAAAACACACGTTTGTAGGGGTTTTCATAGAACTAATCGAGGCAAACTACGCTCTGTTTCAATTCCAATTGATAACTCAGTATTGATGCCTCCCCTACCTTGGTCCCTCCTCCACACTGCACCCCCTTCCTCAAGAGTGCCCTATGCCCCCTTCGCGACACTTAAGGCCATTTTCAGCGAACATTTCACCGGAACGCAAATCAATAATAAAACCTGTTTTGTCTACGCAGCTTTCTGGTGCGTACTGAGATGGGAAAATGAATACTTTTTCTAGTCATATTTACTCGGAATGCTTCCCTACGCTTGAGGGATGTCTTGTCGGTGACTGGCCCTTTCTAGTTCGTGCAACGAGTTGTTAGTGCTCTCTGCTCACGATACGGATACGGTGCTCTACAATAGAAGGCGATGGCCAGGGTTTATTGTTAGCGGCCTTACGGAGACTAGCATATGACAACAAAACTAGAGTTTTAAGTGCGCACAGTGGTACATGAAAGGCGCCAAAAGGAAATTAACATGTTCAGTTGTTTTATCTGCACGTCTTCGCCGTGTTAACTGAGTGGCTTCTCAGCGACTTGTCGTAAATACTCCGATTCGAGATGCGTCAATCCTTCCGCTATTAGAGAGTTTTATTACATTGTACGGAGGGTTCAATAAAGAAACTGCGTACGTTATTTCTTTACATCGCTGCGCCACGCATGCGCGGTAAGCTATGTAATTTTTGCTCTTGGCGTATGTTTGTGACGCGTACACTATTTTCCCAAGCGTACGTTGAGGCAGTTGTTTGTCCTGTGTTTGCAACATGGCGACATGGCGACATTGGAACAGAACACTTCAACGTCTGTGAGGAGTAACTTGCATCTGAGACAACAAGTGTTTTGCTCCTGTCTTCTTCAAAAGGTCCTGAGTTTTCTCTTTTGCTCTCGCGGTGAGCAAAACTAACATGGAACCACTGACTGTCCGAACAAGGCTCCTGCAGACTGCGTCCGATGCTAGGTGTGTGACGCGTTCGCCTCACGGTGGAATACGAGGGTGTGCTACGGCGAGTTCGGAATTAGTTATCTCTAGTGACGACGCAACTCCGTGTGTGGCTAAGTCTTCTCAGCTTTTGCCACCATTATGTGGCTAGCCGCTCAACCCCGAAAATCGCGTGAGTGAGTGCGATGTTTACGACGACATGGCGACAAAATATCGCGTTTCATTTTTGTGCTTCCGCCCTGCATAGCAAGCGGGTGCGTCATCACGTCGCGTTTGTGCTTAACCTATTTATGGTTTCGGTTCGAGCCGAAAAACATGTATACGCGGTTACGCGCGTTGTGTTCAATCGCCAAGAGAAAAGTAACCTCATTGCTTGAATTCTTCTGCTAAAGAGGGTTCTTATGACAATACGTTTACCATAATAACACCGTTTGGCGGGCTAGTTGGTACTCAGAATTCATGCTAAATTTTTGCGCAGCGTAAAACAAGGACAGATACAACAAGGGACAAGAAGACCAGCGCAGACTAACAACTGAAATTTATCTCTTAAACAACACATATATATACACTATTTAACAACCCCTGATCACCGCGCATGAGCAGGTTAGTACACTCTCCATCAAAATGCAAAGCATGATAACTGTACAATCAAACTGACTTGATAAGGCGAACTGCCGCCTCGCAACAATATTACACTATCTTGTATTGGTCAGCAACTGTATTTCTTTTTCTGACAAGGTGACTGAAGGGTGGCTCGCGCATGCTCCCTTGATCGCAGCCATGTGCCACGCTTCTACAATTTCCCTGGTAGTCTGATTAGGGTGACAGAACACAATAGTAGTTTGGTTCAACAAAGATTCGCACTTGTCTACAGTACATTGCTCACCGTGCTTTGCCAAATGCGTATATGGCCTTCCTTTCAAGCTAGACAAGTGTTCCCTAAGCCTAATATTTACACATCTGCCTGTCTGACCGACATAATGCTTCCCGCAAGTGAAAGGAATCTTGTACACTACGTTCTTTTTGCATTCTAAAAACCTCAGTTTGTGATTCATCGTGCACTTCCCAGTTTCAGGTCTTTTTCTTCCTTCGTACAATTTATTCACTGCAGGGTACACACTCCCCACTTTGTTATTTGCTGCGAAAACGACATTAACGTTATACTTGGCTGCAACGTTATAACGTTATATTACCGTTATACTTGGCTGCACGGGCTGTCGCACAAACTTAAAAAAGTTGCAGCCAAGTATAACGTTAATGTCGTTTTCGCAGCAAAGAACAAAGTGGGGAGTGTGTGCCCTGCAGTGAATAAATTGTACGAAGGAAGAAAAAGACCTGAAACTGGGAAGTGCACGATGAATCACAAACCCAGGTTTTTAGAATGCAAAAAGAACGTAGTTTACAAGATTCCTTTCACTTGCGGGCAGCATTATGTTGGTCAGACAAGCAGATGTGTAAATATTAGCCTTAGGGAACACTTGTCTAGCTTGAAAGGAAGGCCATATACGCATTTGGCAAAGCACGGTGAGCAATGTACTGTAGACAAGTGCGAACCTTTGTTGAACCAAACTACCATTGTGTTCTGTCACCCTAATCAGACTACCAGGGATATTGTAGAAGCGTGGCACATGGCTGCGATCAAGGGAGCATGCGTGAGCCACCCTTCAGTCGCCTTGTCAGAAAAAGAAATACAGTTGCTGACCAATACAAGATAGTATAATATTGTTGCGAGGCGGCAGTTCGCCTTATCAAGTCAGTTTGATTGTAGAGTTATCATGCTTTGCATTTTGATGGAGAGTGTACTAACCTGCACATGCGCGGTGATCAAGGGTTGTTAGATAGTGTATATATATGTGTTGTTTAAGAAATAAATTTCAGTTGTTAGTCTGCGCTGGTCTTCGTGTCCCTTGTTGTATCTGTCCTTGTCTTACGCTGCGCAAAAATTCAGCATGAAGTTTACCATGTTGTGCCCTTTTTGCATGCAACACTAGTCATGTAAAAGTCCAGGTGCTCGTTCAACCGGATTGGTGCTGCTTAGCGTTTGGTTCAACGAATGGCGCCAAAAGCGCTAGCGTGGCTGAAAGCAAAACCGGCGAAATGCTGTGCTGAAACTCTCCGCGCGGTGCCCGCGTTGCGTTCCGCAAAAAGATAACCTTTAGCGCACACAACAGCAGAGAGCGCTACGCTAAAACTCTCTATTTGCGTACTATGCGCATGTGCTTGTTTTCCCTTAGGGTAATAATGTAAAGTTCACCTGCGGCTTTGTCCGCTTCCCAATGGTGTGCCTGCAGAGCAAGTCATCACGCCTTTCTTTTAAGGATGTAAGCTGCTGACGAGATATCAGGAACAGCTTCTGACCCCAAAATATAAGCGGAAAAAAATGTTGTACCTGTTACTTACCCGTTGAGAGTTGGCCCGAGGAAGTATTTCCTTCCTGCCTTCTAGCCCTAATCTTACTGGTGCGGGTAATACAATAATATTAATCTTATTAGTAACGAAATAAATATTGTGATAGAGTCTCTGTAACTGCAGTAAGGTGGAAAGAAAAAGATATTTTTGCGCCGTCATTTCTTCCGAAAGGGTTCTTAAACTAGTTGAGGTATTTCATTAAGTGCAAAAGATAAACAAAATTCAATCTTATCCCGCTGTTCGAAACCAGATTACTGGCGATGCTGTTTTTGGCTCCGTTGACCATGGCGTACTAACAGGAGTGCAACACAAGCATATTTGTCTGCGAAAGTCATACTGCCTAGTTAAGTAGCTGAATAAATCTTGAACGCTTTAGATCTTTATTCCATGAGACGGTACACTTCCCTGTTCTAGTAGCCAAAGAATTTACAGCAGACAGGAATTGCCCAATATTTATAGCATCAGAGGGATATATTGACATATGATATGTGCATGAAAGTTAGGGAATGTTAGACTCGTCTTAGCGGCCAATTGTCACATAATTCATTTAGGGGTTTTTCTGATCAAGCAAAATTTACATGTAATTGTTTCACCATACTTTTCCCCAAATGTCGTGTATTACAGTCGCCCGAAAAATTGGTTTACGTTAGCAATTTCTCTGTAAGCTAAGCACTGCAAGCAAATAAAACTCGGCGTATTACTAGAGTCGTAAGAGCACCCACTTTGGGGGCAACATTTAACTAAGCACAATATATTAAAAAAAACAGAGCATTCACCAGAAGGTAGGCTTTTCGTCAAAGTTTGCGAATATTGGTTCTGTCGAAGCACGATGTTAAGGAGAGAAAATATCCTAGCTAATCTCTAGTGTTAAAATGCAGTGCTGTTTTATGATCTGAAGGGAGAGCACCTATTAAGCTCTCCTTTCTTTTTCTCATTTTTGTTTTTACAGTCAAACAAGGAAGGAAGTTGGCCTCGTTTCAATGACATCGCCATCATTACACTCCAGGACAGAGTGAACTTCTCGAGCGCCATATCCCCAGTGTGTCTTCCCCGTTATAAGGAAGCACTCCCAATTGGTTCTACATACTACGTGACAGGATGGGGATCAATCACATGTAAGCAGTACTTAAGGCACCATGAAACCTAGGTGCACACAGAAGTAATCGCCAAAACTTCTCCAACCTTTCCGCATTGTGCTAGGATAGACTAAAAACTACAAGTTGTGTGTGCTGTCATGCCATTGCGGCACACCAGTGGACCTGTTTAGGCATTATCACTTAGGAACAGCTATCAGAAAGTAAATTGTTGCTATTTCAATATGCGCTGATCGGCTTACTTGACAAAGTGGTACATTTTATGTGTGAAATGAACGCACGTAGCCCGCTGGTTTTTGCTTGGGACGGATCGACGTGGCATCGCAATCAAAGTGGGACTGACACGAATTACCTAAGCCACTCGCAGTTTGGTGCCAATGTATGCAGCTAGAGATCTGGGAGCCAGATAAAAAGAGTTACTGTCATCCTCACTAACTAACGGTCCAAAGACTTTCAATGTACACCTAGACACGTCTCAGAGGCCGCGAATGCGAATGCACCAATGTACAATTGTCCAACTTAGACGCTTTAAAGTACACTAACGTGTTCTAACGACTTTGTCCTCTGGAAGCTTGACGCGATTCGCTTCGTCACCTGCTTCTGAATTCCGCTTCAAATGGCTTCGAGACGCCGTTAGCTCTTACAACGCTTCTCTTGTTTTTTTGCTATAAAACAAAAACAGTAAGTGCAATGAAACTGTTCCTGTTATCCAGCCCCTGCACGTTTTTCTAGACCCGTGGAGGATCGGATGAAGCACCGACTTTTACACCCTAATGCATTCTCTCTCTCTATCTGCTGTCGCAACTATTTGTGGAAAACCAGCGCGGAACTGCTTTTGGTTGAAGGGGTTTAAAGTGGATTTAACCCTGCACGGTGTTTTGCTGATGAAAGCGAAAAACGAAACCGACCGCTTGTGTGTCAACATTTCAGCGCCCGTAAACGATTTCCAAGCTAAATATTACTCCGGGACCCCTCCGCTAAGGCCCGCCATTACTCCAGTGCTGGGACTGCCCCCGTTAAATACACAATTTTTTAATGAGAAAATCAAATTATTGTAGTTAATTTTCCTTTAACTTGCTGCAAATATATTTGCATATATTTTTAGTTTATGCTAATAGTCTTGATTCATAAGAAAAACCAACAGAAAAGCATTTTACTGAGACCATGGACTGGATGTCTGTTACTCACGACTGAGTAAGCTCACCGACCATTCGGCTAACTGTGTAACTTGTTATATACCACACAGACCACTGCGCTTTCCAGTCTAGATGTAAAAGGGAGGCTTACACTCACTCGGAACTTAGAATGCCTAACGCTCCAGGTCTAGAAAGACTGAATAAGGTGGCAAAAAAAATGCCACTAGACCGTGTAGGTGTTCAAAAACATTAAAATAATTTTTATAGTAGAGACCGCGTTTTCTTTTTCACTATGTCCACCTCTTTTTGAATATTCCATATAGAGTAAATGACCATTATTTCTTATAGTGCAATGTAGTCACGTCGCTGCGCAAACTGCCATCGCTCGGATGTGTACCATTTTTACACCGCATTTTTGATTCATTGTGGCGTTTAACGCACCGACGCTACGCAGACAATGAGGCGCGTCGCAGTGGAGGCCTCCGGAGTAGTTTTTACCACCTGGAGATCTCTAACGTGCTCAGAAATCATGAACGCACGGGCATTTTCGCTTTTCCCCTTCTTTACAAAAACGGTCGCCGCGTCCGGGAATGGAGCGCCGCAATGTGCTCAGCAGCACAACGCCTTAGACACTGAGCCATATCGGTGGGTGATAAAGCAGCTCACAGTTCTTATTTCTCTAGTTAATAAGCAAAACTGCCGCCTTCTGTTGAAAAGAGTGACGTCTTGATTGCCAATATTCAATTATTTTTATCTTTTATTCAGCTTTTGGTGGTAAAGTGACCAGCAATGAATGGTCTTACTTTCTATACAACCGTCACAATAGCAGTACTGCTAAAGAATTTTCTTTTATCGCAGCCACTACCAATATTAGAGACCCTACTGAACTAAAACAGGCCTTAGTAGAGGAGATCCCGTGTGACAAATACCAGGTTCCAACGGAACGCCTCATCTGTCTCCGAGGCATTACAGGATTTCACAGGCACGTAAGTACAACTTTAATCCGGCTCCTCACTACATTTTGCTTACTGATGCATGCACAAAATATACAAAATCCTTTCTGGGCTGCACGAGAAAGTGTTTATTCAGAGAAGCTCGGTCTTATTTGCTATGTT
Organism: Haemaphysalis longicornis; assembly: GCA_013339765.2. NCBI lineage: Eukaryota > Metazoa > Arthropoda > Arachnida > Ixodida > Ixodidae > Haemaphysalis > Haemaphysalis longicornis. The sequence continues at coordinate 93,503,291 of CM023453.1, read as the reverse complement.
AGCATAAAGCGCAAAAGAAATGATGAGGAATAAATTCCGCGCTAACTGCTGCAGAGGCAGACAAGGATACCAGCGCATCTCATGTTGACGTCGATGATAGAAATTTATTCGCTAACTTGCTTGCACTATTACTATTCGCTGACTTGCTCACACATGCACACATAATGATATAATTCACATCATGCTGTCACCGCAGCTCGAGTGCAATTTTAGTTCGACAGGTTCGAAGTACTTTATTACCATCCACAATACGCGCCCTCTTCGTCTCCAATATAGTACTTTATATTTATTTATATTATAATAAGGATAACTAGGTTTGTCATTTGTACATAAAGTGACAACCAAAACCTAATAGCCGAAAGCCAGGAGTGGAGCAAAGTTCAGAGAAATGTGTTTTGCAGTTTTGTTTGCGTGGAGCAAAGTTCAGAGAAATGTGTTTTGCAGTTTTGTTTGCGGCCTCCCTAGTCCCCCTTTTGTTTGTCGATAATGTAGTACAAAATCCCCACCTCAACCATTTACTCAAGATATTTTCATCTAAAATAAAGTTCTCTTCTCTCTGTTTGAAGGGCGACAGTGGCGGACCTGTGGTTAATCACAAAAATGGAGCCTGGACTTTATATGGACTTGTTCACTCCTCTCGGAAAACCTTCAATAATATTGATGAATCATTAGGGACTGCAACAAGGGTTTCGCATTTTACCAGCAGTTTTTATTCAGCCTTTCATGGCCACAGGAGGTTCATGGCTACGTCCATGGATGCCCAGGCCTTTCACGTGTTTTAGATAGGTCTTGCGATGCCTATTTTTTTTAATACCGTGATTGGCCAACTGCACTTGCAAATGAAACAGTGTTGGCAGCGTTTGGCTTACGGTACGATACCCGAATAACGGGATCCATCGAAATCCTCGTTTTCTTAACAAGAAAAATTACGGAGAGGTGTGGGTACTTGGTTTGAAAAAGGCATAAGGTTATTACCATGTACGGGTGATTTACGTTGAATAAAATGCAACCAAAGCTTTCCTGGTTTATACTTACAGGTTTCTTCGCAGAATGTAACAACACAAACTTGGCATTATGCATTCAACAAAAAACTAGCCCTGTGTTCGTGTCAGTCAGTTTTCGTTTCTGTCTTAGAATTGTAAACGCGGAAGCTAGCCTCCAGTGTATTTATCATTTATGCGAGCCGTCCTACGTGGAGCCTTTCAACAAAGTTGACCGCAGGATGCTTCTTTTATTGAAGCCTGATTACCGTGAAAACATGGCCGCGATAGAACGTTCGCACTAAAATCATTAGAGTCGGCCCACACGATTACAACTTGGTGAGCACAGCGCTATCGTTACAGTACCTCAAAAGTCACGCCGCTCTTAACGAGGTCTTGAGAATCTTAAGAAAACTTGGCGTTGAGATTACTTGCTCGAGGTTGCTTAAGGAAACTCCTAACGGTTGCTTGAGAATATCAGACTATCATATTTAGTGAAAGTTTGAGTAATAAGCAAGGCAAAGACGATGTGTCAATTTTCACGCAAGTAGACCGTCCAAACGTTTGCACATGTGATGAGAATAAACAGACAAGTTTCTACTGTAACAGTGCTTGCACAGTTAAACCGGGATACAACGAAGACGACAAAAGTTACACGCAGGTTTTGTTGGATGCAGGTTTCGAGTAGAGCAAGCAGAAACTAAACGCACGTACTAAACGTCAGTGGAGATGATCTCACCATTCAAGAATCTTTTTCAGACGAAAAAAATGCGCAATTCGTGCCTGCAGCTTCGGCACATGCTTGGGAACTACCCAACGCTCGAAAAAAAAAACCAGCTCACTTAACCCTATTTACAAACGTAGCAGAAGTATCCCTTTTTTATTTTGAAACTTTTGGGCGCGTAACGCTTCTCAAGAAAAAATCTCGTTCTGAAAGACCGCCTTTTTGCAAACTTGATGCTTTTTTCTGCACTCAAAAATTCTGAGAGTGTGCTAGCTATGATACGGAACCGAACAACGACATTCTGCTTTTCCGCCTACGCAGACTTCATTTAAAAATCCGAGTTTGTCTTGAAAATAAAACCGTATCGTTTTCTGGCTTCAGAACTCATCACCGACAAACGGACACCCTAGACAGCAGTGAAGACGCGCGACAACATGCCGACAGGCAGGCGTCGCCCCCCAAAAGTTAGGTCTCCAACGGACATCGCACTCACTCGTCCAAATGCACGGTAGCTTGCGGTGCGAGAGAAAAATTGGGCCCATCTCCCCGCGAGGGGGACTCGAGTAAATTCGTCGCATAGGGGGTGGGTGTATTGCGTTAACGTTTAGTGTTTGGGGAGTTGATGGTAGTGAATGCGTTGTATCAGCAGCTTCTTGACGTAGTTTGAATGAGTCAAGAATATAAGGGGCGTTCGTAGCCTCCCATTCTGTGTCGGCTTTGTGGCGCAGTGGGTAGAGCACCATGTACATTGGGTTCCGCCCGCAGGGTCGAGGGATCGAAACCAGGCGCCGGATAGTATTTTTTTATATAGTGTAGGGGGAGGGGTGCGGACTACGACTACGGACGTCAACGCGGGTGACATCGTGAGTTACTGAATGCTCTGCATTTAAAAAGTGATGTGCAGTTACTCTTGCAACCTGGTGTTGTGGCGACACAAGCGAACCTGAAGTGGCTTGCTACGTTTCGCCACTATGATGGCGCTAACCCGTTCGTTCAGATCATCATTACGACTTTCATTTTTAGGTTTTAGACACTTGCAGCTGCCGGTACCTTAGAGTAGTTCTAGTATGCGCTAAATTCATAAATTTTTTGGCCAATGTTTCAGCAAAAGTGCAAATAACGATGTCTATCAAGCTCAGCAAGTTGTTACAGCAAGGGTAACCGCCGCACCCCCTTCGTAACATAGAGAGTGCAAAACAATGGCCCTTTACTGGGGCTAGAAATGAGGAATTGAAATTTTCCTAAATTAGCAAATTCATTCAAGAAGAGGTTCATTACATCCGGTTTTACGTACTACAAACGTTATCAACCACTTCTATGTCGAAGACATAAATTTAAGTGCCGTATGTTACAGGTAAGCCTTGACGGCCTAGTGTTCCTTGGTGGGGAGGATAGTCTCGGTGCATCTTTTCTGGGACACGACGTTTTCCCTACTCGGCTGCGCGAACGGCAGGTTTCTTTGCTCGCTTAGGTCAGTTGTGCATTGAAGGAGAAAATCGTTCTTTGCGAAATATCGTGCGCCGGAAAGTTAATTTCTAGCGTGCTTCCAATGCCTGGGGCCCCAGTAGAAAAACTTGGCGTCAACGTACCCATTAGGAATCTGAGAACTTGTTTGCAGGCTTTGAGTATTAGGCAGCGTTGCGCCTTAGTTATCATTATTGTAGCTCACTTATTTCGGCGGCAAGGAGGGGTCTTCTGTGCATCCAGTGTTATGCCTGGCTGCAGTTGCATTGTTTATGGTTGATCTCAGTTCGGACGGTCCAGGAGCACATTTCAATCCATTTGTACGATCAGTTCTTGAAGGTCGTTTATGGTATCTGGTAGCGGACCTAACTTAAATTGTAACGTTCCTGCTTTTGGTCTACATGTAATGCCGTCGGCGTATATAAGTTTTCCAAATTCTTCAGTTCTTCCAGTCTCAGCGATATTATCGTTGTCAGCTGGTACAGAAGATGCGAGAAAATTGATAGCTGGGGCATGGCCCTTTTTGGGCCTTAAAATTGGTAGGATCGAATGTTGCTGCACCAATTACTGCTGGTCTGTGGGGATTACGACGTCTCTAAGGCAACTGTATCTTTTTACCCGCATTGCATCTCCTCGGCCACCTTGGGATAGCACGGTGTGATATATTGTCCAGGTTTCGTGAAGGCCAGTGCGGAGGATGATTTATTTGTATGTCATATCAATTTTGTATGTCATTTTTAAATGCAGAAGAGGTTTTGTCTGCACTGACAGATTTGCCTTAAATCGATCATGCAGTCCTGAAAAGATTGATTTTTGTACGTGATTTGAAGTCTTGTGCGTAAAGGGTAAACTAAATGGTAGAAACAAGTGGGCCGGTATCGATGGATTTACGCTGCCGGAGATCTAACTACACGATTCTAGCAAGCAGCCCTTGTTTAAAACGACAGAAAACACTGGAAACGGGAAGACTGAGGACGACGACTTGAGTGTTTTTCGGTACTACGTTTTGTGACGTCACTAAAGTGGTGCACAGCGAAAACTCTTTGGAGAAGTATCTATAGATGTTTTCAGGGAAGTCAGAGTTCCTACATGGTTGATCACGTAAAATCAACGTGTATAAAAGCTTCCCGTGAGCTCATGGTACATAAAAAACACAGACTGCTTCTTTCATACCCTACGAGGGAACGCTAATTCCCCCACTATTCTGTAAGCCATCACACTTTCAGTTTCGTTTTATAAAAGTATTGGTGTACAATTAGCGATGTCCCTAACCTACGAAGGTGAGCGCCTAAGCTCCTGCGAGCAATATACCACACAGGAAGCAGCTAGAGTCTCTACATTAGAATCGGCAAAACACGCAAGATGCACTGCAAGCAATTAAGCGAGCCGCCTCAATTTCCCATCTCTGGTTCTCCGCGAGTGGAGCAGGAGTAGGAGCAGGAGTAACACTGTATTTAAAATGTTGCTCTCGGTATGGCGCGCGCAGTTCGAACATAATCCCCCCGGGAAATAAACCTTCTTTGAATGGTTATGGCTGACCGATACGCCCATTCGCATCGACCCGCTGCTGATTCATACGTAAACCGTGCGTCCTTGTACCCCTGTTTAGCTAGAGGCAGGAGGAGAGTGGGCAACGACGACTACTCACACGGCTACCGCGAAGAGAGTTGATTTCACGTTAGGTTCGCGCCCCGCGAGAAAGATAATGTAAGATGGTTGGGATCGCCAGGCGAGGGAAGTGAGGGCGCCCTCCTGAACGGCGTCAGCTTAGAGCTCAGGACGCCGCGCTTGATATTCGAAATCGCGCTTGTTGCTTGAAAAGCGGCTTCGGCAGCCCTCTATGCTCGCAGCGGGCTCGATTGGGTCTGGGACGCGAGTAGTCGGCCACACCAGTTTCAACACTTTAACGTGTGTATCATTCCGTTGGTGAAGGAACACAAAACTCCAAGCCCGTATAATTAGTCAAGCAAACGTTGCTGTAGTCGGTCATAGCTTGGAGGCGTAATAGCTACCGATCAAGCGTTAACGCCTTAGACCACAGCGGAGCTTCGCTCCTATTTTATGACGCAATGGCTATGTCATGAAAAAATGAAAATTGTAGCGGATGAGAGTAAACGCCAGCTTCTTTTACTTATTTATCAGCAATAATGCATCTCTGCTCGTCCAACAAAACCCCGTTATAGCTACTAATTGTATATCCTTCAGTTAAAAGAAAATTTCATTCAGCCTATTTTGTCCGTTCAATTATTCCTTCGTAAATTTTGTCGACATGTGGGGTGAGAGATCGGTCTTCGATTTTTCTTTTCAAAGGGCTTTCCGGCTTGAGTATAGTTGTTTCTTCTTGCAGTGTTTCGGACTAAGTCGTAGCGGATCTTCGAACCATAAATCATTAGTTATTACGGAGCACCTCCCTCTGAGTATAGTTAACCTTTTTTGCCAAAAGTGTTCGTTATTTCTTTCGCAGCGGGTGCGCTTTTTGTATTAACTGCCAATATATCCCGCTTTTAACTCATTCTTAGATATTTCTCAATCAAAGAAGTCAATAGTACTACCTATATTTTCTCCGTACCGGTGGAATGTTTAGGTCCAGTTCGAATTCTTCTCTAAGAGCCAAAGTTACTTACGTTAGTAGCTTAATGACTTTGTTGAGTGGTGACTCGTTTCTTGTCATGTTGTTTCAGTATTTAACCGGCCCTTGATTATAGCCTATGTTTTAAAGGAGTTGCGGTAGCCATTACGCGATTTTGAACAAAAAAAGTCTTCCAATTTTGCTTGCTGAGCTTACTGGCATACTGTCGGCTCGTTCGTGAAGCATCTGAGGGAAGTTGGGCCGTTGTGCCTATCAGAGAAATTCGCGTGAAAGACGAAGAACGTAGCACCTAAAGGAGACGCAAACACGTTGTAGCAAGTTGGATAATGTCAATGCTGGGGCCTTTACACCACATAAATAAATTTATTGCTCGAGGCATTTCTTGGCAAGATGCCTGACTTCAATAACGGTTCTTGCAGCTTTGAATGGATCGTTGCCCCGTTTTTTTTCTTACGGAGGAGAGTGGTCAGTACCCAAGGAGTCAGCCTTTGACATTTTTTACGGCGTAACCAGCGACGCAGGGATACTGATTTAGCACAACGGGTGGTCGCGCTCGAATATAAGGTGCGGAATATTGGATTTCCACCATCTGTGTATAGTGTAAATGACTTCTTGAGGAATGCCTGTTCAGGGTAGTTGCCGGTGGTCTCGTTCCCATCATGTTGTAATCTGCGTACTTTGGATTCTCCGAAGCTTGTGTAAGCGAATAGCGAATTGTATTGTTTTCAAAGACGATAGTCTTTCTCGTGCTACTTAAACGCCTAAAGTTTAGTCTGTTGGTCTGTGACTAGATTCATCCACCCGACCAAAGGGAAACTGAACCTGCACAATAGCCTTATATACCCAAAGCCAACCTAAACGCATAACTCCGGTGGCAATCTTCATACTTGCCACCAATGTTGAACAAGAACAACACATTACGCAGATGTAAGGCAGAAAATCAGTTTTTCATAATATTTGTGCTGTACTTTGAAAATTCATGGATGCGTGTTTTTGCGTTATTCAAATGAAGTACTGCCTCAACTTCAGAATATATCGCCTGCTTTTTGCCCTCGCCACTATAGCTCCTGGCGGAATTTTAAGAAATGAAACGGCAACAGTAACGAATGGTTTCCACTAGATACGTTTCACGTTAGACTTGGAATGCATGTGGAGTTGGGACAACGTTTTATTAGAACATTGTAGTAGGGTGCCTCGAATCACACTGGTTTCCGCCGTACGGTAGCGCTGGAATCGGGGCACCGGGCCTGGAACAGTAAACCCGGTAAATTCCAATTGACTGATCAAAACTTAGCATGTTATCGTGGGAGCAGCGAGACGGGATAGGAACGGCATAAGATGTGAGCGGGAAAGAGAAGGAAGGCGTTTACATGGGAGATGTCCCAGTCAACTATCGTTTTTCGTCGCCGTTTGCAACGAAAGCAGCAGATACAAGGCCTTTATTATCTCGTAAAAGCCAGTACAACGTTGTATTATTATGAAAAGTATTCTAGAACTCTTTAAAGTTAAGGTACCCCAACACACATTACCGTCTTTATAAATTCCCACCAAGCCACGGTTGGAATGTGGCTGGCGAAAAACTATATGCACGACTGAACCGCGAATGACCGCGGCGAAGGGTAACCGAGGGGAAAAGGCAAACTGCAATAATCTATAAATTGCCAACCCGACCCAATCACTACCCCTCACATTCACAGTAGGCGGCTCAGTTGTACACCTCTGAGTCCGGGTCCCAGCTTAACCTGGTTAGGCGGGCCCGGACGGCAAGCCAGAGCAAGTGATTCCTGGACCACACACTGCCCCCCACCCCTAGCCCGCCTTCAGACACGGAGTCAGGTTGGTCTTAAATAGATATATAGATAGATGAAATTTTATTTGGTGAAAGATTTTTTGTCCTCCATCAGTGAGGTTTCTGCAGCATTCGATAGATGGAAACACATCATATTCATAATTACACTTTTGATAAAAATTACCCACAGAACGCGTTTTCCCTTGAAGGTGCGAGGAACAATATTGCAGAGAGGTATCGATGTATTCGAAAGCGTTTCTATAGATAAAAAACAGTTTATTGTAGAGATAACGAAGGCTCACAAACTTACAAGCAATGGGTTATTACACCGACCTAACGCAAACAGCACTGTTTTTCTGTAGCCTGTCGGGTAGCAAAAAAGGGATTATATTACGGCATTGCCATTTCCAAAAACACACGAGAAAAAAACATGTGCTCTCAGAAAATGTACTCAACACAATAAAATTTCTTGCTCGTAGTAGGATTATTGTTCCTGGGGTTTGAACACATCACGCCAAATGCATTGCACCCAGCATAGCATTACAAGGAACCAGCCGAATGACGCAAATTATTCCTCTGACAGAGGCTATATGCTGGCTAAGACCCACGAAAAATAAAGCACCTGCTCGAATTCCTAGCACTCACGTTCCACCTCACGATATCACTCCTGAAGATTGTATGTATACTTTAGCATATATACTGGGAAAACATGTCAATCTACAACCTTAGGAAGTATAAAAGCCTGGCATATTGTTACGTTGCCAAAGACGACGCAGTTCTTTCCAAGAAAACAAGTTTATTCGACGCGAACTTGTGCTTCCCCTAACCACTCAAAGAATACAAGGCGGGGATACAGCACTCAACAAAGTTACGTGCGTAAACTGGTGTCGGCGATTCGAATGCCATGGCGTCTGCTCTGCAGGCTTTTATCTCTTGGCGTGTTTCTGGAACCGTCGATTTACATCAAGAACATTGTATATCAAAGAAGATTATTCTGGGCTAGTGACGTTAGGGCGAGACTGTCTCCTGATCTGAATGTGATAGCCCGTGCTGCATAAAAATAAAGAATGGAATACGCGCTTCGCTTGGGACGCAGATAACACAGTCGGGCATGGCCGGGCAGCAAAAACAACAATATACTTATAAATGATTCGCGGCATTACTCCCCCCCCCCTCTAAGAGTGCATCGACCCGATGCTAAAGCAAAAGTCAGTCCAAACAACAACAACAAAAAAGGGCCAATCTCCCCGCGAGGGGGACTCGAGTAAATGCGTCGCATAGAGGGTGGGTGTATTGCGTTAACGTTTAGTGTTTGGGGAGTTGGTGGTAGTGAATGCGTTGTATCAGCAGCTTCTTGACGTAGTTTTAATGAGTCAAGGATATAAGGCGCGTTCGTAGCCTTTCATTCTGTGTCGGTTTTGTGGCGCAGTGGGAAGAGCGTCATGTACCTCGCGTTCCGCCCACACGTAGTGAATGCGTTGTATCACCAGCTTCTTGACGTAGTTTGAATGAGTAAAGGATATAAGGCGCGTTCATAGCTTTCCACTCTGTGTCGGCTTTGTGGCGCAGTGGGTAGAGCACCATGTACCTTGCGTTCTGCCCGCAGGGTCATGGGGTCGAAACGAGGCGCCGTTAAGTATTATTTTTTATATAGTGTAGGGGGAGGGGTGTGGACCTGTTGTTGAGAGCGAGGAGGGTAGCGTGATGCGGGAGAGGAGGAGTGGGGGAGAGGGCGCACCTGGAACTGCTGTTGCGGACGCCGAGGCACGCCGACAACACCGGGTGACATCGTGAGGTAAAGAAATGCTCTGCATTTAAAAAGTCCGTTATCTTGCATAGTAAGGTTTCAAGCAAACCACGTGGACGACTTCGGGCCGCGTGCGTCGTCGTGATGTTCCAAAATCCCCATCGGGGATCACGTCGCAGGTAAGTTGGCCGACACGCCATAGAATCTGGAAGGGCCTGAAATACCGTCGCAGAAGTTTCTCATTTAGTCCGAGTCTACGGATGGGAGTCCAAACCCACACACGATCCCCAGGGTGGTACTCGACGTCTCGGCGCCGGAGGTTGTAGCACCCGGCTTCCACCAGCTGCTGGTCCGTTGTACGAACTCGAGCGAGCATGGCGTCAAGCATCGTAGTCGGCAGTCTTGCGTAGACAAGCTCGAACGGCGTCATCAGCGTAGTTTCCTGGATAGCCGTGTTGTACGCAAAGGTGACATACGGGAGCACTTCGTCCCAAGTCTTATTACATTGACAGCATATCCGTGATCGTCTTGTTCAGATGTTCTGTTAGTCCGTTCGGTTGGGGGTGGTACGCCGTCGTACTTCGGTGATCCGCGTTGCTGTAGCATACGTATCCTTGCATACGCTCCGGAGAAGGCCGTTCTGCCTTCCGTGATAAGGACTTAGGGGGCTCCATGTCGCAGCACAACTTGGTTTATGAAGAACCTTGTGACATCCTGTGCAGTCCCCCTCGGAAGATCGGCGGTCTCTACGTAGCGCGTCAAGTAGTCTGTCGCTACAACAATCCACTTGTTCTGTGATCGTGACATAGGGAACGGGCCTAGAAGGTCCATACCAATCTGTTGAAAGGGTTTCGACGGCACGGCTATCGGTTGCAGAAGTCCCGCGGGTCTTGTCGGCGGTGTTTTTCGTCGTTGGCAGTCACGGCAACTCCGAACGTAGTGGATTACGTCATGTAAGGCGGGGCCAGAAGTACTTCGCCTTGCTTTTTGCTATAGTGCGAGCTGTGCCGAGATGTCTGGAAGGCGGGCCGTCGTGGCACGCTTCCAAAATGTCGTCACATAGGTCGCGGCGATGACAAGAAGAGAATTTGTTCTCATTCTGGGGCTGAAATTCTTCTTCACAAGGACGGAGGTTTTAAGGCTGAATGCTGGTAGTTCCGCTAGAACGCCGTATGAACGGCGCATTGCGTACTTTGAGGTAGTCTATCATGACGCGCAAGTCGGGGTCGGTACGCTGCTGGGTGGCTAGGTTGCTCTTAGTCTGGACTCCGAAGAACGCGCTGTCTTCATCGGAGTATTGTGGTGGTGGGTCAACGGGGGCCCGGGACAGGCAGTCGACGTCGGAGTGTTTCCTGCCGGATTTTAGACGATTGTAACGTCGACCTCTTGCAGGCGCAAGGTCGAACACCCAAGACGGCCAGAGAGGTCCTTCAAATTGGCGAGCCAACACAGCGCATGGTGGTCTGTCACAACCTTGAATGGTCTACTATACACGTATGGGCGAAATTTTGAAATGGCTGATAGAATTGCGAGGCACTTTTTTTCAGAGGCTGGTATAATTTTTCTCCTTCGACAGACCACAGCTGCAAAGACGATTACTTTTTCGCAACCGCTTTGCTTTTGGACGAGAACGGCTCCGAAGCCTATATCACTGGCATCGGTGTGGATTTCGGTTTCGGCGTTTTCGTCAAAATAAGCGAGCACGGGAGGGTTTTGTAGGCGTTGTTGTAGCTCGCAGAATGCTTTTTCTTGGGCGTTTGCCCAGCGAAAGGGGTGCTATCATTTGTCAGGCGCGTGAGTGGCTCTGCTATGCGTGCGAAGTTTACGACGAAGCTCCGGAAGTATGCGTACAGTCCGAGAAATCTTCGCACAGCTTTTTTGTCTTTCGGTCTGGGGGAGTTCGCTATGGCTGATGTTTGCGCCGGGTCAGGCAGGACTCCTGCGGCGTTGACGACGTGTTCAAAAAACTTGAGTTGCTTGTAAGCGAAGCGGCACTTTTCAGGCTTCCGCGTTAACCCCGACATGCGAATAGCCTCGAGTACAGCGTCCAATCTTGCGAGGTGTTCGTCAAAATGTCGGGTGAATACCACAACGTCGTCTAGGTATACGAGACAGGTGTTCCACTTCAGGCCAGCTAACACAGTGTCCATGACTTTTCGAAACGTTGCTGGCGCCGTGAACAGCCCAAACGTAATCACCTTGAACTCGTATAGACCATCCGGGGTTGTAAATGCAGTCTTCTCTCGGTATTTCTCATCCACTTCAATTTGCCGGTAGCCGGTCTTCAGATCCATCGATGAAAAGTACTTCGCATGGCAGAGGTGGTCAAGGGCATAGTCGATTTGTGTCAGGGGGTACACGTCCTTTTTGGTGATTATGTTCAGTCGCCGGTAGTCAACGCAGAACCTCAAAGTGACGTCTGTTTTCTTCACGAGTACGACCGCCGCCGCCCACATACTTTTCAATGGCTCTATAATGTCGTCGGTGAGCATGTTGTCGACTTGAGTCCGGATGGCTTCGAGCTCGTGTGAAGAGACGCGGTACGGTGACTGTCGGGTAGGTCGGGCTCGATCTTCGAATATTATCCGGTGCTTCGCCAGAGGTGTCTGACGTAATCTTGAGTTCGACGAAAAACACTCGCTGTAGCAACGCAGCAAATCCAATAATCACTTCTGTTCTTCTTGCTGTAATGCCGGATTCACGTCAAAGGGATTCGGAAGCTTCAAGATTTCTTTGGGTGAGCGTTCAAACTCGGCGACCACGATCACGTCACTTGTTTCTTGCGTTTATTCGAGGAACGCAATTGCAGCGCCCCTGTTCAAATGCTGGCATTCCTCGCTGACATTAGTGCCCAAAACGTGGGATTGGCGTTGCGCAAATCGCGCAATGCCTCTTGCGACGGAGACACCGCGGTCGAGGAGCAACCTTTGATCACTCTCTACGATGGCGTCGACGTCAGGAACAACATCTTCACAGTAAACCGTGATCATGAAGCTTGCGTGGGGTGGCAGGGTGACATGATCATCGGCGATCCCTAGAGCAGCACGTTGTTCGGGTTTAGGTTCCGGTGTCATGGAGTGATCGGAGAAAAACGTTATGGACTTGGCCTGTAGATCAAATATTGCACCGTCGTCCGACAAAAAGTCCACACTCACGATGACGTCGCGGGAGCAGTTAGGCAAAATGACGAACGCCGCAGGGTACGTTGTGCCGTCTATGGTGGCGCGCGATGTGCCCGTTCCACTTCGCGTCACGAGGTGGCCTCCTGCTGTGCCAATGTGCGGCCCGTCCCATCTGGTCATAACATTCCTCAGCTTAGACGCAAATGGTCCGCTCATTACTGAGTAGTCGTCTCCCCTGTCTAGGAGCTAGGAGGGCGACTACATCAAAGCCGTCAAACACATCAAACACATCCAACACATGAAATGTGACCCTGCAAATCACCGTCAATCTAAACCTGTTCACGCTTGGTGTTCCACTGTTCCACGGTGTTCCACGGAGAACCATTTGCATTTTTTCGCTGATGCCCCAGTCACTGTTGCAGTTAGGTTCTTGGTTTGAGCTCCTTGATTAGTGAAATCTCACGGTATGAAAAGTTAGGAAATCACAAGGTACCTGGACGAAATAACTGAGGCTTCTGCAAATTTTGACAAAAAAGAAACCCGCGCATAGATACGGACAAAAAAGGAAAACACAAACGCGGGTTCTTGCATTTACCTTTCTTTGCCTTCTCTACATGCAGTTTTTTTGTCAAAATGTGCAGAAGGACCAATTTGTTCAAGTTCCAAACCTATTAGATATACTTGAGGCTACCGATGGAGGTATCTTCCATGCGTTTTCAAAAAAGCATTTACACAGGTACACCACAGGCCGTATGCCATGGCACACGGAAAGGTTAAGTTTAGACAGCCATCCCGGCCCCACTTTTTAACCGCTGTACATTTTGGTATTTATTTATTTATTTATTTATTTATTTATTATTTATTTATTTATTTATTTATTTATTTATTTATTTATTTATTTAATTAAAAAAATACCTTAAGGGCCTCAGTCAAGGGTTGTTACATGAGGGGGTATACGGTTCACTAACAGATTATTTGTTCAATGGCTTCTTTGAAATGGGCGATGCAGGAGTGGTGAACGATGTCAGCAGGAAGATCGTTCCCTTGCGCTGATGTTTGCACAGAAAACGAAGAGTGATGGGCAGTTGTTCGGACGGGGAGGATAAACAGCTTTCTAGTAACTGATACGGCATGAAAGATGATGAGCTGGAAAAATAACGTGGTTTAGTCGCAATGCCCTATACAATTTATGAAACTAACACCTATTGACTTTATGTGTCTTTATGTCTTTAAAAGTTATGAATCAACCAGTGCTGCACTTTTATTCAGCAAGAATGAAGGTAGCCCAAAATTATTTGCTGTCGACTGCATTTTCAATCTGCCTGTGCCTATCTGGAATTAAAAAAACTTCACGTACACGCCGCTCTACCGAAGAATCCTACAGCACCTGCATTAACGCCACTGCAGCTCTGTGAGTAGACAGGTTATGATGATGATGATGATTGCTATTGGTATCCCTTTGTAGTGGGGCGAACACGTGTCATGTTACCAAAGCAACTAATATACCTATGTTTTATAGATTTCAACGATCCATGTGGGCTGTTGCGCCGCATAATTACGCGCCGCTTCACTCCATAGACCCGCACGGGACCTTTAGGATGCCTGAAGGACTTTCCAAGCATGACGAAGCGGTTCTTCACCGTGTGCGGCTAAATGTTGCTTACACCAATTACTTTCAATTCAAGATGAAACAGGCCACTTCCCCCTTGTGCAGTATTTGTGACGTGCGCGAGGACTTGAACCACGTGCTACGTGAGTGTACGCGGTATAGAGCCGCCAGAACGTCCCTTTTAGTGTCCTTGGGTCTTCCGCTGTCTAGAGGCCTAACTCTGAGTGACGTGCTAGGCCCTTGGACGAACTCTAAACGAGCATCTCGAGCGACAAAAGCTCTACTGTCTTTCCTGCGAAGCACAGGACTTGATCAAACTCTTTAAACAGGACTCTCTTAATGAGCGCGTCATCTTCATCACAGTCATTATCATCATCTCTCCATCGATTTCATTTTTTTATACATCTGGTGTAGCAAGCTAGGCGCCTTGGTCAGGCTAACCTCACCAGTATCATTAAAGACTATTCTCTCTCTCTCTCTCTCTCTCTCTCTCTCTCTCTCTCTCTAAGCATCGATAAATACTAGCGCTGCTCTTAGGGCAGGCACATAAAACTTGATCCGCACAAAGTACTTCCTTTTTCTGTTACAGGTGATAGCTGTCCTAGGCAATATTCCACTGCCTGCTTTTCGCCCACCAGCATTCTAATCTTCTTCATGTCGCATCGACATCCTCGAAGTTAACGCCCTCTGTGCTACCCTTAAATCCTAGGTCTCCTGGAAGCCCAATATATCCTTCATGTAGATTTGGATGGATACACTCGCATTATAACACTATGTGCCGCAGAGCTTATGTTTCTTTTACGCACACCACGCATACCCCATCATTTTGTGAATACTTCCCTCAAAGCTCTTTGTTCGCAAGCCACCCGCTCTAGCCTCAAAAAGCAAAGAATTGCCCAGGGAATTGTCGTAGAACGTTTCCTTTATGATGTCGGATTTCTCAACCTTGTAAATCTCTAACGACGTTTTAGCTTCCATTTTTTTCTCTCAATTCATCCATTTCTATCTGCCTTGCCTCTGTTTTGGTTACCTTGGCTGTTTTGGATTCTCCACTGTTTTTTCCGTATTTCATCGTTAGCCTACCAGTCTTCCTTAGCCAGTGCGTGTCCGCGCTTTTCAAGTATAGGTACCTAAAAACCTTAGCTGTCCGCTTACGTTGATCCATTGCTCTCAGCCTCCTCTCCTACCATATTAGTCTGCTCTTCTCAAACTTCAAACGACGCCCAGCCCATATCTCCATGCACTGCTTCGTTAGTTGTTTTGCCATGCGCTCCTTAGTTCAAGCGGCCTACCGTTCTCTGCTTCACTTCAAGGCCTGCTAGAACTGCTGATTTTAAACACAGGTGCATTCGCAAATCTGAGACCCGGAACCATTACTCTTTTCCACATTCCTCTCACTACTTCATATTTGTTGTACCCCCACAGAGCTCTACGCTTCATTACAGGCTCGTTTCGCTTCCCCTTACCGTCACCCTTTCTCTTACAGGCCCTTGTGGCGGGGCGCACTCTGGCAGCGTTCCAGAGAAGCGAATGGATTCGTGAACAAGATCTGGCCACGCCGAAGTCAACACCTAAGTATATTCTTACACCGTGCTCTGAAGCCACGCGTGGCGGCTTTCGCGTGGATTATGCGGACTATGGTTTCTTGGTTAAGTTCTTTTCGAAGGTCTTGCATGGCCTCCATTGAGCGCATAAAAATCTGAAGAGGTTTTCATTGGTGCGGCCAATAAAGGTATGTATGTGTCATGACATTATTAACTGCTTCAAGTTCAGCCCAGCGAGTGTTGAAGGGGGCCTCTAATTGGCGTGGTAGTGGCAGGTTTCACAAACCCTGCATGAGGTGGTTCACGCCTCCAATGGTGAATATGCTTGGAAGCCCTGGTGTCGAGGTAGATTATCTATTCGTTAAACAACGGCTAATACTCCACAGTGGAGCCCCGGTAGCCTCGGGGAGAGTCGAGCCGTCACGCGAAAGGTAAAGGTTCGATGCTCAAATAAGCTAACCTTTTGCCCAAAACCCGTGATACGCTTCTCGTAAAATGTTTCGTTTTCTGAACCCTACGAAATATTTGTGTAAATAAGTGTAGTCTGTCTTCCCTTAGCTTCCTTCGGAGGGTGGGGCAGGGGGAGGGAGCGCTGCATATAGAGAGGTTTTAATTTTTTTGTGAGGCGCAGTGGAACTTGTAAATATTTGAATACGAAATATCACCTCTTCGTCCATTTATCATCCTGATTGCCCGTTTCCCGTTGTGGTAAGGTGCCCACAGGGGAAATATATCACCTTTACCATCTAGAGCCGTTGTCTACAGCATCACACATCAGCACACGTGTGCATCTAGCGGCCGTTTTCCATGTCTAGATTTTTGGAATAAGTAACCACCTCAACCTACACAATATGAAGAAGATTAGTCTCAATAAGCTGGCTGGTGGTTGCAGAGAGTATTTTGGGGCGTTACTGCGGGACGTACTGCATCCATGTCCACAAAGGGGGTCGGTCTTACCTAATGCAGGGAACTTTCTGAATACTCGCGAGGCGTTTCTCATGTCCGACTCCGTGTCCTTCCTTTCTTAGTTTCTAGGTAAAAAAATTTCGTTGATCATAGTCACGTGTGCGCTTGATGAGATAATTCATTCCAGTCTTTTCTTGCACACACCCGCCATCGCGAACTAAGCCAAGAACAACGTATGTGAAAGTGCAGTGCCCGCGGTGAAGTGCAGTGCGGTGCTCAGTGAAGCGGTGCCGGCCACCCACCTTCGGTGGTTCCCGGCGCACACCAACATCAGAGGCAACATTGGTGACGGTCTCCCCAACCGCAACGAGACGGCGGACGCAGCCGCGCGAGGACTGACCAACCGCGCGGCGGCGGTCTCTTCCCCCCTGCCGAGCTCCGCGACAGAGGGAGGCCAACGCGAAGACAACGGCGACGAAGATGACAACGACGACGTGGAGTGGGACCCGGAGCCCCTCCTCACGTACGGGAAGGTACTGGAGTGGTACCGGCCCGGCCGGCGCACCGCTCCGGCGCCCCACCCGGAAGTAACACGACAGCAGGCAGTGCTAGTACGCCAACTACAAACACAGTCAGTGATCACGCCGGCGCTCGCGCGTCACGTGTTCCCGGACGTGTACGCCAGTGACGTGTGTAGTGTGGGCGGGCAACATCGCGCAACTCTGTCCCACATCCTGTGGGACTGTGCGGTGCACCCTGTGGAAGCTGCCGACCTCTACGGCCGGCTGCCGGACACCATAACGAGTGCCGTATATTTGACGAACCTGGACGCACAAACTCTAGCCGTCCAGCAGCTCGAGGCTGCTCTCGCCAGGCAGAAGCGGAGCGAGTCGCAGACGGGGGGGAAAGGGACGAACTCCCGGGCACCTTTCGCGCACCGCTCACGCCGACACCGGCGGGGCCGAGTCCCGAAGACGCCGTGAACGTGGGTGGGATGTGGAGGCTCTGCGCATCCCGACCTCCCACTCCCTGGTGGCCATAAATAAAGTCTTTCGCTCTCTCTCTCTCTCTCTCTCTCTCTCTCTCTCTCTCTCTCTCTCTCTCTCTCTCTCTCTCTCTCTCTCTCACCCATAAACAGTGCTACAGGCACTGCACGCTGGTCACTGAACTGGTCACGTGATGGAGACTAGGTGATTCCTCCAGGACACTTAAGGCACAGTCACACTAGGCCGACACGACGGTTGCGATGACGCTACAGCGATGCCGACGAGTCGCCGAACCATCGGCCAAGTACCGAATCGCCAGACCGCGTTGTTATACTACGCCGACGGCGACACAAACACATCGGCCGATGGAAAGTCCGCGTAGTGTGACTGCCTCGCCGACTGAAGACGCCAACAAAAAAGGTCGCCCGAGAATTCGCCCGAAGTGTCGTTGGGAATCGACGGAAAAGCGAAAACGGCGCCGCGACAACATTCGTGCGGCAATGAATGCGGCTCAATTTTGTTAGTTTCTGGAGTGTAATAAACTCAGCAAGGTCCATGAAGCCCATTCAACTCAACAGTAGCGCTACTGCCATCCGCATTTCGGCTTCGGACGCTCCGGCCGTGCACTTCGCTGGCAATGGTCTAATTAGTGTCGCATCATGGCGGCGATGGGAGCAGTCAGATGACTAGCCAGCGTCGCTATCAATGATCAACAGTGACTCTGGCTAGTGAGTGAGCGGAAGCGGTAGATCCGGTTGGGTGAAATCAACTGACTGCGCCCATCGTCGCCACGATGCGACACTACTTAGACCGTTGCCGTCCCAGGTCACAAGAAGGATGGGCCTCCATCTAATATACAGGCTATTTGGAGGCGGGGCGTCATCCGTGCGGTGGTGGAGGGGTCTCCCGCGGGTCGCCAGCTCGGCTCAATTCCCGGCGGGGTGAGTTTTTTTAACGGTTTTTTTCGAAGCGCGTGGCTTGCGTATCGAATTAGCGAACCATTTTAGGCGTGATTTTTATAATCAACTTCCTTTGGTGAGAAAACTTTCCTTCGAAACCGCGAGTGGCTTCTGGAGCCACAAGAATTGTTTCAATTTTCTTCCACCGCGTTTCTCGAAAATGCGGTACCATGGTGCTCCCTAAGGCCTTTTTTAGAGGAGGCCTTCTGCTGACGTACGCACTAATTTATATGCATATTCTACGTGCTACTGAGGCCTTTTCACCGGGGGTTCATCCATAACATCCCCATTATTACTGCCGCGGCAAGAGCGAACACAGCTATTTCTTCTTTGTTCGTGATACAAGACGAAGTTGAGGTGGGCACACAGTACAAGCAGCGCACACGCCAGTACGCAGGAATGGCTTTAGTCGCGGAAGCGCCGGCAACGATACCCCAAGTTTGACTAGAGAAAGAAAGATCCCCGGCGGAGAGGCGAGGCGGCGGCGTGATGTGGTCGTCGGCGCGGCCGTTGGCGGGGTGTGACCAGCGCGTCGGCCGACAGCGCGCAGGCGCCAACGCCCCGCCGATTTCTCGCCGACGCCGACGGTTGGCCAACGGTCGGCGTCGGCGCTTTCTGACATGGCCGCCGACACCTCGCCGACACGGTGAGGGCCGCCCTAATCGGCCGATGGTACGGCTAGTGTGACAGCGCCTGCATCAAGCTCTATTTTTCTTCTTCTTCTTCTTCTTCTTCTTCATCATCAGCATCATCATCATCATAACCAGTATATCTACGCCAACTGCAGGGCAAAGGCCTTTCTCAATAATCTTGAATTCTCCCCGTCCTGTGCTAACTGCGACCAATTTATCCCCGCAAACTTCTTAATCTGTTCTGCTCTTTTAAACTCAGCCCACATCCAAGCCCTCCCTTGTCCGGCCACGAAGCCTTATACCTACAAAAAGGAGTGCACGTGCCCACATTGCAAAGTGACCGTGGTTACCTGCCTTTTTTTTGCGCGTTGGTTTATATCTTGCTTGCCATGTCTTTGTATTTTGGCAGTTGTTTATACTAAATCCGGTTCTTTGGGAGCAAAGTAAAATAAAAATGATGCGCCCCAATTTAACCTTGGCAGTAATAATGCGTTCCATATAGCTCGCGACACACCCGAGCTGTAGAAGAAGAGAAGGCGGAAGCTTTCAGATCATTGAATTCTGCGACCATGGAACCTGAAAAGTCGGGACGCTCCTCTGCCGCCTGAACTTGCCCTTCAAGAAGGAGCTCCAGAGCCCACTCGAAGGGTAGAAGTCCCTCGGTGAGTGCCACTAAACGGTCTCGCTAATTGAGCGTTTTTCGTGATGAGCCCGTTCCCTTTAAGTGGCGCTGGGCCTACACCTTGGCATTGGAAGATTTAGGCACAGGGTCGAGAGGCTAGTTTTTCAGATATTTAATGCGCTCAAGTGACTCAATTTCACTTGCTGGTCGCTGTCACAAGCGGCATCGGCGGCGCGCGGCATGACTCGAACGAAGTGCTCGATGTCCGCGGAAGGGCTGGCTGTGGCGGCGGGTGCTTGAACGAAGGTCTGGGTGTTTACCTCGGGACACATTGCCTATGGCAGGGGCTCGAATCAATGGTCTAGACACATGCTGCGGTGAGACTGCGACCGATACAGGATAGAACGAGGGTATGAAAGTTTGGCTTAACTTCCCGGTTGAAGCGGTGGGTATGCTGACGCTGCACCTAGGCGATGCATGAACCCCGGCCTCCCCACATCCCCAGGTCTTCTGCTTTCGCTCTACCTGCGACCTTCTCGTCAGCTCGCGTCCGGTCGCTCTCCCAGTTTCTCCTTTTTACCCACCTTCCCCTCTGCGACCCGCAGCCACATATCACTTAGGCAATTAACGGTGTCCATCCGTCTCTGCGTCACCCGACCCCCGCATTTGTATCGGTAGCATTTCTGCAGACGAACCCGCAAATTTTCTCGCATTTTTCCGTGGGGCTACCATGGTTGCCACACCATGAATGCCCTCCCCCTTAAAACAGCAGCGGAAGGGGGTCGCCAGTTTGTGACCCCTTCGCATAATGTGCTAAAGGCTTTTTTTTTTTCTTTTTTCCTCTCTCTCTCTTTGTTCGCTTTCTGCTCCCCCCCCACCCCGCCATTTCTCCCCCCTCCCTTTTGTTCTGTCGTCCGTCGCTGCCGATTCCTCTCCGTATCCTCCTGCATAGATTCCGCTAAGCCACCGTATTTGGATCTTGTGAAATCTGAAAGGGTCCGAAATTAGACTGGACCACTCATGCACTGCACAATACAAGTCGTTGGTAACTTTTCAATGCTGGCATCTTTTCTGCCAGTTCCCAAATATGGGCATGGTTGGGTCCGACGATAATGTACCAGAATTGCGCAGTGAGCATTTTCCGAGAAAAGTCGCAGACCGAATTCCTGTGCACAGGCCCGTGCCGTCTAAATTGCATGCCGTTAAAGGGTTGATGTGCCGAGGCAGAAAAAGCAAAAAGGTGCCGTTTTCAAAACTGCGATTGAAAAAGAAGGGCTATATTAAGGAACTAATTTTACTCGGATTTTTTACTCTGGTAACATTTCGCGACGTGAATTACGGGAATGGGCAGTTTTAGTTCAAAGAAGCCAAATTTATAATTTTGCTTCCCGCGATTTTTTGAATCTGACACTTTAAATTAAAGCATTCACTTTATTTACCAGAGGTTCCCCAAAATTAGCTGCCTTCGTGCTGCCATGATGGCCATCACATTTTATAGGGTGTTCTCTGAGCGAAGCAAAAGGTAGTTAACTGAGCTTGTTTAAAAAAAATGCATCTTAAAGATTGTATAGGCCGCATATTTGTGATATTTTTGTTGCTTTGGCTTGAAGGATTGCGAAGATTCCTTCGAGATAGATGCACATGCCGAAGCGTGCTCCTAGTTTCCATAGAGGATTTTAAACATTACTCACTGCGGAAATAAATGTATGTCGTCAGCTAAGACTGTAGAAATTTTGTTTTTACAGTGTTTAAAATTTGTCAGCTGTCATTTTTGGTTTTCAGATATCAGATTGCCTGAATATGCATGTATTGAATCAAAAAATGACACAGTTCCATTATTGTTTTGCAGGTCTAATTGCATTGCATGGCTCCGTTTGTTGCAATAGGGTTAAAACTGCAGTTTTGCCCCTCAACGCACGCGGCAAGCCTACGGGGCAAGCATTACATTCGCACATAGAAACGTAAAGCACAATTACCCTATACAGTGCTTCCAAACATAATTCACAACTTTCACCTTTGGGACTTTTATGCTATGTACTCTGTCTTTAGACTCCCGTCAACGTTGCTTCCAGTAGACAATTATTCCCCGACGCGGCAGTGTGGTTCCGAGCGCGATAATTTTTGGTGATTGAAGGGTGTGCACGGGTACTTAGGTGTTTCCCTTGTATGCCTCCACACTTGTAATTGCACTCTTCACACATACTAAAACTCTTAGTTGTGCGATGAAGTCGACCATAAATTTACCAATCAGATAGGGAGGCAGTGATGATCCATGCATGACAGTTCCAATTTTATAACAGAAACAATTAAATAAATCGTTATGCGCCGCTCACAGGGGAATTTCATCTGAAGCTGCTAGCAGTATTCCTAGGCAACGTTGTATGTTTAATATTTTGGGCCCTAACGTTTTTAGCAAGATGTTTTCTCTGCGTTTGTTAGATTTTCAGGACCCGATAGGGCCACAAACAAATATAGATCTGCTAGTGCAAGTAATGGGGGATTTTATAATAAGGCAAATACAGTCAATTACAAATTTTGTATTGAGCAGAAAAAAAATGGCATGTTTTCCTAAATCTTGGGACCACATGAACCTAGAAACTATAACAAAGCTTTCTACGGCACATATATGTGCCATAAGAAGCTTCGGAGTAAAAGTGGGACCTCCGTTTTTGTGGCTTCAACCTTGTAGTTTTACATTCACGCCAGGTTTTATTTCTTGTGTGGTCTCGAGTTAAAACGCCACAGCGGCGATGACCCTCGCAACAGTCTTCCTTGAAGGACGATTCCGCGGAAAACTAGCTAACCTTGGTTGGGTTCTCTGTGCGCTAGAGAAACGTTAAGGTGCTTGCGTGAAATGGCCACCTCTAGGGCAGAAATTGGTCTTCCCACTTCCATGAAATATTCCAAAAACACTTCTAAATTCACTGACGTCCTTAGCACATACTTGGCAAACGGCTCCCTCAGACGCATTTTCTTACGACTCTAGTGCTACCACAAACAACCAGAATGTTTGTAGGTGCGAAGCATCTTAAGAACTCGCAATGTCCGTCTGCCGTCCGATGGTGTCTCCTAAAGTTCCCGTTGTTCCGTGCGCCCTAACTACAGCGAGCAACATGAGGGCGCTACACGCAAACACGAGTATAGCGAGCTACACCAAAGGGCGCTACGCGAAAACACATCACATTCCACAACATGTAAGACGTCGTTTCACTTCGATTCATTTCGGGCCAGTAAATCACACCATCTCCTCGCTGTGACGATTGCCGAGGGGTGTGAAGCACTGGATGCGACTTGTCTCACGTGTGGCGTTGTCATTTACAGTGCACTTACTGAACCCCGAATCATTTAATAAACCTTAGGTGCATCGTCATGCACGACGATAGCACTCATACACGACAATACACACAACTTGCGTTCCTAGTTCTTCGCACCCTTGGCATCGTTCTAGGCGTGGAGATGGTGTGTTTTTTTTTTCTCAATCGTCGTCGTCATCGTCGTCATCATAGTTGTCATCATCCCTCCCACACAGGTCCCCTGCAGGAGGAAACGCCACCTAACAACCCCCAACCGGTCCTGTCGTCCACTGCTCGAGTCCATTCTTCACTCCCTAATTTTCCCCATTTCAACCCTGCATCGATTTATTGGCTTTCCCATTCTTCCAGTCCTACCTCTCGGTATCCACTCTGTACCCCTGTATCACAGGAATACATTCAACTCTTCCCATGACACAATCCTCTTGCAGGGGGCTTGTTCTGGTGCTTGGTCCGTAGCAGTCTGCAAAGCATTTATTGGGTTTTCATCGGAAATTGTAGAAATGTCCGTCGCGTGCCAAATACTGGTCCTGGCGGGGGAATGATAAGGAAAATATTCTATAGCGCATTATTTTGAGAAGCTCGATGAACCGATTCATTAGCTTGCGGATAGTCCAAGGCCACGAGACGGCACTCGAATAAAAGAGCAAGCTAACTAGGCGGAGAAGACACCGTACGATGATCCCAGGCATTTTTCCGGAAACTTATGACCACTGTGACTCTGAGAGTCCAAGCGAGGAAGTGTCGTCCAGTTCCTTTGAATCGACTAGCTCGCTAGGGTGCGCAGTGGTGGCAATACACGGCTGCAACGTGTCCGTGGGAAAGGTTGTTTACTCCCTTATAGTAAGTTGAAGGAATGTCGGCCTATTCCGCCCGAGGATATTATCAGCAGATGTAGAAGCAAAACGGCAACTGGAGAGCGACCAAGATTTCGCTTGTCGAAAAGGTAGCATACCCAGTGGGGTGCGTCCCGATTTGAGATCTTATTGCGCGTTAGAGGAGGAAAATCTGTCCATGTCGAGCCATGCATACGCACGTCCAGGATTGACATAATAGACGACGTGATATGGTGATACGCGACTCTCATACGGCCACGTACGCAACGAAGAGTGGCGCACGGCAGGCTTGTCTTTCGTAAACATCGACGCTCTACTCGCTTGGGTGATGTCTTCGTAGCTAAGTGAATGTCTGCCTTGTGAATGTTGGCCTGCTATAAACTCGCGATTATCGCACGGGCTTTCCCACTAGAACGGAACGTCACAGCGTTTAACAATAAAACTAACGTATGTTCAAGGATACGTTTCAGGCCTGGTCAGGGATAATACACGAGGACAGTATTTTACTACGCAATGCCACTTCGGTTATCGCGGAAATCCGCTATGTGGTAACTGACAGTGCTGGATTTCTTTGTCGTATTTGCCCTTTTTTATTCTGCGCAGAACCATCAGCCTTCTTTATTACTATTTAAACCTTCCTTTCTACCAGCCATATTGTGGTTCCGTCAGTTCACATGGTGCATGCTGTTATCCGTGGTTTCACGTGCGCTCCACATTGACATTCGAAGAAATTAAACTGGTAGTTCCAAAGGTATTATACAATGTATGCACCCTCCTTAGCGTCTGAAAAACTTCATTGAGATATGTTTTGCAGTAGCGCCTGAATACAACACGGCGAATTTTATGCGCATGTTTCTTATGTGGCAGTAGCAACACTGCGATAACTGGGTTACCTTTTCTTTCGTTTTTGCCTTCAGCGCTTCTTTAGAACACTCTCAGGTGTCACGCTCACGGGGCAGAAAGAAGGACAAGTACCACGGACCAACGACAATACCAGAGGTAAGCAACAGTATTTTTAAGGCAAACGTTCTACCTCAACCAGCCAACTATTCCTTCGTGGCATGAGGGAGCACGCAACTTCGAACGCAGATGGGGAGGGTGACGGCGGTTTTCACTCCCGGAGCACTGTGTGATGGCTTGGTGATAGGGCGCTATTACCAAAGCGTCCCCCGCGCGCAGCTGCCTGCTCGCACCAGCGGGCACGTTCGGGGACGGCTTTGTCGTCTGCTTTAGCGACGGTTGTTTTTGGCTTGTTCTGGCGTGCTTCGCGTTTCATTGCGTGCTTCCTTCTCACGGCTTGATTAACTTGTCCTACAGCACCTCCTGGGTAACCCAGACTCGGTGGAATTAAGAGGTCGTACGGCAAAGATACGATAAGGATTGCTTTGCAGGGAGAGAAAACAAAATCTAGGGACCACATGCAGATATCAGGCTGCTAGAGAAACGCTAACGTTTTCGCACTGCTTGCCACGAATGACATTGCGTTTTTTGAATTGAATACCAATTCGGTTGTGTTTTAGCAAGTATTACAAAGAGCTAAGGGAGCAACTGGATCTGATAAATGGCGGTTATAAAAGTTCCCTCAGCGTTCTAGCAATTCTCAAACTTGCTAAACTAGCTAGTTTAAACCGGTATAAATGGCAATCACTAAGCTCACATGCCGAATCGTTTGGGTGTCTGCGCTTGTGTTGCGCGGTTGTGTAGCCCCTAACTAGTACATCAGGATGGCTAGGTTCTGCTGTCTCCCCGTCGAAAGACGCTCCTCTCTGTTTTCTGGCGAAGCACGGTCGGGCTATAGCGGCGGCCGTCGACAGGAGCGCTAGCCCGGCCGTGGCCGACGCTTCTGCGTTCGGGACGCCGGCCACGCGAATTCCATGTAACGGTTGGCCGAATGTCCGGTTTCGGTTTTTGTAGAGCCACGTGTGGGAGTTCAAGTGACCGTCGCATGGCAATTAAGTGTGTGTCGTTTAAAGCTTTGCTTTCGTTTAACACGCTGTGAAGGTGGGTTAGCTTCAGTGTGGATGGAGCCTATTTTTTTATTTTGAAATGTTTTTGGTTGGTATGAAAAGGCTGATCATTAATGACTGCCAAGAGCGCCCCCCAGCGCTCGTAAATGGTAATATTGAATGTATTACCCCGGTGGAAAACTATACTGAAAATTGGACGACTACAGATCTTCTGTTCTCTGATTGCTCTCACCATTCAATGTTTATGAAACTTCTAGTGGTACTAGACATCGTGCTCGAAAGCTCACACAGAAAGAAATTGACTGATTTGTAGAGTTTAACGCGCCCGACGCAACGCAGGCGATGAGGCGCGCCGTAGTGGAGGGTGCCGGATTAATTTTGACCACCTGGGGATCTTCAACGTGCGGCAAAATCTCGTACACACGGGCGTTTTTGCTTTTCGCCCCCATCATAAAAGCGGCCGCCGCGGCTGGGAATTGAACCCGCGACCTTGTGCTCCGCTAGGGCAACGCCTTAGCCACTGAGCCTCACGCAGAATGAAGTCATGTGAGTTGTATCCATCCAACACGGAGAGGTTGCAGCGAGCACTTGTTGTCCACAGCGAACTATGCAGCTGTTGGAGTACGTGCCTGGCGGTCACCTCAGTGACCTTTTGACAAAAGATGAAACTTGCGGAATTAGTTTGCTCCCAGCGTTGGCGTCTGATCGAGGCTGGAAGAAACGTTGCTTCGCCTGTCCGTTTTGTTCTGAGCCAAATCGTTATGTTTTCTGGGCAAGTAACAACCAGGGGCCGAATTCTCTAAACCGACGGGCCGTCGCTTTGAAGCGACGGGTTAGCGCTATTGAAATGCATGTGTTGGGGGGTTGGGGCCGTCGCATTGCGTGCACCTCATGAGGAGTGTCCCTGAGAAAAGCAGTGTGGCAAGGGCGCGAAGCGACACCCACTGCCCCCCGTCGTTTCGCTTGTCGCTTCGCGCCCTTGCCACACTGCTTTTCTCAGGGACACTCCTCATGAGGTGCACGCAATGCGACGGCCCCAACCCCCCAACACATGCATTTCAATAGCGCTAACCCGTCGCTTCAAAGCGACGCCCGTCGGTTTAGAGAATTCGGCCCAAGAGCAACAGAGAAACCGGCGCGCGGTAGACAAAATGCCAGTGCTTAAATTACAAAAAAAAATGCGGCAGCGTTCGCAACGATACCACATTCATCAAGATAGCCGAAAAAAGAAATGCAACTTTTTGAGCTGTAAAGAAAATTTGGTACTCTTGGAAGTGTTCGGAAATCACAACCTAATCCCTCGTAAGGCGAAACGACGAAAAATGTTGCGGCATTAAAGACGTGTACACAGTGACAATGGAAAAATTTGACAAGCGTTATTACACACGCAAAAACTCGCAGAGGTATTTCGGTTGCTAAGAAATTGTGCTGTCGAGCCCAACGACAAGGTTTTATTTCATTTCGTTTCATTTGTTTTCCAGAACAACCGCTTGACGATCTCCTGGGCTATAAGCTGCGAGCTGCAGCTTGACTAGGCCCAGGAGCCATTGTACATAGCAACAACAATGTACTACTCGGTCCCGACCGCGATGGCTGATTTTATGATTGAAGCGAAAACCGTAAAATGGCCCTGTATAGAGGTTTCACCGCACGTTAAACATCCCCGGACGGTCAAATTCAGTCCGCAGCCCTCTTCTACTGCAGCCCAAATAGCCCCGTTATGGCTTCGGCGCGATAAACCCCGGATTCAATCAGTCAATCAATCCAACAAGCATCAATTGGGTCTGTGGCAATACACGTTCCCGGTAATGGTGTTTAGGAAGGGCTAACAGGGTGACTGCCCCGTTCTCTCCAGCGCAGTAATCCAACGAGGAAGAACGCATTTAAAATGTTATAAGAATGGCGTTAATACCGAGAGAACACTCGCTAACGCTGGACACGTGCCATTTTAGACTTGACGGTATTATTTTGCAACGAACGCACTGCCTCTAACGCGCCACTTCTAACAAGTTCACCCGAGCGGTGTACGCGTAAGCCTATTCTCAACCTTGTGTTCAACAGCACCAGGAAACGTCCTGGTGCACGCAATACTGGCATACAAGGAGGCATGTCGATAAATAAATGTGTTTAAAACATATTCCTAAGTGAACCGCTGCTTTATTAGCGCTGAAACGTTACAGGAAGGTTGCATTTTGTGGTCGTTTTGGCTAGCACCAAGTAGAAGAACGGTGCTTCTCTGGTTATTTGGAAAACAGAACTATATATGTATAAATCTTTATTATAAAAACACTTTTCAGTGGCCTTAGAAAAGAAGGGGTTCCTGAGGAGGGGCTGCAGGTCTTCTCTAGGTCCTAAATTCTATGGGCTACGCCTGCGTCTTTTGCGTACTCCGCAGGGATGAGTAATTTTCTCCTTCGATGACTGGGGTTAGTGGCATCGTCGACTCTTGATACGATTGCACGTGTTGGGCGTTTCGGGCTAGGAGTTGATGGAAGGCCCCCTAGGCCAACAAGGCCCGTTCAAATGCCTTGCTTACTGTGGAGTCCTTGCAGGGGTGCTATTCCAAGAAGGCCAGAGTTTTGAGAGACACTCGGGGCGATTCGGAGCTGTGGTGGATAATAATGAGCTCATGGAATATTTTCGGGGCACGGTTAAAACGCTTTAAAATGCGATTCATGCTATTTTCTGATTATTGAGACTACGTAATCAGTCCAGGGAAGCGCGCTCCAAGGATGCGCAACTAGGTCTTAGGCGCATCTTCTGGTGCGTTCTCTCGCTTTACTGCTCGCACTGCGGGCGCTACTGGGGGAAAGCAAATCCAACTACTTTATTTATTGCACTTTTTCCTTATTAATCTGTGTTTCACCACAAAGTTCATTTTATTTTTCATTCCAGGCGTTAATATGAGCTTTATGTTAGAAATTTTTCGTTATAAGAAGTAGTTTTTGCCGTCGGTGCCAGGCAGTGCAATCAGGTGACTATGGCAGAGTGGCAAAATAAAAAAAAGCCGGTAATGAAATCGCGCCACATTATAAACAGTTACTCTTCGTATTACATTATGAAAACCCTCCACCTTTCGACACAAAATCTCCTTAGGACGCTCCAGTCTGCTTACGTGCTTATGAGGCGACAGCCTGGCGATGCGTATTAGCAGAGCCCTTCAATGCCTTTGAGGACTCTGGTATTAACAACTTTGTTCCAGATACATAGTACTTGCGCCTTTTTCTTCGCTTTGGTTTCTTTGTCCTTTGCCACGTATTACTTCAAATGGTTTCGTTTCTCCTATTACGTATTTGCGCAAGTTTCTCCTCTTTATTTGTTCGTCTTAGTGTGTGAATTACGTCAGTAAGCACACTGGGAAACGGCACAGCCTCTCCAGATTCGGGGTTCTGCGAGGGTCATCTGCACCTGTCCTACGCCCATAACATCACGTCCAGCCTTCACGCTGCACGCACTATTCTACAAATGCTGCTTTTCAAACTCAGTGTTTTACGAACGGGCGAGTTAGTTCCTCTAAGCTCCTGGGAATTAAGGAATAGAAACAAGTACAACTTTTCAGATTAGTTTACGTCATTTCATTTTGCTCTTCACCGCTCTTGTCCAAAAAAGATCGTGACAGTCGTTTATTTTTTCTTTTCCATAGAGTTCAATCCCCCCACAACCCTCTCTTCCTTGTCTCTGTTCCCACTCTCACTTACCATCAATCTGGCTTCAAGCGGTTACTATAATTCTTATCTCTACCCTTTACTCGCTTTCCGCGCACTACTTCCTGCCATACGCCCGTGGAGCTAAACAAAACCCGTTGAAACGTGTAAAGATCGCCCTGACAATACGCACCCGCCCTTCGTTCGATTGTATTGTAGCGAGGCATAATGAACAGATGCAACCAGGCCCATCAAGCATAGTAGGGGTATGCGCCGTACCAGCATCAACAATGTGGACGAGGAAGATTAGGATTATGTCCAATCCAGGACGCGGAGATATTGCGCCAAGGACGTGTCCAGTGAGACGAAACAACCCCAGAATGTCGATGCGCCGAGAAACCAAGCTGGGTTATCTCACGTTCAGTGTCTGCGTTCCTTTACGATTCATACCCTGTAGAATAAACCACGGTCAAACCGGCTATGGCGTTGTCGGTCGACTGTTCGCCTTGACAATATATGTAAGTACCAACGCCACCTTGTGTTTGTTATTATTCTTATAATTTATTTAATCGAAAAGTGGGCACTCAAGGTCTAGTCAGGGATGGGAAGGCGGTAAATAAGGTGAGCGCGTCTACATTCCCTTGTGTATCCCCGTGGTACAAGCGAAAGTTCCACAGGGACATACAGTCTCTTTTGGGTGAACATTGGCTAACGCGTGCGCGAAAATGGCCAAACAGCCAATCTCCTGCTGCTCTCTCCTACCGTTTCCCTCTCCGTAGCCTTCCTGCGTGCTTTCATGTCCGCAAGCCCGGCGTCTCGAAAACTATGCAAAATAGTTGACAGCTTGTCTAGCCTTCATCAGACGGCGCTCCTACGCCTTCTTGTTTTTTACCATGGGTATCGCATTCGTCTGTCGCTGATAAAACCGCCGTTACCATGGCGAATGCAAAACCACTTGTACTTCCGCAGGCTAATGCCGGCCATGCGCGCTTACCTACTGGATCACGGGCATCAAACTTTTCTGAGTGGTGCATTTCGAGTTTGTTTTGTCCACGCTGTTCGCACTCCTGAAAGATATATTCATATGTAAAAGCAAAAGAAAAAAACTATGTAAGAGAATGAAATGACGTTTGCTTGCAGGCTCTCTTTGTTTTTCGTCTTGCTTTTAGCCGCCGTATAACACACCGCTAAAACTATTTTGGCTGTGCCAGTGCTCCTGTTACTTAATAAAAGTGCTATTACTACTAGTACCCGTACCGTGGAAGCAAACAGCTTTATCGCGAATCAAATGGTGTCAAGCTGCAGCAATACAAAGCCGTTCAAGAAAGCAGAGAGCTCTGTCAGTCATCTTTCGAAAAATGCAGCAAATATGTAGAGAGAGACATGTTGGATGAGATCCCCAGTGGCCCCAGACCTAACGCCCCGTCGCCACTAAAATGGGAATGAAACGGTTCTTGAAACTGAACAGGCAAGCTGAAAGACACATGTCGTAGTTGTAGGAGCAGCGGCCGCGACTCGCGAGCACTTGCGTAAGGCGGGTCGTCAGCTGGCGGACACCACATAGCGGAGGAGTGGCTGAACTAAGCTTTCTTACTGTTACCATATGGACCGCACATTTGGCAATTGGCACTGTCTGATGCCCTCGCTGAGCAATCAGTCTTGGAAGAGAGTCAGACAAAAGGATTGGATCAAAATTGCTTCCCTCATTCCCACCCTTTTTCCCATAACCCATCCCGATATCCAAGTTCCCGTTCCCAGCAACCCACCCTATCCGGCTTTTTCCTAGGGGGGACAGGAGGGGTCCCCCTGGGTTCGTCCCCCTGGCGGTGGGTCGCAAGAAAGTCTTTCCCGTTAATTTCTCTCCACCTTCGTGTGGACAAAATTCTCTTTGCCGGTTGGCCCTATTTTTGTACTGTTGCTATTGGGTATAACCGGTTGTACTTCGTGTGGTACCGGGGAGCTATTGAAAGCTCCATTTACTCATGTTACCATATGGGGGGGGGGGGGAATCTTACTGCCGGCCTGCACGTGGCCCCCCCTGCCGGCGGACTGGGCTGTGACGGTCGGTTTCGGCTGTCCTGCTTTGGTCCGTCGCAATGGCAGTAGTCAGTGGTGTGCCAGGCCATTTTATTGGGTATTCAACGCCCATGGGAGCTTGAGCAACTCCCAAGAAGGGCAAGTGCCTTCCAAGAACACCGATGCGTGATGCGGACGCAGGCCCGGACAGCCTGGGTGGCTACCGAGGTTGGTGCTTGGAATGGTAATTCGATCAAAATTTGCGGTCGCAAATTTCTGTGGATCAACTATGACTCTCTTTGGCCGGGGGCGGTAACGCGCTCCTGTAATCCAGAGTGGTGGAGGCCGGGGGGTCATTGTTGCGAAGTGCAACTGCACCAAGCGGTACAGTTTGTGTTATAGTGGTGCACGGTTGCTAAGGCACTGTGAGCGCTACTATGAGGCCGGGGGGGAGTGGCGAGACCCTGTAACCGCAGCTAGGAAGGGGCCTATAAACACGAACCGATCTGCTCGACGAGGACGGTGACGAGCCCTTGTAACCCAAGTTCATAGGGGTACATGCGGTGCAGTTCGTTTTACGTGCCATGCTGAAGCATGGGTACACACAATGAGGCCGGGGTGTAGCGAACCTCTGTAACCGGAGCATGGAAGGGGCCTTTAATGCGAAGGGTCTGCTGACCGAGGGGGAACTTGATGAGCCCTTGTAACCTTCAGTCTTGGGGGCGAGAGTGCAGAGGCCACTGGGATTCCTCAGAGGATCCCTTGTATCCCGAAAGATGGTATTTGTGGAGCAACTATGACTCTCTTGGCTAGGGGAAGTAGCGAGCCCCTGTAATCCAGTGTGGGAGGAGGCCAAAGGCTGGGGGTGGTAACGCGACCCTGTAATCCAGCGTGAGAGGAAGTCCCAGCGTGTCATTGTTGCGACGTAAGCACTGCGCTCACGCGGTACAGTTCGCACGTAGTGTTGGCGTACCATTGCTGAAGCAATGGGTAGACCACTACCGAGCCGGGGGCGTGCACACCCCTGTAACCATAGCTTGGGGCTCGTTCTGTTGAACTTGCGAACTAATCTGCAGGCCGGGGTTGTGACAAACCCTTGTAACCTAATGTCATAGGGGCAGAGCGTGGAAGTACGGTAATTCCACGAGACCCTCCTCGAGGAATCGGGGAGGGCCGCACCAATCCCTGCCCAGGGAGCGTGCAAAAACGGCCGCCCACAGCGGAGGTTCCTGGTCAACTGGAATCAGGTCCTACGCGGAGGTCGGGCGGTCGGGTGTCAGCCCGGCACTTGGCAATGCGGTTGAAGCAGGAAGACGTGTCGAGATCTATCAACTATGACTTTCTATGGCCGGGGGAAGTAACGCACCCCTGTTTTTCAGCGTGAGAGGAGGCCGGCAAGTCAAGTTGCAAAAGTAGCAAGTGCTGGTCAGCGTACAGTCGGTTTGTATTGGGAATACCGATTAAATTCGGGAAACCGTTACGGGCCGGGGGACTGGCGACCCTTGTAACCGCAAGCTTTGGCGGGGCCAGCGACCTGATCGCAATATGTCGGGGAGTGACAGACCCCTGTCACCGAACGTCAAGGGGGGCTAGATGTGTACAGTCCGTATGGGGCCGGGGGGGGGGGGGGGGGGGGGGGGTCGCGCCCCCCTGTAACCTTGCTGCGAGGGGCCTATAGACTGATCTTCTCTAGCTGCGGCGCTTGTGAACTTCGTCCCCCAAATGTCACTGGGACGTACTTGCACGAGCTACTTGGTGTCCCGCACGGGGAAAACGGGGAAAGGTGAGGTTAGTACACCGACCGGGGAAACTCTCCTGGCTTAGTAACGGCTAGCAGGCCCGGACCGATCTCCTCTGCCATATGCAAGGCAATGCCCGAAGACTCTTGTTCCTCTGAGCGACAGAGTAGGCAAAGAGGAGGACATCAGAATAATCCCGATGTGCCGCAGGGACCTTGCGAACGGGCCGTTGAGGCACCGTTCGCATACAAACTTCCGGTGTCCGGAGACCGTGAAAAGCAGGTGTTGCAAGTACCCGTGTATAGTGGAAAGCTTCATTGGTGATCCGTGAGTACCTGGTGCGGGGCCGTCGGTCAAGGACGTTAGTACGCATCGGCCGCTGAGCTGGGGGTCGGGAGGGGGCCCGTCCGTCGCCACCAAATAGGGTACTTCCTGTCTCCGACGGTTGCGGCCCATTAATCGGACCCTATGGGTGAGCGGTAACCCGTGGCAGGGACCGCATATTTGGCAATTGGCACTGTCTGATGCCCTCGCTGAGCAATCAGTCTTGGAAGAGAGTCAGACAAAAGGATTGGAGCAAAATTGCTCCCCCCATTCCCAACCTTCTTCCCATAACAATCCCGATGTCCAAGTTCCCGTTCCCAGCAACCCACCCTACCCGGCTTTTTCCTAGGGGGGACAAGGGGGGTCCCCCCGGGCTCGTCCCCCTGGCGGTGGGTCGCAAGATAGCTCTTCCCGTTAATTTCTCTCCACCTTCGGGTGGACAAAATTCTCTTTGCCGGTTGGCCCTTTTTTTGTACTGTTGCAATTGGGTATAACCGGTTATACTAAGGTTGTGCGGGGAGCTATTGAAAGCTCCATTTACTGAATGTTACCATATGAAAGCAGGCAACGCGTCAAGCAATTTTTATACAGGCGCCGTTCATAATACGCAGCAGCTATCCTGCCTTCAATGTTTTCACAAGAAAGGTGCGTCACGCAACCGCTCGATGGAAACTGCCTGCCACACTGATGATAAACAAAACGCAGAGTCACGCAACGCCTCGTTCGAAACTGTTTTGCGTGGATGGGTAACTAGTGAGTTTTATAATAACGTGAGATTCCGTACGCAAGGCGATATCGAACGCTACACCTGCGTCGTTCGCACTGCACATGCGGCGTACGGTAAGCCGGTACTGCTTTTAGCGGACGGAAGACAAGCGGTAGCTATTTCGGCAAAATAGCGTGCGCACGCAACGCCGCTTGCGTTTCCATCATTGCGGCAAATAGGACGACAACCGCCCACGGTTCCGCTCATCTGTGGACAGTAATCTGTCTCCGATTAACCAACTTCTTTGCTCCTTAGTTTTTAAATAGATCGCGTGATTAGCATGTCGCTCTCTCGCCTCGCGCATCTCTGTATCGTCGCGACATCGTTGACTGCCCGAACAAAGTTTTGTAGCCATATCGTTCATCTTAAACGCAGAAAAAAACAGGGACAAGCGCTCTTGAAGAAGGGCTTGCGTTCGGGCTAGTTGGTATTCCATATCGTTCAATTCAATTCAATTCAATTCCTTTTATTCACCAAATAATACTGGTTCATCTTAAGCGCAGAAAAAAACAGGGACACAGTAGACAAGGACAAGCGCTTGTCCTTGTCTACTGTGTACCTGTTTTTTCTGCGCTTAAGATGAACGATATGGACTACCAACTAGCCCGAAAGCAAGCCCTTCTTTGTAGCCAGGCCAACTACCGAAGTTGTGTGTGTGTGTGTGTGGTGTGTGCGTGTGTGCGTGTGCGTGCGTGTGCGTGTGCGTGTGCTGTGGTGGTGGTGTGCGTGTGGTGTGCGCGTGTGGTGCGTGTGCGTGTGTGTGGTGGTGTGTGTGTGTGCGCGTGTGTGTGCGTGTGTCGTGTGCTGTGTGTGTGTGTGCGGTGCTGTGTTGCGTGCTTGCGTGCGTGTGTGTGCATATGTCGTGTGCAAGTGTAGTGGTGCGTGCGTGCGTGTGGTGATGCGGTGCGTGTGTGTGCGTGGTGCGTACGGGTGTGGTGCTGTGTGTGTGTGTGCTGTCGTTGCGTGTGCGGTGTGTGCGCTTGCGCGTGCGTGCGTGTGTGCGTGAATATGTGCGTGTTGTGCGTGCATGTGCTGTGTGTGTGGTGGTGTGCGTGCGTGGTTGCGTGCGTGTGCGTGCGTCTGCGCGCCCCGCGTCGTGTGTGTTGTGTGTGTGTGTGTGTGTGTGTGTGTGTGTCGTGTGTGTGTGTGAGTGTTGTGTGTGTGCGTGTGGTGGTTGGTGTGTTCGCGATGAAGTGCTATGTGTGCTCCTGCGGGGGGACAGTGCTTGCCATGCTCGGGATCAACGGCAGTTCAAACTTTGAACGCATGCCGTGGTTTTTTGTTCGTTCTAAACGCATGTCTGGATTGTTTTCATTCAGAACAAAATGTGGGCGTCAAACACAGACATTTGTTTTGGGCATTCTCTGCAATTGCATGAAATAAGTGCCCCAGGGCTTCAACACTCTCTTTGTGGCACATACACCCAGTCGGGGAATATTCGCTCACGGGACGGACAATAGCGCCGGATGGCCCCCTAAGCGACAAGGATAGATGGCGTGCGGGGCGCTAGCGAAGCTCCACGTCTATCTGCACCCGTTTGCAAAGTAGCCGTGGGAATACGCGTCCCGCTCCCCAGTGCGCCGCTGCTTTTGCGGCACAGTACACTGAGATTTACCGTTTGCGGGCGTTTGAAATCCATGTTTATGGTGGAGCAGTCACTCTGTTCGCAAAGTTCGCAAATGGGGTGTGTTTACGAGAGTGTAAATGTTTCTGATGCAATCTTAGTGTGGTATATCGGTCTATATAAGCGTCAGGTGTGTGTGAAAGGCCAGCTTCGACGGAACGGCGTATGATGGAAGCCGATTGTAGTTACACTGCCCTGAATTACTAGCAGTGTCTCAGTACCACCGTTCCTCAGGTCTTGCTTTGCTAGGCTATACATTACAATTTAAATCGGTTTTGTGCGCTAATATTCAGCGGACGCACTCATACCTGACAGCACGCCAGTTATCTTGCCAATATGATACCTCAGTATTGATCACCGACCATTTCAAAGCCAGGGGAGGTATGTCCGGGACGGGACAATACCCGCGCCGGCATGGCCCACCACTAATGACGACAAGAAGAAGATGGGTGGGGGCGCAGCGAGCCCGGGCTCGGAATGGCTGCCTGTAAATAGTCATGTAAATACATCGCTTCGTCGCCTCATGGTTCGTGTCATCTGCCGCCACGTTACAATATTCTTATTATGGTATGGAAGGTTAGCATTCAATACTAACGAGAAATCGTTTGTTTCCGATCCTTTGGATGGTCGAAGAATATACCGGGCACTCCGGCACTCCGTTGACAGATAGATCAGCCAGCGAGTCATTTTGCAAAACATTTGACAGATGGCACCTGAAGCATTACCGTGTCGTATCGAAAACTGATGAGACGCTGTACTGAAACTCCCGCCGCGGTGTTTACGTAGCGTGACCAAAATTTTAGCGTTTAGCGCACGAAACGTAACCAACGCTGTAATAAACCTCCCTACTGAAGCGGACGCTCCGGCTGCAGATGGATAGACGTGCGGTAGGAAGCTCCACGTCTATCTGCACCCGTTTGCAAAGTAGCCGTGGGAATACGCGTCCCGCTCCCCAGTGCCGCCGCTGCTTTTGCGGCACATTCACGACTGAGATTTACCGTTTGCGGGCGTTTGAAATCCATGTTTATGGGGAGCAGTCACTCTGTTCGCAAATGTTCGCAAATGGGGTGTGTTTACGAGAGTGTAAATGTTTCTGATGCAATCTTAGTGTGGTATATTCGGTCTATATAAGCGTCAGGTGTGTGTGAAAGGCCAGCTTCGCGGAACCGGCGTATGATGGAGCCGATTGTAGTTACACTGACCTGAATTTACTAGCAGTGTCTCCATAACCACCGGTTCCTCAGATGTTCTTGCTATGGCTATACATTACAATTTAAATCGGTTTTGTGCGCTTACATAATCAGCGGACCACTCATACCTGACAGCACGCCAGTGTCGCTTGCCAATATGATACCTCAGATATTGATCACCGCCATTTCAAAGCCAGTCTGTTTTAATTTCGGGAATATTCAACAAAAGTACGATGGAAAATGCATAATTATACTCGGGGATCAGCACACGACAGAGTCGTCTTGTCGTGAGGTGAGCGCCCGCAAACATTCATCTGCTACATATATCCTCTGCGACGAGCGTGGAGACGGGCTTGGAATATAATCGGCGTCCGCGACTACATGCTTCTTCGAAATATCGTCATATGGCTCGGGAGCCTGCAGAATAAAGCAGAAACTGAAATCAGAGGGCCTTGTCAGATACCACACTCTTCCAACGACACCCTTTATGGCTTGTTGAGCATCCTTCCCTGTATACTTCCAAAAAAGCGTCCACCTTACTACTAGCTGTTCGTTGAAGTAGAAAAACAAAAGGAAAGTGAACATGAGATTTGTGTGTGTGATTACTAAAACGTCATTGCTTGATTCCGCTCCGCATTTGTACACAATGTCCCCCCCCCCCCCCAACGATGACTCGCGAAATAGCAGTGCATTTCGCGTATAGTTGGTCTATTGAACCCTACCTGGCTTAAGTTTTGACGAACGTCTTTAGCATGTCAGAACCGGCACTGTTTTTTTTTTTGCATTTCTGCTAGAGCTATTTGTTTGCTCGCATTTGCACAGCATTTATTTTCCGTGGATTCATTATTTGCCTTTGGTTATTGCTACAAGGTGTGTGTGGGCACATATTTAACGACGCACAGGCTTGGAATATACTAAATTTTCGCATTGGTTTATATTCTTATAAAAGGAATAAGTTCATTGTCCGGGATTGGGTAATCACATCCCCGAAATCTGCGACGTATATATTCGAAACGAAGCCGCATTCGTTGTCCCGCGCTGCGAAATGAAGCCAAGCTCTCATTGTGCCAGTATCAGGTCTTAATGAGGTGACAGTAGAATTCATTTGTGCCTGATGTTTTGGAGGTGACAGGGGTGATATGTTGCTACCCGTCGCCGACGCCCGGAAGAGCGGCGACGAAAGCGCGCAGAACCGCGTCTTCGGGTAGCTCTTGCAGGCGATCGCGTACCCTACGAAGAAGCAGCTGCTTTTTTTAGTGACCTAAACGTACTCTTGCCTATAGACGTCAACCATAACAAGTTTTTTTAAGGCGCGGAAAGTAGGAAAAGAAGCGAAGCAAAACCAAGACAATGCCCGAGCCCTATCAGCCACACACCGCAAATCCTGTCAACGCCGCGGAGAAGCGGCGGCAGGCGTCGCAGCGATCGCGAAGCTCGAGGCGTGTAATGAAAGCAATACACCATCGTGTTCGGGGAAACGTTACTATCGCCGGCTATAATTAAGGGTCAATTTGGATGATTGAGTAGGGCTGGTGCAAAGTATTTGGTATGAAATTTCGAGAGGGTTTCTTTGTATCGGTCAACACAATACTTTGAATAACCTGTAGATTTTGTTGAACTCACCCGACAGAGTCAGCACCTCGAGAGACGTGCTAACAGCACTGTTCTGGTGGGAGATCGTTAACTTCAGAAGAAGCGCTGCGAATGCGTGAGAGCGCTCAGTAGGACTTATCTGAGACTTTGGACTGCTCGATGGCAGTCACCTATTGTTTGTAAACAGAAGTTAGGTTAGGCTTAGAAAAAATACCAAAAAATGACATGCCTATACCGCACCACAAAGTTTTGCGAGCCTAACAGAAGAATAAGAAAAAATAATTGGCCAAGGGCAAAATTGTTTTTTAACACCGAAGTGGAAATGAATTGACAAGGAAGAATATACTCAGGGGAGACCCACAAGCAGGCGAGCCGGTACAGGGAAACTGCCCTGAGCTCCACTGGGAAGTAGCCGGAGGGATTGGGTTTTGAACGGGAAGGGGTATTGGAAAAGATAATGGGTCATGGGACTAGGATGAAAATGACGATAAGCGAGATTTTTTATCTGATCCTTGGATGCGTGACTCTTAAAAGGCCGGAATAATATCAGGATGGGCATGAGACAATGCGACTTGGAATTTTGGCGGCCCTACAACAGGTTCCGCACTTGCTGTGCTCCGACCATCCAGAGAGAGAAAACCCACGAAGGGGTGACGACACTTCCCCCCAGCTCAGTATGGCACCCAGTCTTTCAGCGGGCACCAGCCAGATATCCCAATTTATCAGAAAGACGCCTCACCGACCCGCGGTACTTATTGCCCTCGTTCTATATCGGTTTCGTGTACCGGTGAAAACGACCGACAGCTCGTTTTATGCTGTCCAGCTGTCGAGTACTACGTAAACCAGGATCATTTATCCATATAGGATAGCCGTATGAGACTTACGTGAGGTGACCCTGGTTTCGTTCATCGTCTTGTCCTCTTTGTGCCACCTCTCACCAAGCGGGACTGTCCAAAATCCTGTTAGGGCAGTACTCATCACGCTACATTAGAGAAAAAAAACCGGTCCTACTTACCAATACTAAGAACGAAGAGCTTCCTCGACCAGTGGGCTTATCCATTCTTTCCTCGGTCCTAGCCAGTGCGCTACTTCGGAACCGGTCGCTACTCCGGCCTGAGAAAGTGGACCGTCATACGCCTCTTGCGAAGAGACCTGATTCCTAGGCTCAGAAACCTTCGTGTCGGAAGCGAGCAGTCTTGCCCGTGTAGGGTGACTTCGGCATTTCCTTATATAAAGGAACTTTTCACCTCATTTACCCAAGTTCCAGAGCCAACCTCGGTATTCACTCCGGCTGTCCATGCCTCCGTCCGCGTCCAGCTTTCCGCTCTAATTCTGGAAATGTCTCATACAGTTCCCAGGGAGTCGCCGCCACTCCCTTAGGGTTTCTGCATTCCCCTGGGTGAGACCCTGGCTGCCACCACACTCAAGGCTGCCGTTGCAACTGACCAAATCTAGGCAGCCGAAGTAGCCATCGCCGAGCCAGCTGACAGGGGGGACAACGAGCAAGATTCACTCGAATTTACCCCCACCCGCCGCCCCCATGGTTTCAAACAGGAGCTCTGACGAAACATATAACAGACTTTTGGTTGAGACCTATGCAATTTTTTTGTAGAGCATAGTGGAAGGGGGATAAGGCCTTGCGTAGGCTATAAAGTGAGAATCCGAAAAGGGCTGCAAAGATATGGTGAAACGGCATTCCGGCAAGCAAGTTTTTTTTAAATAACTTTAGACGGGGTAATTAGTCGAGTAAGAAAATTTAGAATAA
This sequence comes from Haemaphysalis longicornis, assembly GCA_013339765.2. NCBI lineage: Eukaryota > Metazoa > Arthropoda > Arachnida > Ixodida > Ixodidae > Haemaphysalis > Haemaphysalis longicornis. The sequence goes on along the minus strand of CM023453.1, from coordinate 93,462,842 downwards.
CAATGCTAGGGGGTGTTCAGGACAGGTCTCCATCAAGCAGGGAGACAATAAGGGTTTATTATGATGACGGGTCACAGGAAGTTCGCCCACGTGCTCGTGAGTGGTACGGGTTACCCAATCGAAATTACAGATGGCAGAGCGGAATTTATTGGGTCGGTCACAAACCGTCAACACCAACTCACAAATTCCCACTAGGTCATTTATTCGGTAGTAAGGACGATTACCACTAACATTTCCTTCTTATTTCGGTGATAGGAAGGACAGAACAAATTCCTACATCAGGTTTGTGCTCAAGAACCAAGGTAGAAGTTCAAATTATTGCGGCACAGGAAGAGCAATAGGTCGCTACCGCGTATTTCCCATTGCGCAAACAAACAAAAAATAAAAGTTGGCTTCGTTGGCACTGATTCTGGGGAGGACGAATCAGAGCTGAATTAAACCGACATTCGAAACAGTTGTAGGTTCATAATAGCGGTTGAAAGAATGAAGTGAAGAAAGGAAGCAAGAAAGGAAGGAAGGAAGGAAGGTAGGAAGGAAGGAATTAAGGAAGGACGTATCAAAACAGGAAAAAAGCAAAGCAAGAAGAAGAAGCAAACAAGAGGATAAGGAAGCAGGGTAGGAATGCAGGGAGGATGGAAAGAACGAATGATAAGCAGAGGAAGTAAGAAATAGAGAAAAAAAGTACAAGTTGCCTTTGAAGAACCAACAAGAATTAGAAAAGAGCCATTGAAGGAATTGTGGATCTTTCTTATTCAAGCGCCCGCTGCTTTTTCTGGTACTACAGAAACGTGGTAAATCAGATATCCAGATAACCACGCCAACTGTCCAAACTGAACACGCAAGACATGGCGAAAACTTTGTTTCGTTGGCATCAGCTAGCATGGTAAGAGGGGCTATACCTGCTATTTTATTATGAACAGGCCGTCGCTACATTAGTGGTTCTTTAGAAAAAAAACATCCCTGCAATTCCTTTTCTTTTATTTTATTTCAGACACCTGCATCGCCGCAGCAACACCTTGCCCCAGCTGTATCAGCTTCGAAAACATCTGACGTGAGTACGGGCAAACCCAACGCTATGTCCCCAACAGTCCAGAAGGTACACAGTTCTTGCTACATTTTGTCCATTTCTATGAACAAAACGTTTTACGTAAAGGAAAAACAACTGAAAAAATGTAAGGCTTTTGTCGAGTTGGTGCGTCTTCATAGATTTATTGGCCAGATGTTTGTAACCATTTAGCACCATGCAGACTATACCAAGAGCGAAGTTTTTATCATGCAGACTCAATGTTGTTTTCAGTCAACGTTGTGTTCCTATAATGATTACAATCTGCGGTTTTATGGTCTTGACTGCAAGCAGTCTTGAGGAACATGTCTGTTACTCTTGCAATGTCTGATACTAAGGAGGAAACGCAATTATTCTGTTTTTATTGCGGAATGAACCCTCCATATACGTAGGTATTAGCGATTACATTTCATAAGTTTAGAAGCACTGCTTAACAGTGTGTCCATATTTTGGCATACCGAGCAGCTTTCTTTTCGGCAGTTCTGTACATTCTGCATATCAGCAACCGTTCATCCATCATGACTATGCTATAGTTAGCCGTTGTTTTTGCCGCTATTTACTATTCGGCTGAAGTTTCCTCGTTTAGAAAAAGTGTCCATAATGCAGGTTCAAAAATTCAGATAACAAATAACAAAGCGAATAAAACATGGATTATGAATGAATTCAATCAATCAATCAATCAATCAATCAATCAATCAATAATCAATCATCAATCAATCAATCAATCATAGCCAAACTAACAATCATCGATTCATCAATACATCAATCGAAATCAATCAGGCAATTATGCAATGAAGCCATCAATCAATCAATAATGAAATTTGTCTATGTATACATATATAAGAGAGATAAAATGTGCACTGTATTGATTTTTACAAAAAAATCGATATAAGAACACTGAAACACCTAAGGGTGCAGGTTTAATATGTCAAACTCGCGCCAGTGTGTGTTTTGTTTGTTTAAACCGTTTTCTTCCCGAGAGGAGGGTTGCGTAGAGGAACCACTTTTAGAAGTTGAAATTTTTGACCCAGTAAACATAGTGCACACGGCTTGATTAAGGTAGCTGATAGATACAGTTTTTGATAATACCGCTTGGTAATAGAAACGCTCAGATTCTGTCTCTAACTCTTTGCGTGTTATGGCCAAGAAGAACTCAGTCGAGTTACCTTGACATGACTGTAAAACATCACATTGAAAATTACTCCAAATAATTAAGCCACTAGCCTTATCAGATGACACTGTTCGAATGAGACAGCCTTGTCATATCTATAGATATTGCTTAGGGGTTCTCTTAAGAATGCTTGCTGCGAACTCTAAATAACCATAAAGACAAGAAAGTGACTCTTGATGTCAATTAAGAAAAACGCGCCTTGCATACCGCGTGTATGATAAGTACCCCCTTCACCAAACTGTTTCTTCAGAACACCTTGTATAAATCAATTATGTTCAGAAATGTTATGGGATTGGCGAATTGCGAAGTTCGTATTTTTCAGCTCTGACTTTTATCCGTGACTAAAAATGGTATGCAGCCAGTGGATGCTTCTGTAGGGGCTAGTAGGGCCAAAATTGGCTTTCAGTGATGACCTAACGGTCACGTAGATTTGCCCAAAAAGCCATTTAAAGAAAATTCTTGGGAGCAACTTCTCATAAAAAAAACCGCACTTGAGGTTCGAGAACACGCTCGTGTGGTCGGGCACAAGACATGGGGGTTCAATTTACGGCGGGATGAATGGAGTGGTCTACGTCTTCTTATTACGCATCGGGAACACAACGTCCACCATATGTATGACGGAAGAGTTAGCTATACCGGGTACATAAAAAAACGATAAGGAATGAGTCTCGATTAAATAATAGATAGCTTCTGGGTAACCTGTCGTCGTCCTCGTACTATTTAAATCCTCCCTTTGACAAGCCATAGTGTAGTGTGGTTTGAATAACTGGTCGGTGTTTTCATCAGCTATCGCGTGTGCCGAACACATATATGCCGAAGTCAATACGCTGATATTTGCGGTGGGACGTTTTAAAATTTTGGCCTTATATCGGAGCTTTCTTAATCAACAACTTTATTTTGGTTTGCATATATTTGGGATGCTTTACAGAGCTCCTAGCATTGATATTCGCCTACGACGTTTCTCAACTCAATACTTAATAATGGTTAAAAATAGTGATACAATGCTACTATGCGCATGTTTTCTTTTCCCTATCAGTAACCGTGTAGCAAATGTGTCGCCCTTGCTTTCATTTTTTCCGGCAGGATCCGGAGAACACATGTCACACCTGTCACGCTCACGGGTGAAGAAGAGGGCCAAGTCCCTCCAGCCAAAACAAACCTTCAAAAAGTAAGCAGCACGACTTTGCGTTTTTAAGGGTTTTTGAACTTTATGAATATTAACCCCTGATTGTCTAACTTACATATGTACGGTACGGTGTTGGGTTGTAGGGGTTTTGAAGTATTGTTTCTCGATTGGGCTGGTCTCTGTGGACCTTACTTCAAAATTAAGGGCTAACCAATAACTATAGTAAAATAGTTTATAGTTAAACTAATATAAACTATTGTATTAAATAATATATAATAATATAATAGTATTACAGCTAATTGAAACTATAGTAATGGCAAATAGAAAAAGCAAGAATCGATGATGGCGAGAACTACGCGATCTTGCGGCAGATATGAACAACTTGCTAGAAGCCTTCAAGACAGGTATTCATCTATTAGTGTAGGCAAGAAAGTTGTTTATTTTGATAATGTGGTTATTTTGTTGGGTACGTTGTTATGTTATGATATGTAGTTAATGACCCTCGTGACCGACCTGTTCGACACGGCATCCTATAGGGAATATCAGGTGGCCCACAATGTGTAATATAATAAGTGATTGTACTAGTTATCAAATCAACAACGTATACAGGCACCATGACGCAATGGCGAGCAGACTCAACCGCAACATTTTTTTCTCACTTAGGTGAGAGGCGAACAGATTATATCAGTCGTCTTGACAATCATGTGGAGCGATTATGGTTGGCGCTCTTTCACTTCTGCATCATTCTCAAAGCACATCTCATTGAACACGCGATAAGAACGTCCCTGCCTCCACCTCTATGCGGAGGAATTAGAGCTATTGCCAACAATAATTCGAGAAGATTGCGGTTTTCCTTGTAAATGAACTACTTAGTGAATGTATGGATGAATGAAGGAAGGAAGGAAGGAAGGAAGGAAGGAAGGAAGGAAGGAAGGAAGGAAGGAAGGAAGGAAGGAATGATGTATGCAAAGTGGGTAAAAAACAAAGGAAGAAGGAAAGAAGCAAGCAAGGGGAGAAGGAAGCAAGGTAGGAATGGAGGGAGGGAGAAAAGAAGGAAGCAAAAACGGGGGAAAGTAAGAAATAGAGAAGAAATGACAAATTGCCATTTGAAATAACGAAGGGGAATAAAAAATATATATGGTATGAATTGTTTATCTTTCTTATGCAAGCGCCCGCTGCTTTTTTCTGGTTTTGCAGGTACCTTGTGAGTCAGATGTGCTGCTAACCACACCAACTGTCCAACCTGAAGACGCAACAGATGGCGAAAATTTTGTTTCGGCGGCATCAGTCAGCATGGTAAGAGAGGCTATACATGGTATTATATCATGAACAGGGCCCTTCTTACTTTTAGAGGCTTTTTAGAGCAAAACATAATGCCATTCTTTTTCTTTTATTCTTTTAGACACCTGCAATGTCCGTAGCACCACCTTCCCCAGCTATATCATCTCCAAAAACATCTGAAGTGAGTACCGGCAAACCGAACGCTATGTCCACCAACAGCCGAGAAGGTCCACAGGTCTTCCTGCGTTTTGTCCAATTATAAACAAAACGTTTCATGTAAAGGAAAGACCGACAGCAAAGAATGTATACCTTTGTCGTGTTGGGGTGCTGTCATACTTTTATCCGCCAGAAGTTTTCTAACAATCGTAGCACCACGAAGACCATAAAAAGAGTGAAGCCTTTATCAAGGAGAACTCAATTTTGTTTTCAGTAAACTTTGTGTTCCTATTATCATTACAATCTGCGTTTTATTAGCCTTACTCAAAGCAGTCTTGATCAACATGTCTCTTACTTCTGCAATGGTCTGATAATGAGGAGGAAACAAAATTATTCTGTTTGTACTGTAAAACGAATACATTTGATGTGTTTAGAAGAACTGCCTAATTGTGTGTCCATATTTTGGCACAAAGAGCAGTTTCGTTTTCGACCTGTTCTGTACATTCTGCGTATAGAGCAACCGTTCACCCATCATAAACACGCTATAGTTAGCCGTGGTTTCCGACTCAATTATTATTCGGCTGAAATTCCACCGTTCAGAATAATCCTCCATCACGCATTTTAAAAAACTAACGATGACGAATACCAAGTGAATAAAACATGGAATGAATGAATGAATGAGTGAATCAATCAATCAATCACTTGAGCAAGCAATCAAGCAATATTTCAATAAATCAATCGGTCGATCGATCAATCAATCAATAGAAAAATTGGTCGTCGTATAAATAAGGGAGATACAAGGTTCACTATGTGAATTTTTACAAAAAATTGATTTTAGCACAGTGAAATAATTGAGGCTGCAGGTTTTATAACGTCAAACTCGCGGGCATGTGTATGTTTGTTTATTCAGTTCCCGTTCTGAAGAGGTGGGTTGCGTACAGAACTACTTTTCGAAGCTGAAATTTTTGACGCTGTAAACATTGTGCACATGACTGATAAGCCAGCTGATAGATGAAGGTTTCGATAATACCGTTAGGTGATACAAACGTTCAGGTTCTGTCACTGAACTCTTCGCTTGTTATTACCAAAGCAGAACTCAGTCGAGTGACCTTGACATCACTGTAAAACATAATGCTGAAAATTAGTGCAAAATGATTAGGCCTTTGGCCTCACCAGATGACACCGTTTGAATGAGAAAGCCTTGTCATATCTATAGATCTCGCTTAGAGAGCTTCCTTTGAAGCGCTTGCTGCGGGGCTCTAAATTACCCTTAAGACAACAAAGTAACTCTTGAATTCAATTAAAAGAAACACGCGTTGCATCTGTCGTGTATGGTAGGTACCCCGTTTACCAAATTATTTCTCCAGAATACCTTGTATAAATCAATTATGGACAGAAATGTTATGGGATTGGCGGAATTGTGAAAAAAGCTCGTATTTTTTAGCTCTGACTTACATCCGTGACTAAAACTCTGTGTGCAGCCAGTGTATGCTTCTGTAGGGGCTAGGGGGGCCAACATTGGGCTTTCAGTGATGACCTAGAGGCCACGTAGATCTGCCCAGTAGGCCATTTAAAAAAATTACTTGGAGAAACTTTTAAATGAAAAAAAAAACACCGCAATAAAGATCGAGAACACGCTCGTGTGGTCGTGCACAAGACGTAGAGGTTCAAATTAGGCGAGATGAATGGGGCGGTCTACGTCTTCTATTACGCGTTGGGAACACCACGTCCACCATCCGTATGACGCAATAGTTAGCAAAACCGGGTACATAAAAAACAATAAGGAATGGTCTCGATTAAATGATAGATAACCGTCGGCACAACAGTCTGCCTTCCTGGTACTACTTAAATCCTCCTTGCGACAAGCCACAGTGTAAGCGTGGTTTTGACTGACGGTGGTCCGTGTTTTCATCAGTGTTCGCATGTGCCGATCATTTATGTCTGAAGTATATACGCTGACTTGCTCGCCGAAAACTTTTAAAATTTGGGGCTTTCTTCGGAACTGGAATAAATCAACAACTTGATTTTGGTTTACGTATATTTGGGCTGCTTTACAGCGCTGCTAGCATTGCTATTCCCCAAAACCCCTTCTCGGCTCCACACTATTAGAACGGTAAAAATTTATTACCTGGCATTCTATGCGCGTGTTTTCTTACAGTATCAATACCAGTATGCCAAATGTGTCGCCTTTGCTTTCATTTTTTCTATCAGGTTCCCGGAAAATACATGTCCCACCTGTCACGCTCATGGGTGAAGAAGGCGGCCGAGTCCCTCCACCCAACGAAAACTTCGGAAGTAAGCAGCACGACTTGGCCTTTTAACGATGCTTAACTTTGTGAAAAGTACTAACACCTCATCATCTAACTTACGGATGCACCTTACGGTGTGGGTTTGTAGGTGTTTTGAAGCAGTTGTTTTCCCGATTGGGCTGGTTTATGTGCACCTTCCTTGTAAAGAAAAAGCTAACAATAGACTTAAAACAGCAATAGTAAAAAGCAGGGATCGATAAATACGAGGATTAAGTGATTCCCGGCAGATATAAACAAGTAAATTTAGGATAGAAGTGCTACAAGCCGTCAAGACATGTATTTATCCATTAGTGAAGGCATGAAGGTTGTTTATTTTGATAATGTGGTTACTTTGTTTGGTGCGTTGTCTATTTTATAATGTGTACTTACCGACTCTCGGTGACCGACCTGTCCGACACGTCATCCCATCCTGAAATATCCGGTGGCCCACAATGTGTATTGTCATTAAGTGCTAGTTGCCAACTCAACAATTACACAAGCCGTTACGCAATGGTGAGCAGGCTCACCTGCAACAATATTTTGTGACTTTGGTGAGAGCCGACCAGACAATATTAGTCTTGTTGGAAATCGGTGTGTTGTGATACTGGTGGCGCTCTTTCACTTCCGCATCATTCTCAAAAGCACAACCAATCGAAGGCACCTAACGGACGCGCTGTGCTCTTACATTCTACCGTTGGTGTGAATTCAGCAGCTGTTGCCAACGAATATTCGAGAAAATTGCGTTGTTTTCCATGTAAATGAATGGCTGAGTGAATGAATGAAAGAATGAAGAAGGAAGAGGAAGGAGGACAGGGAAGAAGCGAAGGAAGGAAGGAGGAAGAATGGCCGAAGGAGGAGGAGGAGGAAGGAGTGGGAAGGATGCAAAGTGGGGAAAGCAAGGCAAGACGAAGGAAGGAAAGAGGCAAGCAAGTGCAGAAGGAAACAAGGTGTGAATAGAGGCAGTGTGGAAAGAATGAAGGAATAGCGGGGCACAGCCTAAAAAATAGAGAAAAAAGGACAGATTGCCCTTGAAAGAACGAAAAAAATAAAAAAGGCAGCCATAGAAGGAATTGCTGATCTTTCTTGTCTAAGCGCCCGCTGATTTTTTTCTGGTTTTGCAGGTACCCGGTTGAGTCAGATATCCAGCTAACCACACCAACTGGCAAGCTAAGATGCCACACGTGGCGAAAAACTTTGTTTCGTCTGCATCAATCGGCATGGTAGATAGGCTAATATGGTATTATAATAAGGGGCCCTTGCTGATTTTAGTTGTTTTAGAACAACATTGCGATTGTTCCTCATTCCCTTTCCAATCCTTTCCTTTATTTTTTTTCGCACAGACCTCCAAAGGCCGCAGCAACGCCTTCCCCGGCTATATCAGCTGCAAAAACATCTGACGTGAGGTCGGGTAACCCAAATCTATTTCACCAACAGTCTAGAAGGTCCACAGGTCTTTCTACGTTTTGTCCATATATATAAAGAAAACGTTTGATGTAAATAAAGCCACCAGCAAAGAATTTGTCGGGTTGGGGTGTGCCCTCATAGTTTTTATCCTCATGGTTTGTAACAGTCATGCAGCATTGAAGACTATTGAAGGAGCGAAGTTGTTAGCAAGAAGAAGTAGCTTTGTGCTGCTATTCTCCTTACAATCGCCGTTTTGATGGCTTGACGCAAAGCAGACTTGAGGAATGTGTGTGTTACTCTTGCAATGGTCTGTTACTCATCAGGAAACGCAGTTGTGTTAGTACTGTAGGACGAATTCTCCGTACACGTGTTCAGCGAATACATTTCATGAGTTTAGAACCGCTGCTTAACTGTGTGTCCATATTTTGACATTCGAGCAGTTTCATTTTCCTCTTGTTCAGGACATTTTCCCTCTGCAGCAACCGTTCTTTAGTCATGAGTACTCTATAGTTAGGCGTAGTTTTTGCTCCACTTAGTTATTATTCGGCTGAATTTCCCTTGTTCCGAAAACGCCTGTATCACAAAGGTTAACAAAAGTGAAGATTACGAAAGACAAAGCGAATAAAACCTCACTGAATGAATGAATGAATGAATGAATGAATGAACGAATGAATGAATGAATTAAGGAATGAATGAGAATGAATGAATGAATGAATGAATGAATGAATGAATGAATGAATGAATGAGTCAATAAATGAATAAATGAGTAAATCAATCAATAGAAACATTGGTCTTCGTATATATAAGAGATAAAAGGTGTACTTTATTTTTATTATTTTTGCATAACATTCAACTTTAAAACACTTGAGGCTGCAGGTTTTAGACGTCAACCTCGGGTGCCTGGGTGTGTTTGTTTGTTTATTTAGTTTTTTTTTCTCGAGAGGAGGGCCACATACAGAAACACTTTTGAACGCTCAAATTGTTGATGCAGTAAACACAGTTCACATTATCGGCAAGCTAGCTCAGAGATGCAGTTTCTGATTATACGGCTTGGCGATAGAAGCGCTCAGGTTCTGTCTCTACTCTTCAGTTGCTATGGCCAAAGAAAACTTAACAGAGTGACCTTGACATGGCTGTAAAGCATCACGTCAAAAATTGATGCGAAATGATTACGCCATTTGCTTTACCGCATGACACGGTCTTAATGAGACAGCCTGGTCATATCTCTAGATCACGCTTAGACAGCTCCCTTTGGACCGCTTGGTTTGCGGATTCAAAGTGCCATAAATACAAAAAACTAACTCTTGAAGTAAATTAAGAGAAACGCGCGCTGCAAATACGTGTATGATCACTGCCCCCTTCACCAAATTGTTGCTTCAATACTTCTTGTACCAATGAATTATGACCAGAAACCTTGTGGGATTGGATGCATTGTAAAAGTAAGCTTGTATGTTTTCTGTAACTTTCATCCGCGACTAAAAAAATCGTGTGCAACCAGTGTATGCTTCAATAGGGTTAAGGAGGGCTGAAGGTTTGGCTTTCCATGGTGACATACAGATCGCCATGGAAGTTTGTCGAAGGGTATCTCGCATTTTGCGTCGAGCGCGCGCAGTCAGAGTCGCACATTTGCTGATTGAACGGGGCTTTACTATTACTTCTCACCGCTCCCCTCCCACCGGAATTTTCTCCTTTGGAACGAGCGAGCGGTTAGACGGTTGTACTCTTTTTCCGTCTTCGCGACGGTATACACAGTCTTAGGTTAAAATGTTAGCGCTTCTAAGGCTGTTCAAAGCTCGAGTGGGCAAGAAAAAAACAAAAGTTTAACGAGAAGGCGCAAACTATCAACTGTTTATTCTTGGAACGCTAATGTGGCTGCGGAAAAAAGCCCAATACACTCACCACAAAGGGAGAAGCTTAGGCAGTTGAGACGAAAATATAATGAAGAACGCAAAAACAATGCAAACCAAACAGGAAGATGTTTTAACATTAGTTTCAGGGAGAATACGCGTGTGCGCAGACATGCCGGCGTGAAAACATGACCGCGCAACGCAAAGTGTTCGAATGAATAGCTTTGTTCAATCACAGCGGGGTCTTAGATCACCAAAACTCCAGAAGAGGAAAGAAGGCGCGGCGTCCTTGTCCTTAGCAACATTGCAAATGGCCTTTTTAAAAGACGCGCTCTGGCCCCTGCATTGGCACTCTGGGTGAAAGAATGCCGAGATTTGTCACCCAACAGTGTAGTTGTGTAGTACAGCGGTCTACATGTCGTGAGTTCTATTTTCTTCACAATTGCCTATAGGTTCCCCTGTTGTTTTGTTCGAGTTTTCTTTTCTTTTGTGCGCAACCGTTGGATGCAGCAATAATTGTATGTGGACGCCTTGGATCCATCTAATGATTTGCTGGGAAACCGCTACCTGGGATCTCGGTAAACCCACAAGCTTAGCTTTACAAACTCAGAAATGTTCATTGAATCGTTTTTCTTTTTAGACAAGGGGGGAGCGGATGGGTGATAACACACTAATGTTTAGCGAATAAATTGCTTATCGGGTACACCTAGTGCCAATTACCGATGAGCCAGCCCAGAGGTGAACATTTTCACAATTAGGCTGGTAACCTAAACGCAGAGTGACTTAGGATATAAACTTCCGCTTGTCTCGGCACTTCTTAAGAACATAACTTGAAGCAGGCCCCATCACACATTAGAAAACTAGCTAGCCTCCCTCTTATCCGCCCTAAAATAGAATATGCATCTGCCATTTTGTATCCAAGTCAAGAATATACAAAATACGCGACATTGAATCCCTGCACAACCGTGCTGTTCGTTTTATTTTTTCTCGTTATTCACCATACGCAAGGGTCACTTTCCTGAAAAACCGGGGCGACTTGGTTTCATTATTGGTTCGGCACCAACATGCTCGCTTAACACTTTTTCATAAATTGTATCACCATCAGCGCATTCACGACGACTTCTTTTACTCACCCTCTGTTACATTTCCATGCCGCGATCATACATGCAAAGTTAAGCGTATTACTTGCCATTCATTTCCGTTCGCACTAGTCATTCATTCCACGCACAGTAGTAGAATGGAATAACCTACCACACCACATTGCCACTGAAGCTAACGTAACAAAATTTCAGGACTTGTTAAGGAATGAAGCGACCTAATCTTCTATTTTGCTTGTTTTCATATGCTTTTCTTCTTCTTTTTTGTAGTAATGCGATTTTGTAGCTATGTGTCTTGTAGTTATGTGTTTAGGAAAATCTTATTGCTTGTGTTTTTATGTATTTGTATTCTATTTTGTGAGCACCCATTCAGGTTTTGTTTGTTTGATATATGCGAAGCCTCCCGCCGCAGCCCAATGTGATAGCCCCCTAAATAAATAAGGAAATAAATAAATAAGTAAATAAATAAATAAATAAATTTACTGGGATTACTTTACCGTAGACGGAATACTGCGATACTGCAACTAAATCCAAGATGATTAAGCCACGGCCGCTGGATCATAAGGCGATTGTGTCGTGGTTAATCTTTTGGGATTACCGCACACAATATTTTAATAATGAGGCAGCGGTGCTAGAGTTTTTAGATGTGCTTCGAGAGCTCTGCTTGCAAACCTTTGCATTGGGTGCATAATATCAAAGCTAAATTCAAATATTGCTAAAAGGAGATAAAAAATCCTTTCGAGATAGGCCTATATACCAAAATAGAATACTAGAATTTTGTTCAGCAAATTGTTCGTTCTGATCCCTATTAGAAAAGTAAAAAATATGCACACAAGTATTAAAGCTGTGGCTTATTTTCAAACAGCACCCAGAAAACATTGGCTGTGACGTGCATTTTTAAGCGGAAAATTTAGCGCGCAAAAAATGAGTACTGCTGTATTGGCATATGAAACAGAATATTGCGGTTTCTCTAAGAACCTGCGCAGAACCATTCGGTCCGCTCAAAGGGGTCAACAAAAAAAAATTGAAGGTTAAATTTAAAGACGAGAAAAAAACATCGTAGGCTCTGCAAAAATTAGTGTGGTAGGGACTAGATGTTTAGGGTGAGAAAAAGAAAAAAACAAAGAAAGGTGACTGTGCCGGTTTCGCATTGAGCATGGCGTACACATGGTCAGCCAATCAGTTAACAAAATCTTTGAAAAAAGGGAATTAAATCCGGCAAAGCAAAAACTTGAGAAAATAACTGCTTGATTGATTTGAGTGTTTGGACTGTACTAGGCAGTCGTACCGAGGAGGCTGGAAGTCATTGGGGAGGTGGTCATGATGCAGTGGCACGAATAGGGTGCTCAGAGTGGTGAATGGCTAATTATGGTTGACTGCCATGAGGAACCCGTGTGATTCATGGGCCTAAAATGTACAATGTGTGCCCTTCATTTAGCTCTCTAAAAAGCCTAAACATTAATCACCGGCCCACGAACATCCACTAGGTGACGGCTCACTAGTTAGCAGGCGTACATTTACCGCATGGGTGACGGCAAACAGTAGTGAAGGACAAGAGCGGCAGTTCTATATAAAATAGTAGCAGGTGCTTGAAGGGAAACGTTCTACTTCCCCACCTTTTCGAAAACTACAGCCAACCGTCGTGTAACGAGTGACGGGTGTGCCGTTCGTTCCACCCATCTGAAGACGCAATAGAGGTTGTGCCACCTTGAGACGGGGCTCAAGATTCGCACCTGAAATACAATACAATACAAATTGAAGCAATGATGTATAAAACAAAGAAAACAGGGGTAATAAAAACAAGAAATAAACACAAAAAAGCTGCAAGGAAGCTGGGAAGAGTGAGAGGCAAGGCTCCGCGTTTTTTAAACTTTTGTACTGAAGCCATTTTTTTTTCTACTTTCATTGCCACAGGTTGAGGGCAAAGCTCCGACTCCTACCCCACCTCCTCCAGGTCAAGACGAGAAGCAAAGCGAAGGCTCCGCTTCATCCGCCTCCGACAGAGTGGTAAGGGGCGATAATCGGAATGTTTATATGATAAAATACCCTTCTCGCATTTTATTTGAAGTGTTCTTGGAGGAAACATCTTGAAATGCTCTGAATCAGCCACCATGTCTTCCCTTTGATCATTATAGTCTCTCTTTCGGTCCGCACCAATGCCCGCTTCGCATGTACGAGACATAGAAACTGCAGACGAAAATCCGATGAAAGACACTCGTATGCCGACTACAGGTGAAGTGGTAAGTACCAGAAATCTTTGTGCTTCATGCTCGATTGATTACAATACACCTTGGCACAAAAGGAAGTTAGAAACACTGAGATGGAATAAGAAGGAACAGGAAAGAAGGTGGTGCTTTTGTCATTTTGTGTGTCTTCACTGTTTTCTTTTGCGAGAAAATTTGTAACTATCCTGTTAAAGTCTGTGTTGTCTCTGTTGATGGGCCGTCGATAGTAGTCTGGTTAATGAATATGGCCAGGGTATTCGCGTTGTTATACATTAAAACCGATGCTACTGGGTGCACCTAATTAGCAGTTTTTCTGGCGGAATCTTCTCGAATGCAGATGATTTGCAGCTATGCGTTTCAATTTATATTGTCAGCCAGTGCATGGGCTGGGAGCGTCGTCCGGTTCGCCTTTGCTACCTGTGCAAAGTAGCGAAGGGAAATTGGACATATATGCTATGCCAACCACACTCAAGGTAGCAAACAGCGCTAATTCTGGCAGTTCCTGTTCAAACGTGTTGTTAGGGTTTGTATTCTGGTGTTTAAGAACAATGTTTTTGTACATACTGGAGATGAAACAGGGAACGTACGGCGGTTTTAGTGTAATACGGGGCGCCAATATGTTTCTTGCAGTGTAAGGATTTTGTATGCGTGTTGTTTAAATTGACTACCACAGGTTTTTTCAGGGGAATAGCAATTGTTCTTGTGTACTTAGTTTGGCAGAAGGAGTCGAATTTTATTTATGGTTTTGTTGTCTTTGAATGATACACATTCAAATGTTTACCACCAGGCTGCGTTAAAGCCCTCTTACGGTGATGTCAGCGGGATTTGTTCGTGCGGCATTCCCACACAACGAATGAAAATTTCTGAAGCTATTAAATTCCTTCTGTGTATTATTTACAATTCATGCATTTTAAAACCTGTTTAAGTCAATCGGGTGTGTGTTTATTCTGTAATCAGCTTGTAACTTTCCGCTCACATTGAACAACATAGCCCTCAACCAGGTACATTATAGTGAGCCCTACACCATTGTTGTATGATTTCTGGAACGCTCGTAGCGGTGGCCACATTATTTATGGAGACCGGTGGTTCTGGAATTGCTGGCGTCGCGTGTTGCTTTCGTAACGTAGAAGGAACCTATAGGTATTCCTGACGGAAGAAAATGTGCGGCAGATGAGCTCAAAAAGTTTGTGGTGATAAATTGGTCGCACTTGGCAGAGGTCAGGGATAATTGAAGATCTATAGGGATGCCTTTGCCCTACAGTGGGCGTAGACAGACTGCTGCTACTGCTGCTGCTGGTGCTGATGATGACGATGATAATGCTGCTGCCTATTATGATGCGGAGAATGATGCTGCTGCTGATGATGATGGTGATGATTTACGACATTGCTTGTGGTGCTAACCCATGAAGACAGTTGCTGCGGTGCGGAGTATCGAGACAGGACGGGAACAGTGTGACAGATGGGTTGGGTCGGGCAGGGTGTTTTAAATGCAGAGCATTTCTTAGCCTCGCCTGTTCCTGCGTCGGACGGTGTCAACAGTTTCGCGTCCGCAGCAGGTGCGCCTCTCCTTCCCTCCTCTCTCTCAACAGCAGCTGGCGCGCGCATGCGTCGTAGTCGGCCCGTTCGCTCCGTCGCGATCTCGGCGTAACAGCTGCGTGATAGCAGCGCGGTGGGGTGTGGAAGCGAGCGCGCTGCTTGCCCATGCGCTCTCTCCCCCCGTACTGCTCTCCCTCTACTGCGCGCGCTGCAAAGATAAAGCGGCTAGCGGTCGCTCGTGCTTCAGTCACTGCGTTGCTCCTTCCTTCATTGGTTGACGCTCGCTCCCACGTTTACTCGTGTCTGCTACTCTAGCATCACGGAAGAAGCGATGGTAACAACACTGCCTTCAACCAGTACTGAGGCCCCAATGCTCTGCATTTACTCGTGTTCCCCTCGCGGGAAGGCGCGGGAATTTTTATGACAGGGGCTGTATAGGAGTATCCTCTCCGTACGATACTGCAGTAAAGTCAACAGATACTCAGTCAATGCTTGTCTAATCTGCAATACTAGTGATGGCATTGTTAACTATACCGCATCGTAAATACACAATGTCCACAATAAGGTTTATTCTCCACGTTTGCGAGAAAAAACGTTAGCGTGCATTGAAACATTGCGTAAGCAATGTAATGCCTCGACACTGTGACAAGGGCATACCCGCCTTGTAAT
The DNA here is from genome assembly GCA_013339765.2 of Haemaphysalis longicornis. Taxonomy (NCBI): domain Eukaryota; kingdom Metazoa; phylum Arthropoda; class Arachnida; order Ixodida; family Ixodidae; genus Haemaphysalis; species Haemaphysalis longicornis. The sequence goes on along the minus strand of CM023453.1, from coordinate 93,446,979 downwards.
TATTGTGGTTCAATGCGCCAAACTGAAGCTATTTTTTGTACAGAGAAGCCTGTACGACTATTCACCGTTTCGCTTGCAAAAGGAATACTGCCTTCGCCACAACGACCAAAACCCGTGCTCTTTTAATGCCGCCTCCGCTATGCGCATTAGCGCCTGGGTCAAACAGAAACCAAGAGTTCATTTAGTGGTCTGGTGGCCGGGGAGTTCGATCCCGTTGCCGGTGAATGCGGGAGATACCGTGGCACAAAAAGATATATCTAGGAAATTTTGTTCGTGCTCTGTGTCTGCCTCCATGCGGAAGCTGAAACCAAATGTCCGCACCTTATAATGCATTCTGCAGTAGAAAACACCGAAAAACACGGACTAAAATGAATCCGAATCCGTGGCGCACTTCAGCCGTGATTAACGCTCCGTGCACGATGAGCTCCGCCGCTGCAGCGTCTTCGCGCCGCTGCAGTCGGTGCATGTACTAGACGGCGAACACGAAATCGTAATAAGGGTAGCGTCCTGGGCACTTTGGTACTCCATTGTTAAATAAAATGATTGCGCTAAAAAGGGACATGGACGGAGTGAGGACCGACACACACGGCGCATCTACATCACTACTCTTGCAGTCAGACACACATTGCGCCGTGTGTGTCGGCCCTCACTCGGTCCGTGTCCCTTTTTAGCGCAATCATTTTATTTAACGAAATCGTAGTTCTCGTTGCCGGGAGACCGGTAAGTGAAAACATTTAAAAATATTCTTACATCGTCGTTAAACCTAGCCTCCGCACACGGCAAATATGCCAGCAGCGGAAGCACGGGAAAGAACACGCAAAAAAAACGTTACTTCAAGAATCAACTGGCCATTGTGTGCTGCTTCCTCTTCATGTTGATGAGCTATGAGGTAAACAAGATGAGCAGCGATTGTTGTCCCATGAGATAGCCCCCCTGTGTATTGAGCATGATACATCATTGTGGTCGCTGAGCGTTACCTTCCCCTGTTATAATGAAGGTCTGGTTTTGGAGATAGCGATGACGTAAAGTATATCGGATGAAATTTGGAGTCGATTCTGTATACAGTCACGCATTACTTTAAATAACCTGTAGGCTTCGTTTGAGCTCACACGACGTCGCTGTTCTGTTGGTACATCGTTACCTTCAGAAAAGCGCTGCGAATGCGTGTCAGGGGTTTGTAGGTCTTCGGCTGAGACTTCGTCTCCTTTGATTGCTTTTACCATTGGTTTGAAAAAGAAGAGTCCTCACGAAAAATATAACGATAACAGTCTTTTGGTTGTGACCTGTGTGACTGCGTTCGTAAAGAGTTGGGAAACAGGAACTAGGCTTCCCGCAAGCCCTAAGGTAAGAATCCGGAGAGGTCTTGTCCCCATGGGTGCACGGGGACTGAGGGAAGTCCCCATGGGTGCATGGGAACTAAGGGAAATCTCCATACCTGCGTGAGGACTAAGAGATGTGGGCTAAGACAACGTAGAATAAAAGTGCTTTGAGTCTTTTTGTCAGGTATTTATCTACTAGTGGAGTCAATGCTGGTTTATTATGATGATGTGTACAGGTAGTTCCTCCACGTTACCCTGCGTAGGACAGGTCCACCAATTGAAAATGACTGGTGGCATACTATAATGTATCTGTTCGGTCACGAAAATCTAATAACCAACACACAAATTCCCATATTTTCATTTATTCACTAGTAAGCACGCTTACCACTATCATTGCTTTTATATTTGGGTGTACGTGGAGGGAACAAAATCATGCATTTGGGTTATCTCAAGAGCAAAAGTCGTAATTAAGAATCATTGCTTTCAAAAGAAAAGCAGTGGGTAACTTCTGTATCCGTCTGAAAAACACAATAAAGTAAAGAAAAAAAAGTTGACTTCGCTGGCTCTGACTCATGGGTGGACGAATCAGAGCTGGCGCTAACGACATTTGAAGCAATTTAAGGTTTCATCCTAAGGGTTAATGAATACAATGAAAGAAGCAAGGAAGGTTGATTTGATTGATTTCAGCGTTTCACGCGCCGACGGAACGCAGGCGATGAGGGGCGCCGTAGTGGAGGGCTCCGGAATAATTTTGATCAACTGGGGTTCTTTATTGTGCACTGAAATTTCGTGCACGCGGGTGTTTTCGAAAGAATGAAGGAAGGATAAAATGTGGGTAGAAGAGGGTAGAGAGGAGGATGAAAGCTAGGAATGGGGGGAAGGAATAGTGAGGAATGGACAAAGAATAAAAAGGAAAGACAAGCTGATCAGGTAATAAAAAGAGAAAAGAGGACAAATTTCTTTTGGAAGAACAAAAAAAAAAGAAAAAGAACCATGCAAGAAATTATTAATCTTTCTTTCTCGATTCCCGCTGCTTTTTTCTGGTTTTGCAGGTATTTGGTGAGCCAGATACTCAGTTATCCACACCAACTTGGCAAACTGAAGACACAACGCATTGGGAAGACTTCGTTTCGGCAGCATCAGTCTGCATGGTAAGAGAGACTAGGTGGTTTTATATTACAAAGGAGGCCCTTGCTACTTTTACTAGTTATTTTAAATGACAACGTCACTAGTGTTTCTGATTCCCTGCCATTCCTTTTCTTTAATTTCTTTCAGACACCTTCATTGACCGGGGCAACGCCTTCTCCGGCTCTGTCATCTGTAAAAACATATCACCCCATTCTGGGCAAATACAACACTATGCCACCAACAGCCAGAAAAGTGAGGGGACTGGTCTACCTATATTTCGTTCAATTATATCAATGAAACGTTTCATGTAAACGAAAGATGACAAAATGAACGTAAAGCTTTTGTCATGTTGGGGTGTGTCCTCATAGTTTTATTCGCCACAGGTTTGGTAACCATCGTAGCACCTTGGAGAAATGAAGTTTTCTATCAATTAAAACCTAATTTAGTATTCAGTAAACTTTGTGGTCGTACCGTAATTACAATCTGCGTTTTATTTACTTGACACAAAGAAGTATTGAAGAACGTGTCTGCCCCTCTTGTAATGGTCTGATACTAGTGAGGAAGCACAATTATTCTGTTTGTACTGTACGACAGATTCTCCACACGCATGTTGAGCGAATACTATTCACGAGTTTAAAACCATTGCTTAACTGTGCGTCCATCATTTAGCATACCGAGCAGCTTTGTTTTAACCGTGTTCTATATATTTTGTCTATACAGCAACAGTTGATCAATCGCGAGTGCGCCATGCCATGGCGAGTACGCAATGGCGTACGCGAGTACGCCATGGTAGTTTTGTGCTTGCTGATTTATTATTCGGCTGAATTCCCCTCGATCAGAAAATGCTTCTATCACGGATTTATAAAATTTAAGACAACGACTAAGAAAACGAATATAGCAAAAAATTATTGAAAGAATGAATGAATTATCTATTCAATCAATCAATCAATCATATTAAACAATCACTAAATAACCAGATAAATTGGTCTTCCTATGTATAACACAGATAAAAGTGCTTTAACCTGATTTCTAAAAAAAAATCTTATTCAAACTATGAAACACTACAGGCTGCAAGTGTTAAAGCGTCCAACTTGCCCTCCTGCGTGTGGCTTGTTTATTCGGTTTTCTTTCTGGAGAGGAGGGTTGCCTACAGGAAGCCACTTTTCGAAGCTGAAATTGTTGATGCAATAAATGTAGCGCCCATGGCTTATAGGCCAGCCTAAAAATGCAGTTTGTTATAATACGGCTGCTGTGATAGAAACGCTCAGGATCTGTCTTCGCTGGTCATGGTCAAGGACAACCGAGTCGAGTGACCCGACGTGACTGTAATACATCGTGTTGAAAATTAATGCTAAAATGCTTGAGCCATTTGCCCTAGCGGATGACACCGTTTTAATGGGACAGCCTGGTCGTAACTCTAGATCACGCTTAGATAGCTTCCTTTGGAAGGCATGCCTGTGGGGCTCTAAATTACCCTAAACACAAAAACCTAACTCTTGTACGGAATTAGGAGAAACGCACGTTTCAAAATACGAGTAGGATGCCGTATAGTTTCTTCGTATCCCCTTGTATAAATTATTCCTGATCAGAAATTGCGTGGTATGGACAGCATTGTGAACGTAAGCTTGCATTTCTTAGCTCTAAGTCGCATCTGTGGCTAAAACTGGTGTCCAGTCAACGTATGCTTCTGTAAGGGCTAGTTGGCCAATATTTGTGCTTTCTCTGAGGACCTACAAACCACGTAGGTCTGCAAAAAAGTCATTTTAAAGAAAATTTCCGGGGGCAATTTTTAAAATGAAACAAACAGCCTTGGCAATTTCAGAACCCGCTCGTGTGGCCGTGAACACGACATTGAAGTTTAAATTTGGCGGGATGAATGGGGTGTTCTGCGTCTTCTCTTGCGCATTGGGTACACAACGTCAAACATCCTTATGACTGAATAGTTATAATGACGGGGTAGATAAAAAAGGAGAAATGGTCTTGATGAAAGAATAAATCACCGTCTGTAAAACCGTCTGTCTTCCTACCACAATTGAAACCCTTCTTTCTACAAGCCACAGTGTAAGGGTTGTTTGACTAACCTGGTCCGTGTTTTCATCAGTTGTCGCGTGTACGTAACTTTTATATCCGAAGAATACACTGACGTGTTCGATGGCAACTTTCAAAATCTTGGCCTTTCTTTACAACGTGGAAAAATCAAAAACTTAATCTTGGTATACCTCTATTCCTGCTGCTTTACAGCGCTGCTAGCATTGCTATTCATCTGAAACGCTTCTGGGCTCGATTCCTTAATAATAGCGAAAAATATAATACATGGTATGCTACGCGCATGTTTTCTTGCGGTATCACTAACAGTGTGCCAACGCCAACTGTATCGTTTTTGCTTTCATTTTTCCGTGAGGATCCCGGAGGACACAAGTCACCCGTGTCAGGCTCATGGCTGAGGTGGAGGTCCAAGTGCATCGTGCCAACAAAACCCTCAGAAGTAAGCAGGGACACTTTGCGTTTAAATGTTTTTTACTTTGTGAAATCTACTAACAACTGATTGTTTGCCTGATGGATGTACGGTACGGTGTGGGTTTGTAGCCCTTTTTAGGTACTTGTTTCCCCGATTGGGAGGGTTCATGTGGACCTTCGTGATAAAGGACGGGTTACCAATAGACTTAAAACAGAAATAGTAAAAAGCAAGGATCGTTCGATTGGAGAATTAAACGATTCCAGGCAGATATAGAGAAAGTTATGATGGAAGTGCTAGAAGCCTTCAACGCAGGTATTTACAAGAAGTGTAGCAAGAAGGTTGTTTATATTGTTAATGTGGGCACTTTTTGGGTAAGCTATGTGTTTTAATGATATTTATTGAGCGACCCTAGTGACCGGACTGTGTGACATGTCACCCCATCAGGAATATCAGGTGGCCCACCATGGGTATCTGATATGCCATTAAGTCCTAGTTGCCATCTAAACAATTTACACATGAACAGTTACGCAATAGCGAGCAGGCTTACAAGCAACATATTTTTCTCACTTGGGTGACAGGTGGATAACCTATATCAATCGTCTTGAAAATAATTTCGAGCGATATGGTGCGCTCTTTCACTTCCGCATCATTCTCGAAAGCACAAGCAGTTGAAGGCACGATACGGACTCCTGCCTCGACCTCTACTGAGGATGAATCAGAGCTGTTGTCAACAATAATCGACAGATTTGCGAGTTTCCGTGTAAATGAAGTAATTAAGGGAGGAAGGAAGGAAGAACGGAAACAAGGAAGGCAGGAAGGAAGGATGCAGCGAAAGTAATGAAGGACAAAATTAAAGAAAAAGAAGAATAACAGACCGAACGAAACAAGACACAAAGAAATGGAAAGAGGAAGAAAGAGCAAAGAACAAACAAATGCAGAAAAAAAGAACAAGAGAAACAAATACAGAAAGGAGGCCAGTGAGCATTGAAGAACGGTTGGATGGCGAGAAAGAAGGTGAAGGGGGGAAAACAGGCGGAAAAGGACCGGTGAAATAACGGCAGAAACAGAGCGAAAGAAACATTTAAAGGGAGAGAAGTACAAAAGAGACAGACCAAGTTGATATATTTGTCCAACTTTTTTAACTTCACACATTCGTACAGGAACTTTTTAAACTTCAGCCTGTATTCGTACAGGAAATCTTTGATGCAAACAAAAGACGGCAGCGGGAAATCATTACAGCGAAGCTGTTTAGCAAATCGCAATTTTTCCTGTTCGTATTTAAAAAAACCAAAAAAATGCTAAGCGCGTCCACGTCAGCGCATGCCTCGTTGCGACTTCGCGCAAGTGAAAAAAAAAACAAGAAAATGTTGAGGGCACGTGTGTGTGTTCCTCGCGTCTTCCGCCCAGCGTCCCCGGTGCACATTACTTAATCAAGGCGTACGAACCTAAAAGATTGGCCAATATTGCCCTTCCACTCCCCCTCAAAAAAAAAAAAAAAAACTCCGGTGTTTACCGAGTACGTGGCAACGCTTGCTCCGAACGAGAAAGACACGTCACCGGGCACACCGTCCAAGGTTTTCCCCAATGAATATCACTTCCATATAAATGAAGGACGGTCACACTTTTAGCAACATTGATGGAGTATAGGACTTTGCAAATCGGCGGCAATCGTGAATTTAAGCCTTCGTGATGGTCGTGAAGGTTGCGTAGAGATTCTCTACTGCAACCCTTACGCGTTAGTTTGAGCTTCCTTCATTTCTGATTTCTTGTATGTCATCATTGTTTTACTGTGAACAGCTCATTTTTAACAATTGTGACAAATTTATTGTAACTTTAAGAATAGGGTTTTCTATCAGGCAGATCAAGCAGATTAAGAATATGTTGCGATCATTACCCAAACGTTTATCTTTTTTTGTATTAAGCACAAACACCTTAATGCTCGTGTTCCTCAGGCGGAAGAAACACTGTGATACTGCGCCACAAACGAAACAGTTTACTTTTGTAGCGTAGCCAACTTTGATACTGTTTTTAAAACTAGCAAAAACTCCTTGGAACTTTTAAATTTTGCGGGTTTGGGAGATGTTTGAAAAAATAGATGGCAGAGTGATTGCACAACTAGAGAAAATTCATCGGCCCTTCACCGGTGTGAAGACGGATGACGAGCGAATTACCGCTCAAAGTGGTTAACGAAGCCGAAGTTCGTCGAAGGGTAGTTCGCTTTTCGCGTAGAAAGCGCGCAGTCAGGGCGCACATATTCTGATTGAACAGGCCTTTACTAATCCCCCCCCCCCCCCCCGTAGTTTTCACCTTTGGAACGAGTGAGCGGTTAGCCGGTTTTACGCTCTCATTTTCGCGACGGTACACTCACTATTAGGTTAGAATCTTAGCGCTTCTAAGGTTCTTCGAAACATGAACGAAGAAGAAAAAACAAAAGACGCACAGGAAGACGCAAACAATGAAATTTTTATTCTTGAAACGCCTGCTGCAGCTGCGAAAAAAAAAAGCGAAATGCGCTCACCACCAGAAGAGAAACGGAACGTACTTGAGCCGAAAATATCGTGAAGCACGCAAAAACAACGCAAAACAAGCAGGCAGATGCTTTACATTAGGTTGAGAGAGAATACGCGAGTGCGCAGATATGCGGGCTTGGAAACATAGTCCGCTCTACGCAATGTATTCGAATGCAAGGCTTTGTTCGTTCCCAGCGAGCTCTTAGATCACCAAAATACCAGAAAAGGAAAGATTTCTCGGCATCTTTGTCGTTAGCAACATGTCAAATTGCCTTTTTAAAAGACGCGCCCTGGCCCTGCAGTTGCACTCTGCCGAAAAGTATCTGAATTTTTGGCGCTCCACAGTCCAGTTGTACAGTACAGTGGTCTATATGTCGGGAGTTGTTCTATTTCCGTCTCAATTGGATTTAGGTTCCCCCGTTCTGTTGTTCGTGTTTTCTATTGCGTGCAACCGTGGGATGCAGCTATGAATGTATGTAGACGGGTTGGATCCACCTAATGCTTCTCGATGAAACCGCTACCTGGAATTTCGGTAAACCCACCAGCTGGGGTTCACAAACTCAGACCTGTTCATTCACTCATTTTTCTTTCTAGAGAAGGAGGGGAGGCAACGGGAGGAAACACACCATGTTTTAGTGTTATTGCCTATCGAGTACACCTATTGCCAACAGCCGACAAGCCAGCCCAGAGGTGTGCCTTGCGATAATTATGCTTACAAGTTAAACAGTGAGTGTCCAACCATGTAAATCTTGGCTTGATGGGGTCCTTCGGAGGAATGTATCGGGGTGACCTTACCGTGGACAGAATACTGCGGCACTACAGGTGAATCCAAAATGGTTAAGCCACGGCCGCTCGATCATCAGGCGGTAGTGGTTATGCATTGAGATTACCAGACACAATATCTTAGGTTGTGAGGCAGCGGCGCCAGAACATTTAAAAGTGTTTCAAGAGCTGTGCTTGGAATCTTTGCATTGGTTGCATAAATACCAAAGCGAAATTCAAATATTGTTATAAAAGGTAAAAAAAATTTAGACATAGACTATATACCGAAATAGATGAATAGCTATTTGAAAGGTATCACTTTGAAGACGAATAGAAAATTTGAAGGGTAATTTTTAGAGATGAAAAAAAAAACCAACGTAGGCCCTGCAACACAAACGTGTGATCGGGAAGGAAACGTTTATGGTGAAAAAGATTGATTGATTGATTGATTGATTGATTGATTGATTGATTGATTGATTGATTGATTGTGATTGATTGATTGATTGATTGATTGATTGATTGATTGATGGGTTTAACGCGCTGAACCAACGCAGGCGATGAGCACGTGTTTTTACCACCTGGGGATCTTTAACGTGCCCCGAAATGTCGTACGCAAGAAAGGTGGCTGTGCGTAGTTTGCATTCCGCATGCCGTACACATTGTCTGCTTTTCGGTTACGGAATGGCTGCAAAAAAAAACAGTCAACAAAATAAGACAAAGCAAAACCTCGAAGAAATAAGGAATTGACAGAATTGAGAGTTTGGAGTCGACTCGGCATTTGAGGCTGGATGCGGCTGGAAATCGTTTGGGAGGTGTTCATGATGCAGAAATGTAAATAGTGTTGTGAGTAAGGTCGCTGGCAATTTATGCTTGACTCTCACGACGCACCCATGCCTGACTCAACCGCGCATAATGGGCGTCCCTAGTTTAGTCCTCTGAAGAGCCGCGAGACAATAATCATTATCATGAACATCATCACCAACCTATCTACGCCCACTGCAGGGTAAAGGCATCTGCCATTATACTCCAATTACCACGGCCCTGTGCCAACTCTGACCAATTTATCCCGCAAACTTCTTGATCTCATCTGCCCATCTAAATTTCTGCAGCACTTGCCTTCTGTAGGGAACCACTCTGTTACCCTTAATGACCAACGGTTATCTTGCCTTCGCATGACATGCCCTGCACACGTCCATGTCTTCTTAAGTTGTACTAATATGTCCATAACACGCGTTTGTTCCTTGGACCACTCCGCTCTCTTCTTGTCCCTTAATCTTACACCTATCGTTTTTCGCTCCATTGCCCGCTGAGTCATTCTCAATGCAAGTTGAACCCTCTTAGTTAGCATCTAAGTTTCTGCCCCGTAGGTGAGTACCGGTAAGATGCAGCTGTCATACACTTTCTTCTTCAGGGGCAATGGTAGGCTGCTATTCATTATCTGAAAATGTCTGCCGTAGGCACTCCACCCCAATCTGATCCTTCCAATTATCTCTCACTCATGATTGGGATCCGCGGTCACAACTTGGCCTAAATAGATATATTCGCTTAACTCTTCCACTGCCTCGCCCCCTATCCCAAACTGATGTGCTGTCCCGTGGTTATTGATCATTACTTTGGTTTTGTGCATATTATTTTCAGGCCCATGGTTCTACTCTTCGTCCAGTGCGGAAAACATGCTTGTCAATTCGTCCTCTGAGGTACTTAGCAAGGCAACGTCATCAGTCAATCTGGGGTTACTGAGGTATTCTCTATTAACCCTTACTCCCACCTGTTCCAACTTCCCAATCCAACGTTCGGAATACTTCTTGTAAACAATCTGTGAATAACATTGGAGAGATTGTATCTCCTTGTCTGACGCCCTTCCTAACAGGTATTTTACTGGTATCTTTAAGGAGGATGATGGTAGTTGTGGACCAATTGTAGATGTCCTCTAGTATTTTTATATAATGTTCATCTACATCCTGGTTCCGTAATGCCGGAATGACTGCTAGGGTTTTGACCGAGTCGAATGCTTTCTCATAATCTATGTAGGCCATATATAGGGGTTCAGTATACTCAGCGCACTTCTTTATCACCAGATTGATCGTGTGAATATGGTCCATTGTATCACCAGATTGATCGTGTGAATGTGGTTCATTGTTGAATAACATTTGCGGAACCCTGCTTGTTGCTTAGGTTGACTGACATCTAAGGTTGCAGAAATTCTGTTAGCGATTACCTTAGTAAGTAGCTTGTAGAAGACTGACAGTAAGTCGATCGGCCTGTAATTTTTCAAGTCCTTCATGTCACCATTCTTATGGATTAGGATGATGTTCGCATTCTTCCAAGATTCCGGTACAATTCCGGTCATTAGGCATTACGTATACAGGTTTTGCAGCTTTCAGGTACAATTTCTCCGTCATCCTTCAAGAGGTCTGCTGTTATCTGATCCTTACCAGATGCTTTTCCCCCTTTCATTTCTTCAATCATCATTAATCACCAATCAACCATTATTCACCAGCCCACAATCATTTACTAGATGATGGCGGCTCACTAGCCAGCAAGCGTACACCTACCTGCTGGGTAAGGTAAGAAACATAAACCACACAGAAGAGTTGCATTCATATTTAAAATAGTTTCAGGTGCTAGGGGGGGAACGTTCGACATCCCCACCCGCACAGCAGACCGCAGCCCCGCCATGTGTAAAGATGGACATGTGCGTATTTTGTTCCCCCTGCTGGTGACGCAATAGAGTTAGGGCCACGGTGTCCCAAAATCGCGCCCAAAATACAAAAGAATGCAAATTGAAGCAATTATGCAAAAAACAAAGAAAAAACATGGGTAATAAAAAGAAGAAATGAAGACAAATAAAGCTTCAAAGGGAGCTGGGTAAGGTGAGAGACAAGACGCCGCTTTTCTTTAAACTTTTGTACTGAAAGCACTTTTAAGTGCGAATGCACTTCTTAAGCGAGCCTGAATCGTCCGCCGCCGTCCGCATAGCAACAGCTGCGGGTGCGCGCGCTCCTCGTCTTCCTCGTCTTCCCTAGCAACGGGGGGAGATGGGCGCCGCGCTGCCTGGCCGCTGACATGGCACATACCCACGTGGGGGACTCGTCCGCCGCAATAGTCCGCATAGCAACAGCTGCGGGTGCGCGCGCTCCTCGTCTTCCCTAGCAACGGGGGAGATGGGCGCGCGCTGCCTGCCGCTGACATGACACATACCCACGTGGGGGGATTGGCCAGGAATCGGGCGTGAGAAGGGCTAATGCAACCCGCTTAAAGGAGTACTGACAACGAAATTTCAAAGCTGAGATCCGCTCTAGCAACAAGTAACGACAACACAAATAGGTGTCTGTGAATAAATGCATCTTTCTGTCTTTGTAGTTGTGTGTGTGTGTGTGTGTGATCTCTCTTTCGCGAACATTACCGAGCCGCGCAAATTCAACTCGTGCATTCGCACTTTCACATTCTTCCCCTCGGGGAAATGCGAGGAATTTTTTTCTGCTTTCATGGCGACAGGTTGAGGGCAAAGCTCCGCCTCCTACCCCAGCTCCAGAAAATCAAGACGCGAAGCAAGGCGAAGACTCCCCTTCATCCGCCTCCGACAGAGTGGTAAGGGGCGATAATCGAAATGTTTATAAGAGAAAATACCCTTCTTCTCGCATTTTATTTGAAGTGTTCTTGAAGGAAACAACTTGAAATGTTCTGAATCAGCCACCATTTCTTCCTTTTGATCATTATAGTCGCTGTCTGGGTCCGCAGCGATGCCCGCTTTGCATGTACCAGACATACAAACTGCATACGAAAGTCCGATGAAAGACACTCGTATGCCGACTACAGGTGAAGTGGTAAGTACCAGAAATCTTTGTGCTTCATGCTCGATTGATTACAATACACCTTGGCACAAAAGGAAGTTAGAAATACGGAGATGGAATAAGAAGCAACAGGAAATAACCTGGTGCTTTTGTCATTTTGTGTGCCTTCACTCTTTTCTTTCGCGAGAAAATTAGTAACTATCCTGTTAAAGTCTGTCCTCTCTGTTGATGAGCGGTCGAAAGTAGCCTGGTTAATGAATATGGCCAGGGTATTCGCGTTGTTATACATTAAAACAGATGCTATACTGGGTGCACCTGAATTAGCAGTTTTCCTGGCGGAATTTTCTCCGAATGCAGCTGATTTGCAGCTATACGTTTTAATTTATATTGTCAGGCACTGCATAGGCTGGCAGCGTCGTCCGGTTCGCCCTTGCTACATGTGCAAAGTAGCGAAGGGAAATTGGACTGTACATGCTATGCCAACCACACTCAAGGTAGCAAACAGTGCAAATTCCTGGCAGTTCCTGTCCAAACATTTTGTTAGGGTTTGTATTCTCGTGTTTAAGAAAAATGTTTTTGTACACAATGGAGATGACACAGGGAACGTAGGGCAGTTTTTGTGTAATACGGGGCTCCGATATGTTTCTTGCAGTGCTAAGGATTTTGTATTCGTGTTGTTTAAATTGACTACCGCAGATGGACACAGGTTTATCAGGGGAATATCAATTGTTCTTGTCTACTTAGTTTGGCAGAACTAGTCAAATTTTATTTATTGTTTCGTTGTCTTCATATGATACACACTCAAATGTTTACTACCAGGCTGCGTTAAAGCCCTCTTACAGAGATGTCAGCGGGATTTGTTCGTGCGGCATTCCCACACAACGAATGAAACTTTCTGAAGCTAATAAATTCCTTCTGCGTAATATTTACAATCCAAGAATATTAAAACCTGTCTGGCAGTCGGGTGTGTGTTTTTTCTGTAATCAGTTTGTAACTTTCCGCCCACAGTGAAGAACATAGCCATCAGCCAGGAACATATTATTGACCCCTATACCATTGTTGTATAATTTGTGGTACGCTCGGACCGATGACACTAATACTTATAGAGACCATTTATTCTAAAATTGCAGGACTTGCGTGTAGCTTTCGTAACATAGAAGGAAACTATCGGTATTTCAGAAGGAATAAAGTGTGGGGCAGAGGAGGTCAAAAAGTTTCCGGTGATAAATTGGTGGCACTTGCAGAGGGCAGGGATAATTGGAGATCTATGGGAGATGCCCTTGCCCTACAGTGGGCGTAGACTGGCTGCTGCTGCTGCTGCTGCTGCTGATGATGATGACGATGCTAATTTTGCTGTTGTTGATGATGGTGAGGATGATGCTGATGATGGTGATGATTGTGACGATTTGCGAAATTTTTTGTGATGCTAACGCATGAAGATGGTTGTTCCTGTGCAGAGTATCGAGACAGGACGAGAACAGTGTGAGAGGTGGGTGGGGTAGGGAAGGGCGTTTTTATGGGAGGAGCTCCATAGGAGTATCCTCTCCCTAAGATATTGCTGTAAAGTCAACAGATACACGGTCAATGCTTTGATCATCTGCAAGACTAGTGATGGCATTGTTAACTATACCGCATCGTAAATACCGAAAGTCGGACATAATATTTATTCTCCACATTTGCGAAAAAAGCGTGCGCGTGCATTGATATATTGCGTAAGCTATGTAATAACTCGACAGCGAGAAGGGCATGCCCGACTAGTAATTAACATGGTTCCATGCGCCAAACTGAAGTTATTTTATGAGCAGAGAAGCTTGTAAGACCATTCAGCATTTCGCTTGCAGGAGGAATTCTGCCTTCGCCACCAGGACTAAAACCAGTGCTCTTTTAACGCCTCCTCCGCTATACGCATTAGCGACGTGGTGAAACAGAAACCAAGAGTTCATTTAGTGTTCTAGTGTCCGGGGAGTTCAATCTGGTGGCCGGAGAATACGGGACACACCACGGCACAAAAAGGTAGATCTAGGAAAGTTTGTTCGTTCTCTGTGTCTGCCTCAATGCGGAAGCTGAAACCAAATGTCCGTACTTTATAATGCATTCTGGCAGTACAAAACAAAGAGAAACACGGAATAAAACAAATCCAAATTTGTGGCGCACTGCAGCCGCGATTAACGCTCCGTGCACGATCTGCTCCGGCGCCGCAGCGTCTTCGCACCGCTGCGGTCGGTGCATGTACTAGACTGCGAACACGAAATCCCAGCGCTCGCTGCCGGGCGACCAGTAAGTGAGAACATTTAAATATATTCTTACATCGTGGATAAAACAAGGCACCGCACATGGCTAGATTGCCAGCAGCGGCAACACGGTACCAGAACACGAGACAAAACGTTACTTCGAGAATCAATGGCGATTGTGTGCTGGTTCCTATCCATGTTGATGAGCAATGAGGTAGACTGAAGTGAGCAGCGATTGTTGTCTCATGAGATAGCCCACCTGTGTATTGTACATAATACATCATTGTGGTCGGTGAGCGTTACCGCCGCCTGTTATATGAAGGGTCTGCTTTCGGCGATAGCGATGACGTAAAGTATATCGGATGAAATGTCGAGAGGATTCTGTATACGGTCACACATTACTTTAAATAACCTGTAGACTTCGTTTAAGCTCAGAGGACGTAATTAGGAGAGCGGAACGGACGTGCTGACATCGCTGTTCTGTTCGGACATCGTTAACTTCAGAAAAGCGCCTAGAATGCGGGTGAGGGTTTTAGGGCTTTGGCCGAAACTTCGCCTCCTCGATTGCTTTCACCATTTGGTTTGAAAAGAGGACTCCTGACGACAAATGTAACGATAACAGTGTTTAGGTTGTGACCTCGGTGATTTTGTTCGTAAAGGGTTGTGGAATAGGAATTAGGCTTCCCTCATGCAGTAAGGCATGAACCCGAAAAGGTCTTGTCCCCATGGGTGCATGGGGACTGAGGGAAGTCCCCATGGATGCATGGGCACTAAGGGAAATCTTCATACCTGCGTAGGGACTAAAAGAAGTGGGCTAAGACAACATACATTAAAAGTGATAGGAGTTTTCTTGTCAGGTATTCGTCTACCAGTGGAGGCAGTAGGTGTTTATTATGATGATTGGTCACAGGTAGTTCGTCCACGTTACCATGCGTAGGAGGGGTAACCCAATCGTAAATGACATCTGAAATACTATATTATATCTGTTCGGTCACCATAATCACCAACTCAGAAATTCCCACAGTGTTATTTATTCACTAGTAAGCACGCTTACCTCTATCATTGCTTTTATACTTGGGTGTACGTGGACAGAACACAATCTTGCATTTGGGTTTTCTCACAACAAAAGTCGTAATTAAGACTCATTGCTGTCAAAAGAACAGCAATCGGTAACTACCGTATCCTTCTCAAAAGCGCAATAAAACAGAAAAAAAATGTTAACTTCGCTGGCTCTCACTCAAGGATGGACGAATCAGAGCTGGTGCCAACGACATTTGAAGCAATTTGAAGTTTCACCCAAGGGTTAAAGAACGAAATGAAAGAAGGAAGGAAGCCTGGTTTGAATTATTGTGGGGTTTAACGTGCCGACCGAACGCAGGCGACGAGGCGCGCCGTATGGAGGGCTCCGGAATAATTTTGATCAACTGGGGATGTTTAACCTGCGCTAAAATCTTGTACACACGGGAGTTTTTGGAAGGAAGGAAGGAAGGAAGGAAGGAAGGAAGGAAGGAAGGAAGGAAGGAAGGAAGGAAGGACGGGGGTAGGCAATAAGGGAGCAAGGAAGGAAGGATGAAATATGGGTAAAAAAAGATAGGAAGGAGGAAGAAAGCTAGGAATGGGGAGAAGGAATACAGGGACGAATGGGCGAAGAATGAAAAGAATGAATGAAAAGCTGACGAAGTAATCAAAAGGGAGAAAAGAGGACAAGTACCCTTGGAAAAAAAAACGAAATTACGAAAAAGAACCGTGCAAGGAAATATTCATCTTTCTTTCTCTTCCACCCGCTGCTTTTTTTTTCTGGTTTTGCAGGTATTCGGTGAGTCAGATATTCAGTTATCCACACCCCCTTGGCAAGCTGAAGACACAACGCTTTGGGAAGACTTCGTTTCGGCGGCATCAGTCTGCATGGTAAGAGAGACTAGGTGATTTTTTATTGCGAAGAATGCCCTTGCTACTTTTACTGGTCTTTTAGAAGAAAACTTCAAGAATGTGTCTTATTCCCTGCCATTTATTTTCTTTGATTTCTTTCAGACACCTTCATTGACCGGGGCAACGCCTTCCCCGGCTATGTCATCTGTAAAAACATCTCACCCGATTCTAGGTAAATACAACACTATGCCACCAACAGTCAGAAAGGTAAGGGGACTGGTCTACCTACAAGTCGTTCAATTATATAATAAAACTTTTCATGTAAAGGAAAGATGACAGAAATAATGTAAAGCTTTTGTCATGTTGGGGTGTGTCCTCATAGTTTTATCCGCCACACATTTTGTAACCATCGTAGCACCTTGAAGATATAGCAAGAGTGAAGTTTTTTATCAATGAGAACTTATTTAGTATTCAGTAAACTTTGTGGTCGTACCCTAATTACAATCTGCGTTTTATTGGCTTGACACAAAGAAGTCTTGAAGAACGTGTCTGCCCCTCTTGTAATGGTCTGATACTAGTGAGGAAACACAATTATTCTGTTTGTACTGTAGAACAGATTCTCCACACACATGTTGAGCGAATACTATTCACGAGTTTAAAACCGCTGCTTAACTGTGCGTGCATCATTCAGCATACCGAGCAGCTTCATTTCAAGCGTGTTCTATATATTTTGCCTATAAAGCAACCGTTCATCAATCACGAGTACGCCATAGCTAACCGAGGGTTTGGGCTTGCTCGTTTATTATCCGGCTGCATTTCCCTCGATCAGAAAATGCCTCTATCCCGAAATAAAAATTGAAGACAACGACAAAGAAAACGTATATAGCAACAAATAATTGAAAGGATGAATGAGTTTTTTAATCAATCAATCAATCAAATCAATCAATAAATAAATACACAGAAAAATTGGTCTTATAACAGAGGTAAAGTGGTCTAAACTGATTTTCCAAAAAATTCATATTCGAACTATGAAACACTACTGGCTGGATCTATTGAAACGTCAAACTCGCACGCCTGCGTGTGGATTGTTTATTCAGTTTTCTTTCTCGAGAGGAGGGTGGCGTACAGGAAGCCACTTTTCGACGCTGAAATTGTTGATGCAATAAACATAGAGCACATGGCTTATAAGGCAGCTTATAAATGCACTTTTTATAATACGGCTTCTGTGATAGAAAAGTTCAGGGTCTGTATCTAAACTCTCGCTGGTTATGGTCAAGGAAAACCCAGTCGAGTGACCCTGACGTCACTGTAATACATCACGTTCAAAATTAATGCTAAAACGCTTGAGGAATTTGCCCTACTGGATGATACCGGTTTAATGAGACAGCCTGGTCGTATCTCTAGATCACGCTTAGAAAGCTCCCTTTGGAAGGATTGCCTGCGGGACTCTATATTACCCTAAACACAAAAACGTAACTCTTGAACTGAATTAAGAGAAACGAGCGTTGCAAAATACGAGTATGATAAGTACTTCCTTTACTAAATAGTTTCTTCAGAACACCTTGTACAAATTATTCATGGTCAGAAATTCCGTTGGATGGGCAGCATTGTGAAAGTAAGCTCGAATTTTTAGCTGTAACTCGCATGCTTGACTAAAATTGGTGTGCATTCAAGGTGTGCTTCTGTAAGGGCTAGTGGAGCCGAAATTTGTGCCTTTCTGTGAGGACCTACGAAGCACGTAGGTTTGCAAAACAAGGCCATTTAAAGAAATTTTCTGGGAGCAATTTTTAAAATAAAAAAAAATGCCTTGGAAATTTCAGAACACGCTCGTGTGGCCGGACACACGACACTGAAGTTTAAATTTGGCGGGATGAATGGGGCCATCTGCGTCTTCTATTGCGCATTGGGAACTTTCCTTATGACGGAATAGTTATAATGAAGGGGTAGATAAAAAAGAAAAAAATGGTTTGATGAAAGAATAAATAACCGTCTGTATAACTGGCTGTCTTCCTAGTACAATTTAAACTCTTCTTTCTTCAAGACACCGTGTAAGGGTGGTTTCACTAACCTGGTCCGTGTTTTTATGAGTGTTCGTGAGTAGCTAACTTTCATATCTGAAGTAAATACACTGACTGTGTTCGATGGCAACTTACAAAATCTTGCCTATTTCTCCACAACTTAAAAAAAAGCGACAACTTAAACATGGTATGCCTCTATTCTCTCTGCTTTACAGAGCTGCTAGCAATGCTGTTAATCTAAAACGCTTCTGAGCTCCGTACTTTTATAATGACGAAAAATATAATACAAGGCATTCTATGCGCATGTTTTCTTACAGTATCAGTAAGAGTGTGCGAACTGTATCGCCTTTTTCTTCGTTTTTTCCATGAGGATCCCGGAGAACACAAGTCAGCCGTGTCACGCTCACGGCTGAGGAAGAGGGCCAAGTCCGTCGTGCAAAGAAAACCATCAGAAGTAAGCAGCACGACTTCGCGTTTTACTTGTTCCTAACTTGGTGTAAACTACAAACAACATATTGTTTGCCTGATGGAAGTACGGTACGGTGTGAGTTTGTGGCCCTTTTTAAGTAGCGCCCTAACAACACAACGACGAGGAAGAGGGGACACATGACGGCGCTGCATGAGTGTTAGCACAAATAAAAGGGCCCGATGTAATAGAAATATAGCTTAGCAGAATCGACAGCAGGGATAGCTCCTAACCGTCCACACTAAACAGCGCCTAACAACACAAGTACGAGCGCCATCTTGGGTCCCCTCTTCTTTGTCGTTGTGGCGTTAAGCGCTGTTTACGATGGACGGTTACCAACTAGCCCAGCAGTCGATTTCGTTTTGAAGAACTTGTTTTTCCGACTGGGATGGTTCATGTTGACCTTACCTGTGAAGGACGGGCTTCCCATAGACATTAAACGGAAATAGTAAAAAGCAAGGATCGATGAATGCGAGAACTAAGCGATTCCACGCAGATATAGAGGAGAAAGTTATGGTGAAAGCACAAGGAGTCTTAAGGACAGGTATTTAAAAGCACTGTAGGAAAGGAGGTTGTATATATTGTTGATGTGAGTATTTTGGTCGCTACGTTATTTATTTTAATATTGTTTAGTGACCGACCCTGGTGACCGACCGGCCATACACGCCACCCAATGGGGAATATCAATTTGCCCACAATGTGTATCTGATAAGTCACTAAGCACTAGTTGCCAACTCAACACTTTACACAGGGACCGTTACGCAATAGCAAGCAGGCTTACCAGCAACATATTTTATTCTCAATTGGGTGAAAGGCGAACAGACTATATCGCTCTTCTTGGAAATTACGTGGAGCGATACGCTGGTGCTATTTTACTTCCACATCTATCTCGATAGCACAACTAATTGAAGACACTATAAGCACTCCGCTGCCTCCACCTCTATTGTAGACGAATCAGAGCTGTTGCAGTAATACTATTCGAGAAGGTTGCGGGTTTTTGCGTAATGAATGCATGAATGAATGAAGTAAGAAAGGTAGGAAGGAAGGAAATAAACAGCGAAGATATAGAATATCAAGAAAACAGCGAATGGAAGAAGACAGAAGAAAACAAGAAAGAAAGGGAAGGAGGAACAAAGAAGAAAGAACAAAGAAACGAAGAAAGGAAGAACGAGAAAAGAAATAGACGAAGGAGGCCAGTGAGCAATGAAGAATGGTTCGATGGCGAGAAAGAGGGTGAAGCGGTAAAAGAAAAGGTGGAAAAGAACCAGTGAAATATTGGCAGGAACAGAGCGAAAAAAACATTTGTGGGAGAGATATACAAAAGAGAAAAACCAAGTAGACATATCTGTGAGATTTTAAATGCAGAGCATTTGAGTAACTCACGATGTCACCCGCGTTGACGTCCGTAGTCCGCACCGTCGTTGTCCCGACTATATAAAAAAAATACTATCCGGCGCCAGGCTTCGATCATTCGACCCTGCGGGCGGAACGCAATGTACATGGTGCTCTACCTCACTGCGCCACAAAGCCGACACTGAATGGGACGCTATGAACGCGCCTTATATCGTTGACTCATTCAAATTACTGCTGACGAGAGCTTTCTCGTCAGCAGTTGCCACAAGTGCAACAACATTAACGTAACGCAAACTACTTAACGTCGTGCGCCCCCGGAAATGCTCTGCATTTGATCGTGCCCCTCGCGAGGGGGATGTTTCACTGCGTCTTCCTACTGGCCAGTACAGTCGTCGCCATCCATCGGATGTTGTGCGAACCCTTTGCGGCTGATGGCGTGCGATTTGAAACGACATTTTTTGTTGTTGCTGTTGTTGTTGTTTTCTTGAACATCACACATGACTTTGGGTTTTTCAGAAACCTGCTGAGTTACAAGTCGCGTGAAGTGCACAAACTGTGCAAATCCCAAACTAAAGCATGGCGCAGTTCCGGATTCGCCTGCCACAGTGGGCAGGCTAATGGCAGGCACGAAGTGTGCTGTTATTATACAGACTATCTTTTGTAGTGTTTGACTTGTCTCCATGAGAAAAACCCCAAGGTTCCTTTGATTTGCTGCAATATGATTTGGCGTTTTTGCTTTCTACAGCTACCGACTATTAACGTACAGAGGTGTCCTCCGCCCTCACGAGCCCTAAAAACAGCGCAGACTACCCTGGACGTCGACACCGATTTGCCACTAACATCCGATAAGGTAACAAACCCAAAGCTTGGTACTCTCTGTTCAAGGCTTAAGACGCACCTTTGTAGTCTAAATTCGTACAGGAAATATTTGATGAAAACTAACGACAACAGGGGGGAATGTATTAACAGCGAGGCTGTCTAGCAAATCGCAATTTTTTGTGTTCGTAGTTAAAAAATACCAAGAAAATGCCAAGCGCGTGAACATCAACGCATGCCTCGCGGCGACTGCGCCCAAGTATAAAAAACAAGAAAATGCCGAGAGCTTGTGTGTGCGTTCCTCGCGACTTCCGCCCAGTGTCCCCGGCGCACGTTTCTTAAGCAAGGCATACCCACTTAAAAGATTGGCCAAAATTGCCCCCCCCCCCCCAAAAAAAAAAAACAAAAAACATCCGACGTTAACTGAGTACGTGGCTACGCTTCCTCCGAAAGATAAAGACACGTTACAGAGCACGCCCTCCAAGGTTATCCCCAATGATTATCACTGACAGATAAACTGAAGTAGGCTCACACTTACAGCAACATTGATGGAGTACAGGACTTTGCAAATCGGCGGCAATCATGAACTTAAGCTGTCGTGATAATCGTGAAGGTTGAATACAGCTTGTCTACTTCAAGCCTTACGCGTTAGCTCGAGCTTTCTTCATTTTTGATTTTCTATCTGCCCTCATTGTTTCTTTGTGAACAGCCGAAGTTAACAATTGTGATATATTTATAGTAGGTTTAAGAATAAGGTTTTCCATCGGGCAGATCAAGCAGACCTATGTTATGTTCGGATCAATACCCGAACGTTTCACTTTATATTGTCTTGAGCGTGTGGGCCTGCTCTCTACGGCATGCCAAGGAATGAGGCACACTGCGCTTGCGTGAAAGAACTCTTTACTTACATCTTCCACCTCGCTGTCGCCCGTCCGGGCATACAAACAGGCACACGCCAGCCAAAACGCCCGGCCGCCCGAGTCCCAGTCCCACACGCGGTTCTCTCTCTCAACAAAGAGAGAGTCCCAGTCCCTCAACAGCCCGCTCCTTCACATCGCTGCCCGCTTCTCCGTGTCCGCCAGCGCCATCTCTCGGGCGCCGGCGTCCCCAGGTCACACGGCTGGTGGGCGTTCGGCGGCGGAGAGGGTACGAGGAGAGCGCTCGCGGCGAGGGGCGCGGAAGGGTTCCAAGCAACACCTTCCAGTCCAGAAGGCATCGCGACAAGGCGCCCCCCCACATCTCTCCCCCCCTCAAACACGCGGCACGGGTGCATCAGGAAAGATTGTTCTCAGGGTCTCATTGCACGTGGAACCGCTAGTCTTCGTCTGAGGCCGCCCTGTGCGGCCGCGTTGTGAGCCGGGAACTGCCAATGCGCGGCAGCATCCCGCTCGGTCTCCAAAGCCACCATGTAGGCATCCACAGGAGCGCATTCTCGGCTGCCCGGCGCCAGAGCCGGAGGCGCCACGATGAGCCCTGGGCAAACCCGGTTGACGGGCGCCTGCAGAGGCTCGAAGCACCAGAGCGAGCTGTAGGCTTTGCGCCCACCGGCGCCTCCACGCCAGGGTTACAGCTCCGCGATGAGCTCAGCAGGCCTTCAACCCATGAACAGGACTTCCGCTGTCGACCAGGAGGCGAGAACCGCAGCCACCTCGCATCTCCGAAGGACGGCAGGACCCCCCGGACCGTGGCAACAGCTCCCGGGTCGAACCTGGAAGGCCCTCTTCTCGGCAGGCCTGGGCCGGACTCGCAACGCCCAGGCACGAACGTATCTCCTCGCACCACCACGCCGGTGGCGCGAAGCTCCCGGGTCGCACCAGCAAGGCCCTCTTCTCGGCAGGCCCGGGCCGGACTCGCAACGCCCAGGCACGAAGGCATCGCCTCGCACCACCAGGCCGGTGGCGCGAAGCTCCGGTGTCTCACCGGGAGGGCCCGCTGTCGGCAGGCCCATGCTGACATCGTAACGGCCAGGCACAAAACCACGCCTTGCACCACCGCACAGGTGGCGCGATAAAACCTGAAGCGGTGACTGTGCTGCGGGTTGCTCCGTGGTAGAACCACGTGAGACCCGTAGCCGGGGGGGGGGGGGGGTAGACACTACCGCACCCTCAGGTCGTAACGATGGGTGCGAACCTTATCACCGGCCGTTCTGTCATTAGAAGCGGAACTCCCACCTTCTGGTTCCGCTACTACCTGTTCGTCATCGCCTGTGCGAACATGATAGGCCTTGAGATCGCTAACGTGCCACAGGACCCACCACCTCGGCGCTTTCGAACGACTGCATCTCATACGTGAGCAGAGTTGTCCGCGCCGTAATTCTGTATGGCCCTTGCCATTTGTGTGCGAGTGCCGCGGTGAAACCGCGTGCAGCGGTTGCTGAGTGGGTGTGTTCTCCTCAGCACTAGGTCACCGATGTTGTACACAAGGTGACGACGGCCTTTGTTATACTGCTCGGCTTACTCCATCCGCGCCACGTCGAGGTTCTCCCGAGCCGTGCGTTGCGCTGCCCAAAGGCGTCCCCAGAGCCTAGCCGCGTACGGCGACAGAGAAGGGGCGTTTCCCGCCGCCGTGTACAGCAGTACATTTTCCATTGGGAAAGCGATCTCTCAACCGAAGTTTAGATAACCTGGTGTTAAACCCGTTGACCTTTTTACGGTAGTCCTAGTCGCGAAAGCCAACTCGGGCAAATCGCGTCCCAGTCCTTATGCTCCTTGGTTGTCGCAACCAGCATGCACTTCGGGTTCCGGTTCACCCTCTCAGTGATGTTGCTCTGAGCATGATAAGGACTCGTTTTCCTGTGCGGAATGTGCAGCGCTCGACAACAGAATGAAAAGACTTTGCTTGTGAAATACGAAGCATTGTCAGTGATCAGGTCGGAGGGAAGCCGAAACAAGTGCATGCCTCCAACAGCTTCTCTACCATCTGCTACGACTCTAGCTTTCTAAGGGGAAAGAACTCCACCCACTTAGAAAAGTGGTCCGTTATAACCAGAATGATCTGGTTTCCTCGCGCGGATCTTGGGAGGGGTCGCATTACATCACACGCTACAATCTTCCACGGGTAGCTGCTTTCCACCGGCTTCATGAAACACACAGGTTTCCCAGCGCGCGACTTCGCTACCTGCAAATAGGGCAAGCGCGGGAATAGCTCAACACGTCTCTCCTCATGCCTGGCCAGGTCCCGACACGGCATAACTTGTGGTAAGTATTACTGCCGCTGCCATGTCCTGCCAGCGCTGAGTCATGAAAGTACCGCATGAACCGTTTCCGCAACTTCCTTGGGACCACGACTCGAAAGGGGGATGAAACCGCCTCTTCGTCGTCCAGTTGGAGGAGGTAGCGAAGTAATAAGCCATCGTCGCCCAGCAGATACGCGTCAAACCCCTCAGCGTTACCGGTGCAAGCTACGCCGTTCACTAGCTTTTTCAGCACCCGCTGGCACAGACCGTCTGCTTTCTGGGCCTCAACGAGCTCTTCCTTACTCACTACCTCCCCCAACGACATATTCCTTTCTGCCTCCCTTCTCGGGGGGCGAGAAATCGCCGCTGCGGGATGCCGCTTCTCTTTGCCGCCGGCCTCCACTCCTCCGTCCGGCCCTCTCCGCCCCCTCTCGGTCGCGCGCACCGCTAATTAAACCAATTAAACCCTCAACTCAGCCCCGGGGCCTCCCGTCCGATTTTGAGCGGAGCAGCATTCGCAAGTGAGACCAGTAACCATTACCCTTTCCGCATCCTTCTGCCACCCCTTTCCATATGGTAAATACTCCGCCAACATTCGGCTTATATCTGGTCCTGCAAAGTGCACCTTAAGTTCTCCTCGTGATATCTTACGTAGTCTCCCCTTTGTTTTCCCACGCCAAGACTTATTTCCTCCTCTAGGAAAATTCGCCTTGCTGGATGACGCTACGTCAATGAAAGCGTCATTGAAAACCATTACTGGTGCCTTACTCCAACGAGCACACCGTTCCTGGCCGCTAATCTTTCTAGCCGTGCATATGGATTGATAATCAGGCAAAAACAAAACGTGTCTGCGTTATCATTCCCGGAAAACGGCTGTTCTCCCACTTCCCTTGCCTTTTGGGTCAGGCTAAACCCTACTGGACTTTCGGCCAGTTTTTCCATCCCTCCATGTCCGGCATGCCCAAACATTGGCCTCAAGGGATGGCGCCTGTGTCCGCCAGCAAAAAATTTCGGGCGCCGGCCCCAATTGCGGCGTGGCGTTCGGGGGCGGAGAGGGGTACTGTGCCTTAGAGAGGACTCGCGGCGAGGGCCGCCGAAGCGTCCGAGCAACCCCTTCAGTCCAGAGGCATCGCGCCAGGCACGCCTCTCCCTTCCTCCCTCTTAACGCAATCACGTTACAGTTCTTGCGCCTCAGGCTCCATAAACCCTCTGATCGTGCGGGGCAAACGGAACAAGTACTTCTGTAGTGAGCCACCTGCTACTGTTTTTCGACCAAGCAAAACCCTTTTAAATTTTTTGGTCTTTGGGCTTCGAAAAGCTGCGAATCGAGAAACAATTTCCCATGCTGAGCCGCGTCAGGCTAAGCCCTTTAGGCGGATGACATCTGAGCTCCGGCAACCAATATAAACATCACCGGCGTACAGGGGCCCCCTGGTTTAGCCCTCTGTGAGGCCCCCGTTTGCGGACCGGCCCCCTCATGCGTTTACAAGCTTAAGGGTGGGCGAAGAAATGGCAACGCCGCTAACTTAATAGGAGTTTAAAAATAAGGCAGCTGTCGGACCAATAGAAAAAGTTCATGGGCCCTTCACGGCCGATGGATTTCTCGGCAAGCGGATGAGTGCGAGTTACCACGCTAATAGGTTAACAACGTGGATGTTTCAGAGGTAGCGGCCCTTTTCGCGTTCGAGCGCAAGTGCGGTTGCACATTTCCTGAGAACGGGCCTTCATATCAGAGTGCCCCGGCGCCCTTCCACCTCCATCCACCGTAATTTTCTCATTTGAACGACCCGAGGGTTATGCGGTTTTACTCTCTTTTTCCCAGGGTCTTCACACTGTTTGGTTAGGAGGGTTAGCCCTTTTAAGGGTTTTCAAACACGAACAGAGAAACAAGACGAACAGGAAGGCGCAAACTATTTTTGGGTTTTTTCTTGGAATGCCTGCTCTGCCTCATCAATAGGCGAATCGCGGGCTGCAAAAAACTAAATCGCAGTTCAGCGAGAGTTAATGAAGAACGCAAACACGCAAAACAAGCAGGCAGATGCTCTAACACTAGGTTCAGGGAGAAACGCGTGTCCGCAGACTGCGGAAAGGGAAACTGGCCGCGCAACGCAAAGTGTCGAATACAAGGCTTGTCGTTCACGGGAGGCTATGTAGATCACCAAATCGCCAGAAAATAAAATGGCGCGGAACATGTCGTTCCAACATAAAATAGGCCTTTTTCAAAGACTGCCCTGGCCTCCAATTGCAACTGCGTAAAAAGGAACGGATTTTTGGCGCTGCACAGTCATTGTGTAGTACAGTGGGCTACACACCGGAGTTGTTCTATTTTCGTCTCAATTGCCTATATGGTCAGTAAAATTGTAAATTTTTTGTACTTTCTTTGTACTTGCGATGCCTGTAGGTTCCCCGGTTCTTTTGATAGGGTTTTCTTTTCTATTGTGCGCAACCGCGAGATGCAACTTTGAATTTATGTAACGCGTTGGATCCACTAGCTTCCGGTGAAACCGCTACCTGTAGCGAAGGTAGGCGAGTAAATCCGCCTGAATTACGCGCGCTTCTTGTGCGAGGGCCTCGAGTTGCGGAAACTCTGGCCCCGCAAGTACGGTCTGAAACGTGGGTGGCATTGTCTGCACACGCGCGCTACCTTGCCCGCGTCGGCTGCCTCGGGGTCGGCCCGTTCGTACAGCTCCTGCATAGCCCGCACGTACCCGAGGAGACTCTCCCCAGGGTGCTCAGTGCGAAGGACAAGCTCGTCCCTCATATGGTGCTCGTAATCACGTGGCAGGAACTCAGCGCGGAAGTGGTCCTTAAAATCTGCCATCGATTCGAAAGCCGGTTGGCAGCGCCTCGAACGCGCAGGGCTTCATACCAGTGCAACGGGGAGGACCTGCATCAGCACGCCGTCATCCGATGCGCCTACCGCAGTTTGATACGAATCCAGTTGCTGCAGGTATTCGCAAACGGATTTCACGTCTCCGTAGCCGGAATAGGAGGGAACCTCGGTATTTAAACGCGGCTTAGAGAATGGCACTACAGGACCCGCTCTGGGAGCCGCTGGCGCCAATCCGAGCATTCGGGTCATCTTCGCGAACATCCCGGTCATCTGCCTCATCATTGAGGCGAGATCTGTGGGCTGCAACTGATCAGCAGCCTCCTGCACAGCGGCTGCTGAGTCTCCCGCCGAGCCGTGCGGCTCCTCCTTCTCTGACATCTCTCTCCGTGTGGTAGGAGCCATTGCCAGAACACTACACAACAAAAGCTGGCTCAAACACGCCAAACTGTAGACGCGAAGATACAGCGCAAGCCGCGCTTACTACATACGCAACGCGACGAACACCCCACAGACAAATCTACAATGGAAGCAAAAAAGGAACGTCAAGACAATACATAGGACCAACGGGGCTGAACTACAGCCACATTAAAATAGGAAAAACTACAGTAGGTACACGTCAAAATACACAACCGACTAATATCCCTAGAAACGCTAAATACACTCGCAAAGTAACCACTTAGGCCGTTAACCAAACAACAGAAAAAAAGAACGCAAGAAAAACTTCAGGCATGCATCTACAGTCATCGTAAAACCTAAGCAAACTAAAACAGTGGTCTCAAAACTAATTTAAACATGCCTCTATACGGCTCAAAGCCATGGTTTCCAACTGCCAAAATGGCGCTTCCTTCCCGGAACAAAGGAATGCCGTCCCAAACCCCAGTGGGCCCCTTCCAGGCAGCCGCAGAGAGCAATTGTCCACTGGTTGGCTTGACATCAGCACGTTCGGGCGCTAGATGTGGGCCTGCTCTCTACGGCATGCCAAGGAATGAGGCACACTGTGGTTGCGTGAAAGGATTCTTTACTTACATCCTCCACCTCGCTGTCGCCCGTCCGGGCATATACACAGGCACACACCAGCAAAAATCCCCGGCCTCCCGAGTCCCAGTCCCACTCGCTGTTCTGCAACACCACCGCCCGCTCCTTCACATCGCTGCCCGCTTGATTGATTGATTGATTGATTGATTGATTGATTGATTGATTGATTGATTGATTGATTGATTGATTGATTGATTGATTGATTGATTGATTGATTGATTGATTGATTGATATTGGTTTCCCTTTTGAAGCAGGGTGATGACATGTCACCTTACCAAAAAGGACTAATATAACCAGGTTTTACACACTTGTTTTAATACTGGCGCTGCTTAGGGCAGGCACTAAAGCTTATTAGGCAGGAAATACTTTTTTTCCCTGTTACAGGTTGTAACTGTCTTAGCCAATACTCCCCTCTCTGCTTTTCGACCACCAGCATTCTAATCTTCTTTTCGTCCCCTCGACAGCCTTGAAGTTAACTTCCTCTGTGATACCCTTAAATCCTAGAGCTTCTGGAAGCCCAATACTCCCTTCATGTAGATCTGGATGGATACCCTGACATTTTAGCACTATGTGCCG
This sequence comes from Haemaphysalis longicornis, assembly GCA_013339765.2. Lineage (NCBI taxonomy): Eukaryota > Metazoa > Arthropoda > Arachnida > Ixodida > Ixodidae > Haemaphysalis > Haemaphysalis longicornis. The sequence continues at coordinate 93,418,636 of CM023453.1, read as the reverse complement.
CATAGTTTGTTCCTTTTCCGCAGACCACGCATATCCCATCATTTTGTGAATACTTCCTACAAAGCTCTTAGTTCGCAGACAACCTGCTCTAGCCTCAAAAAGCAAAGCACTGCCCTGGGAATTATCGTAGAAATTTTCCTTTCTGATGTTCAATTTCTCAGCCCTGTACATCTCTAACGACGTTTTAGATTCCATTTTTTTCCCTCCATTTATTCGTTTCAGTCTGCCTTGCCTCGTTTTTGGTTACCTTGGCTGTTTTGGATTCTCCACTATTCTTTTCGTATTTCATCGTTAGCCTTCTAGTCTTTCTTAACCACTGCGTGTCCACGCCTTTCAAGTATAGGTACCTAAAAACCTTAGCTGCCCACCTTCGTTGATCCATTGCCCTCAACCTCATCTCAAAGCATATTTTACTCTCAGCTTTTCTAACTTCAAACGACGCCCAGCCCATATCTCCCTGAACTGCTTCGTTAGTTGTTTTTCCATGCGCGCCTAAGGCCAAACGTCCTACCGTTCTCTGGTTTATTTCAAGGCCTGATAGAACGTCTGATTTTAAGCAGAGTACAGCATTCGCAAACGTGAGACCCGGAACCATTACTCCTTTCCACATTCCTCTTACTACTTCATATTTGTTATACCCCCACAGAGCGCTATGCTTCATTATAGCTGCTTTTCGCTTTCCCTTAACCTTAAGTTGCTCCTCGTGAGTTATTAAGTAGTTATCCCCTTTGTTTATCCACACTCCCAAATACTTATATTCCTTCACTCTAGGTAATTCGCCTTGCTGGATAGACACTACGTCAATGGTAGCGTCATTGAAAACCATTATTCCTGACTGAAATTTAACCCGAGGTCGGTGGATTCCTGGCCGCTAATATTTATTAGCCGCTGTATATCGGTTTGGTTATCAGCTAAAAGAACAATGTCCGTCTGCGTATAATATACCCGGAATATGCTGTTGTACCTACTTCGCCTTGCAGCATGTGGGTTAGGCTAAACCCTGCTGGACTTTCTTCCAGTTTCTTTTCTAACCCTGCCATGTAAAGTATGAACAGTATTGGGCTCAAAGGGATGGCGCCAGTGTCCGCCAGCACCATCTCTCGGGCGCCGGCGTCCCCAGATCGTGCGGCCGGTGGGCGTTCGGCGGCGGAGAGAATACGAGGAGAGAGCTCGCGGCGAGGGCCGCTGAAGCGTTCCGAGCAACACCTTTCAGTTCAGAAGGCATCGCGCCAAGGCGCCCCCCCCCCCCCCCCCCCTTAACGCAATCACGTTACAGTTCTTGCGCCCCAGGCTCCATAAACCCTCTGATCGTGCGGCGCAAACGGAACGCGATACTTCTGTAGTGCAGCCACCTGTGCTACTGTTTTTCCAACAAGCAAAAACCCTTTTAAAAGTTTATGGTCTATGGCTTCGAGAGAGCTGCCTAACCGAGAAACAATTTCACCATGCTGAGCCGCGTCACGTTCAGCCACTTCTAGGCGGATGACATCTGCAGCATCCGTCCACCAATCATAAACATCACAACTGGGCGTACACGTGGCCACCGTGGTTTAGCCCTCGGCTGAGGCCTCCCGTTTGAGGACCGGCCCCCTTCATGCCGTTTACATAGCTTGATGGTGGGCGAAGAAATGAGGAACACCGATGAATTAATATTGGAGTTTGAAAAAATAAATGGCAGAGTGATTGGACAAATAGAGAAAGTTCATCGGCCCTTCATCGGCCGATGGACTTCATCGGCAAGACGGATGACGAGCGAGTTACCACGCAAAGAGGTTAACGAAGCCGATGTTTGTCAAATGGTAGCTCTCTTTTCGCGTTCAGAGCGCGCAGTGCGGGCGCACATTTCCTGATTGAACGGGCCTTCACTATCAGACGCCCCCCCCCCCCACACACACACCGTAATTTTCTCATTTAGAACGAGCGAGCGGTTATACGGTTTTACTCTCGTTTTCCCGACGGTATTCACACTGTTTGGTTAGAATGTTAGCCCTTCTAAGGGTTTTCAAAACACGAACGGAGGGAGTAAAAACAAGACGAACAGGAAGGCGCAAACTATTATCTGTTTATTCTTGGAATGCCTGCTCCAGCTGCGAAAAACAAGCCAAATACGCTCACCACAAAGAGAGAAACTGAACGCAGTTCAGAGGAAAATATAGTGAAGAACGCAAAAACAACGCAAAACAAGCAGGCAGATGCTCTAACACTAGGTTCAGGGAGAATACGCGTGTCCGCAGACATGCGGGCAGGGAAACATGGCCGCGCAACGCAAAGTGTTCGAATACAAGGCTTTGTTCGTTCACGGCGAGGTCTTATGTAGATCACCAAATCGCCAGAAGAATAAAGATGGCGCGGAATCCTTGTCGTTACCAACATAGCAAATGGCCTTTTTCAAAGACGCGCCCTGGCTCCTCCAATTGCACTCTGCGTGAAAGAATCTGGATTTTTGGCGCTGCACAGTCCAGTTGTGTAGTACAGTGGGCTACACACCGGGAGTTGTTCTATTTTCGTCTCAATTGCCTATATGGTCAGTAAAATTGTAAATTTTTTTGTACTTTTCTTTGTACTTGCGATGCCTGTAGGTTCCCCGGTTCTTTTGATAGGGTTTTCTTTTCTATTGTGCGCAACCGCGAGATGCAACTTTGAATTTATGTAGACGCGTTGGATCCACCTAATGCTTCTCGGTGAAACCGCTACCTGGGATTTCGGTAAACCCACGAGCTAGGGTTCACAAACTCAGACCTGTTCATTCACTCATTTTTCTTTCTAGACAAGGGGGGGGAGGAGACGGGAGAAAACACACTATGTTTTAGTGGTTAAATTGCATTGAGCAAACCTAGTGCCAACAGCCGACAAGCGAGCCCAGAGGTGTGTCTTGTGATAATTAGGCTTACAATTTAAACACTGAGTGCCTGAGCGTGTAAATCTTGGCTTGACGGGGCCCTTAGCAAGAATGTATTGGGATGACCTTACCGTGGACGGAATATTGCGGCACTACATATCAATACAAAATGGTTAAGCATTGGCCGCTCGATCATCAGCCGGTAGTGGTTGAGCATTGGGATGACCGGACACAATCTCTTAATTATTGAGGCAGCGGCGCCAGAAATTTTAGATGTGTTTCAATAGCTGTGCTTGGAAACGTTTGCATTGGTTGCGTAAATACCAAAGCGACATTCAAATATTGCTATAACAGATAAAAAACAACCTTTTGAGATAGCCTATATACCGAAATAGACGAATAGAACTTCATTAAGCAAATTTTTAGTTCTGATCCTAGTTAGAAAAGTAGAAAATAGGAACACAGGTATTATAGCTGTCGCTTATTTCAACCAGTATCCAGAAAACATTGGCTGTGTCTCGCATTTCTGAACGCGAAATTTAGCGCGCAACCAATGAGTACTGAGACATTGACGTATGAGACAGAATATTGCCGTTTCTCTAACCACTCACGGAACATTTCGGTCTGCTCAAAGGGTCATCGAAGAAAATTTGAAGGATAATTTTTAGAGATGAAAAAACACCAACGTATGCTCTGTAACAAACTTGTGTGGACGGGCAGGAAACGTTTACGGTAAAAAATTGATTGATGGGTTGATTAAATAATTGATAGATCGTTTGATTGATTGATTGATTGATTGATTGATTGATTGATTGATTGATTGATTGATTGATTGATTGATTGATTGATTGATTGATTGATTGATTGATTGATTGATTGAATAATTTATTGTAGTGTTTTACGCGCCGAAGCAACGCAGGCGATGAGCGCACCGTAGAAGAGGGCTCCAGATTAATTCTTAACACCTAGGGATCTTTAACGTGCGCCGAAATCTCCTACACACGGGCAAGAAAGGTGGCTGTGCATGTATTGCATTTCGCATGGCGTACACATTTTCAGCCTTTCCTGTTACGGAATGGCTGCAAAAACAGTAAACAAAATAAGGCAAAGCAAAAACTTAAGGAAATAACGAACTGACGGAATTGAGAGTTAGGACAGGCATCGGCATATTTAGGCTGGATGCTGCTGGAAGTCATTTGGGAGGTGTTCATGATGCAGCAATTTTAATAGTGTCGCGAGTAAGGTCACTAGCTATTTATGGTTCACTCTCATGACGCACCCGTGCGTGGCTCAACCGTGCATAATGAGCATCGCTCAGTTAGCCCTCTGAGCAGCCGCGAGAAATTATTCACCCCACCACAAACATTTATTATATGATGACGGCTCACTAGCCAGCAAGCGTACACCTACCTGCTTGGTAAGGTGACAAACATTTACCAAATAGAAGAGTTGCAATCATTTTTAAAGCAGTTTCAGGGGCTAGAGCGGAACGTTCGACTTCCCCACCCTCACAGTAGACCACAGCCAAGCATGTGTTAAGAGTGACATGTGCGTCTTTTGTTCCCCCCTGCTGGTGACACAATAGAGGTTGGGCCACCTTCAGAGGTGTCCCAACAATCCCGCCCAAAATACAATAGAATTTATATTGAAGCAAATATGCCTAAAACAAAGAAAACAAGGGTAAGTAAAAGAAGAAATGAAGAGAAATAAAGCTACAAGGGAGCTGGGCAAAGTGAGAGACAAGACGCCGCTTTTGTTAGCTTCTGTACTGAAACCATTTTTTTTGTCTGCTTTCATGGCGACAGGTTGAAAGCAAAGCTCCGCCTCATACCCCAGCTCCAGAAAACCAACACTGGAAGCAAAGCGAAGGCTCCCGCTCCCCTTCATCCGCCTCAGACAGAGTCGTAAGGGGCTATAATTAGCATGTTTATAAGATAAAATATCCTACTTGTCGCATTTTATTTGAAGTGTTCCTGGAGAAAACGACATGAAATGCTCTGAATCAGCCACCATTTCTTCCTTTTCATAATTATAGTCGCTGTCTGGGTCCGCAGCAATGCCCGCTTCACAAGTACCAGACGTACAAACTGCGGTAGAAAATCCGATGAAAGACATTCGTATGCCGACTACAGGTGAAGTGGTAAGTACCAGAAACGTTTGTACTTCATGGTGGATTGATTACAATGCACCTTGGTATAAAAGGCAGTTCAAAATACGGTGATGTAATAAGAAGAAAAAGGCAAGAACGTAGTGGTTTGGTCATTTTATGTGCCATCACTCTTTTCTTTCGCGAGAAAATTTGTGAGTATCCCGTTGAAGCCTGTTTTGCCTCTGTTGATGGGTCGTCGATAGTAGTCTGGTTAATGAATATGGCCAGGGTACTCACGTTGTTATACATTATAACAGATGCTACTCGGTGCACCTGATTAGCAGTTTTCCTGGTGGAATTTTCTCGAAGGCAGATGATTTGCAGCTATACGTTTTAATTTATATTTTGAGGCACTGCATGGGCCCGCAGCGGCATCCTGTTCACCCTTGCTACCTGTGCAAAGTAGCGAAGGGAAGTCGGACCTATGCACTACCACGCCAACGACAGTCAAGGTAGCAAACAGCGCAAATTTTGGCAGTTCTTGTTAAAATGTTTTGTAGGGTTTGTATTCTGCTGTTTTAAGAAAATGTGCAAAATGAAGGTGACACAGGAAACCTAGGGCTTGTTTTGTTTTATACTGGGTGGGTGCCTATACGTTTCTTGCAGTGTAAGGATTTAGTACGCATCTTGTTTGAAGGACTACCGCTGATTGTACCCAGGTACTTTGTATGGTGGATATTAATTGTTCGTGTCCACTTATTTTGGCAGAGCTAGCCAAGTTTTACTTTTTCGTTGTGTTTTTCTTCAGCACAGTCAAAAAGCTGTGCCATTAGGGTCCTTTAAAGCGCTCTTACTGAGATGTCAATGGGATTTGTGGCTGCGATATTCCGACACCACGAACGAAAATTTCTTAACCTCTTAAATTCTGTTTGTAAATTAATTCGAATTCAAGCATTTTAAAACCTCTCTATTTTTGTAAATCGGGTGTGTGTTTATGCCGTGAATAGCTTGTAACTTTCCGCTCCAATTGAACAACATAGCCCTCAGCGAGGTATATATTATTGACGCCTTTACCATTGTTGTATGATTTGCGAAACACTCGGCGCGGCGGCCGTAGTATTTTTGGAGACCTTTGCTTCTAAAATTGCTGGTGTCCCGTGTAGCTTTCATAACATACAAGGAACCTACCGGAATTCCAGAAAGAGTAAAATGCCGGGAAGATGAGTTCAAGAAGCTTGCGTTAATAAGTGGGTCGCAGTTGGCTAAGGGCAGGGATAACTGGAGTTCTATCAGAGCTGCATTTGCCCTACAGTGGGCGTAGACAGCCTAATGATAACGACGACGGCGATGATGATGATGACAACTACAGACCCAGTAGCCAAGTCAAGATGTGCTAATGTGTTGTGTCCTAATTTTTGGTACCAAGGCTGTTTCTTTGTGAAGAGGCATGCTCCAGAGGATGTTAAAAACTTCTCTAGCAGGCGACGTCGGGCATGCGTGTGAGAAGAGCCCCAGAGAGAATAAATGCCCATCAGGTCGCCTGTGGGGATGTATGGTTCGGCCACTAGAAACCACCGCCTCGAAACCAGAGCTCGAAAGTGCAAAATCAGGAGCAGTGTAAATGGAGCATACTGTTATCAACCTATTCAATATTATTCTGTGCATCGCTACAGCCACGAGGGCAGCGTTCATAATCCGTTACATGCTAATGATTTTCGGGCGACAATGGTAATGCCACCGGAAGAGTGTGTGCGGCCAACTCTGTCCTCTCTGAAAGAACGCATCTATTACGAAAGTTTGTTTACTGTTAGAGTGAGTATCTTGTAGAGACATAGCATTCACAATTGGTTTGAAAACAGGAGTCCTGACAAAAATATAACGATAACAACCTTTTGGTTGTGACATCTGCATTTTCATTTGACGGGAGTTGTAGAAACGACATTAGGCTTTGCGCATCCCACAATGTGAGAAACCAAGAGTTCTTGTACGTGTTCTGAGTGCATGGAGACTACGGGAAGTCCCAATGGGTGGATGGGGATTAAGGAAACTGTACTAAGAAAACTTACAAAAGCACTAGGAGTATTCTTGTGAAGTATTCATCGACCAGTGGAGATAATAGGGGTCTATTATGAGGATGGTTCCCAGGAAGGTCGCCCATGTAACGGCGTGGGACGGGTCACCCAATGGGAAATGACAGGTGGCAGAGTGGAATGTATCGGTTCTGTGGTCAAAGTCCAATCACAAGCTCGCAAATCCACACAGGGTTATTTATCCACTATTAAGCAAGCTTACACTAGTTTTGTTTTATTACTTGGTTGTACGTGAACAGGAAAAAGTCTTGCATTTGCGTTTTCTCAAGAACCAAAGTTGTATTAAAAACCATTTCCGGCAAAGGACGAGCAATCAATCACTTCCGTATCCTTCTTTAAAGCGCAATAAAACAAAGAGAAAAAATGCTGAGTTCGGAGGCTTTGACTCCAGGGTGGACTAATCAGAGCTGGTGCTAACGACATTCGAAGCTATTGCAGGTTTCATCCTAAGGGTTTAGAAAATCAAATGAAAGAAGGAAGGAAGAACGGAAGGTACGCAAAAAGGAAGGGAGCATGGAAGGATTGGATTGGATTCGAAAAGTCTTTATTGACAAAGATCCTGCAGTAGGTGGGGACCGATTTACGGCTCCGCCTCAACGCGACCTGACGTTGCATCTCATTTCGCAGCCCTACTGACCACTAGCTCCTTTTTGGAGCCCATGCCTTTCAATCGCGGTGAAGATTCAATGTGTGTAAAAAAGGATAGAAACGAGGACGGAAGATAGCAAGTGCAGACAGAAGAGAGCGACTAATGGACGAAAATGAAAAGAAGAAAGGAGAAGCGTAGGAACTACCAGTAAAAAGTGGACAAGTTAGTCCTGAAAGAACAAAAAGAAATCGCTAAAACCAGCCATGCAAGGAATTATTCATATTTCTTTTTCGACCGCACGCTGCTTTTTTTTTGTTTTCCCGGTACCTCGTGAGTCAGACATTCAGCTAAATGCACCAACTGCGGAAGCTCAAGATGCAACGCATTGCGAAACCTTCGTCTCGCCAGCATCAGTCAGCATAGTAAGAGAGACTACATGCAGATTTATACTACAAAAAAGGCTCTTGCTACATTTACTGGTTTTTTAGATGAAAAACTCACTAACGTGTCTGATTTCCCTCCATTCCAATCATTTCAATTCTTTCAGGCAGAAGCATTGGCCGGGGCCACGCCTTCCCCGGCTATATCAGCTGTAAAAACATCTGATCCGAGTCCGTTCCAAGACAACGCTATGCCTCCAACAGTCCAGAAGGTAAGAGCACTGGTCTGCTTACGTTTCGTCCCATTATATAAACAATACATTTGATGTAAAGCAAACAAGACCGGAAAGAACGTATGGCTTTGCTTTTGTCGGGTACGGGTGCGTCCTCATAGTTTTACTCACCAGAGGTTTTGTATCTATCGCAGCATTTTTTTAGTTGTTTATTTATGTATTGATGCTGCAATCCCACATTGCGGCATCTTGAAGTTTTAACGAGGAGATCTCATATTTAGGTTTTCAGTTAACGTTGTGGTGCCTTTCAAATTACACCCTGCGTTATATTGGCTTGACGCAAAGCAGTCTTGAGGAGCGGGTCCGTCACTTTTGCAATAGTCTGATACAAAGCGGAAACTCAATTATTTTTTGTACTGTCACCACATGTAAAACGGTTTCTAGAGCGCGTAAGTTACACGTGTTGAGCGAATACTTTTCATGAGTGTATTACCGTGGCTTAACTGTTTGTCAATCATTTTACATACCGATCAGCTTCGTTTTCAGCCTGTTCTGTATAGTTTGTCTTTACAACAACTGTTCATTAATCACGAGAACGCCATATCTAGCCGTGGTTTAGGGCTCAGTTATTTATTATTCGGTTGAATTCCCCTCCTTCAGGAAAAGCCTCCATCACGCAGTTTAAAAATTGAAGGCCAAGAATAAGAAAACGAATATGGCACCAAATGAATGAATGATTCAGTCAATCAATCAATCAATCAATTATTCAATCAATCAATGAATCAATGAATCAATCAATAAATCAATCAATGAATCAATCATTCAATCAACGGCACGTTCATTGAGCACATAGGAAGTAGTAAAGCGGGTGGCGGGATTAGTGATGGACATATACTTAGTTTTAGAATGGTTTAGGGTGATTATATAAGATGAGCAGCATGTATTGATAGCTGTCAAATCAGTTTGCGAAGCTTCACGGTCATTATCGCGAGATATTATTGGCCAAATCACACAGTCATCAGTAAAAATGCTTATTCGGGAAGAGACAGAGGATGGTAAGTCTTTAATATAGATTAAAAACAGTAGCGGTCCGAGTACGCGGCTCGGGGGGACTCCGGAAGTAACAGGTTATAGCTGATAAGCCAGCTCATAGAAGCAGTTTTGTATGATTAGGCTGGGGGATAGAAACGTTCATTGTCTGTATCAACTCTTGCCTTGTTATGGTCGAGGACAACCCAATTGAGTGACCCTGACATGACTGCAAAGCATAAGGTTGAAAATTATTGCCAAAATTCTTGAGCCATTTTCTCTACCGGATGACACCGTCTTCATGAGACAGCCTAAACGTATCTCTAGATCACGCTTACAGAGCTTCCATTGGAACACTTGCCTGTGCTGCTCTAAATTATCCTAAAGAAAAAAAACGTAAACGCTGAACTGAATTAATAGAACCGCGCCTGGTAAACTACGAGTATGAGAAGTACTCCCTTCCTGAAATAGTTCCTTCACAACCCCCTCATTTAAATTATTAATGGTCGGAAATTGTGTGGGATGGGCAGCATTGTGAAAGTAAGCGGGTATTTTTATTTTTAACTTGCACCCGTGACTAAAATTTGTGTGGAGCCAGTGTATGCTTCTGTAAGGGCTAGTGAGGGCGACATTTCTGGTTTCCGAACAAACCACGTAGGTCTCCCCAAAAGACAATTTAAAGAAATTTCTGGCAGCAATAAAAAAACAGCTTTGGATATTTAAAAAAAAACGCACGTGTGGCCGCGCACGAGACATTGAGGTTTAGATTAGGCGAGATGAATGGCCCGGCCTACGTCTTCTATTGCGCATTGGGTACAGAATGTCCACCATCCGTGTGACGGAATAGTTGGGAAGACGGGGTAGATAAAAAGGAGAAAATGGATTTGATGAATAGATCCATATAATCTGAAGTAGTGTAGACACCCCGTCTTGTTGGTACAGATTCATTTTCACAATGCACAAATAATGGGACAGCGGCGAGGATAACAACGGTCAGGTGGTGATAATCGCTGGATAACCGAATGTCTTCCTGGTACTATTCAAACCCTCCCATCTACAAGCCACAGTGTAAGTGTGCTTTACTAGTCTGGTAAGTGTTTTTATGAGTGCTGACGTGTACCAAAACTTTATATCCGAAGTAACTACCGTGACGTGTTCGGCGAAAACTTCTAAAAATTGGGCCTTTCTTCGGAACTTGAATAACCCAACAACTTGATTTTGGTTCACGTATACTTGGGCTGCTTTACAGCGCTGCTAGCATTACTATTCGCCTACAACCCTTCTCGGTTACATACTTTTATAACGGTGAAAAATATAATACATTGCATTCTATGCGCATGTTTTCTCACAGTACCAAACACACTATGCCAAATGTCTCGGCTTTCGTTTCATTTTTACCGGCAGGATCCCGGAGAACACATGTCACACCTGTCACGCTCGCGGGCGAAGAGGGCCAGGTCCCTCCACTCAACGAAACCATCAGAAGTAAGCAGCACGAGTTGGCGTTTTAAGTGTTTTTAACTTGGTTAAAACTAATAACCCTTGAATGTTCGCCTTACGAATGTAGAGTACCATATGGGTATGTGGGTGTTTTGAAGTACTTGCGTCCACGATTGGGCTCGTTCATGTGGACTTTACTTATAAAGGAAGGGCTACCAATAGACGTAGAACAAAAATTGTAAAAAGCAAGGATCGATGAATGCGAAAAATAGGCGATTCCAGGCAGATATACAAGGTAAAGTTATGATGGAAGTACTAGAAGCCTCCAAGACAGGTATTTACCAGCAGTGTAGGCAACAAGGTTGTTTATGTTGTTAAAGTGGGTATTTTGCTGGGTACGCAATTTCTGTTAATGATGTTTAGTGACCTATCCTGGTGATCGACAGGTCTGATACGTCACCCCATAGGAAATATCAGTTGGCCCACAATGTGTATCTAAAAAGTGATCAAGCACTAGTTGCCAACTCTACAATTTTCAGAAGGACTGTTGCTCAATAGCGAGGAGACTTACCAGCAGCATATTTTATTCTCACTTGGGTGAGAGGCGGACAGACTATATCACTCGTCTCGGAAATCATGCAGACCGATAGGGTCCGGATCAATCTCTAAAGCACAAGCAATAGAAGACACGATAAGGACTTCGCTGCCTCCACCTCTAATGTGGACGAATTGGAGCTGTTGCCTACAATATTCGAGATGGTTGCGGGTTTTTGCGTAAATGAATTTTCGACAGAATGAAAGAAGGAAGGAAAGTAAGAATGAACGAAGGAAGAAAGGAAGGAAGGATGGATGGAAGGAAGAATAAAAGGAAGGAAGGAAATAATTTTAGAGAATGTAGAAAAGAGCGAACGAAAGAAGACAGAAAGAGAAAAAAATAACAGGTAAGGGGGAGAAAGAACAACGAACAAAGAAACGCAGAAATAAAGAACAAGATAAACAAATAAACGAAGGAGGCCAGAGAGCAATAAAGAACGGTTCTATGGAGAAAAAGAGGGTGAAGGGGAAAAAGAAAATCCGGAAAAGGACCGGTGAAATAACGGCAGGAACAGAGCGAACGAAGCGTTTAGGGGAGCGAAGTACAAAAAAAAAAGAAAATCAAGTTGATATTTCAACTTCACACGTTTCTTTGCATTTTTCAGAGACCCGTTGAGTTACAAGATGCGCTAATTTCACCGAGTGTACAAACCATAAAATAAAGCATGGCGCAGACTTGGATTCACCTGCCTCAGTGCGAAGGATAACGGCAGGCACAATGTGTGCTCATTTTATAGACACTACCTCTTAGAATCCATGTTTTGTTTTCACGTAGCAAAACCCCAAGATTCTATTGAGTTTCTACCATTACATTTTTGCTTCTTTGCTTTCTACAGCCACTGGCTATTCTCGTACAGAGGTGCCCCCACCTTCACCAGGCCTAAAAACAGCGGAGGCTACCCCGGACGACGACACCGTTTTGCCTCTAAAATTCGACAATATAACAAGCAAAAACTTTGGTACTCTGTACAAGTTTTAAGCTGCACAGAAGTTGCCTAAATTCGTACATAAAATATTTGATGCAAACTAAAAACGACAGCGGGGAATCCATTACAGCGAAGCTGTTTAGCAAATCGCAACTGTTCCTGTTCGTAGTTGAAAATACCACGAAAATGCCAAGAGCGTGCACGTCAGCGCATGCCTCGGGGCTACTGCCCTCAAGTAAAAAAACAAGAAAATATCGAGGGCTCGCGTGTGCGTTCCTCGCGACGACCGCCCACTGTCCCCGGCGCATGTTTCTTAAGCGAGGCGTACCCACTTAAAAGATTGGGCAGAACTCCCTCCACCTCTCAAAAAAAAAAAAAACTCCGGCGTTAACCGAGTACGTGGCAACGCTTGCCCGAACGAGGAAGGCCCGCCATAAAGCACGCCCTAGAAGGTTATCCCCAATGATTATCACTTCGAGATAGGTGAAGGCGGCTCACACTTACAGAAATATTGATGAAGTACAGGGCTTTGCAAATCGGCGGCAATCGTGAGCTTAAGCTGTCGTGTGGCCATGAAGGTTGCATACAGCGTAGATACTTCGTCTTGCGCGTTAGTTTGAGCTCTCTTCATTTTTGGTTTCTTGTATGTCCTCATTGTTTCATTCAGAAAGCCCGAGTTTCAGCAATTGAGACATATTTACCGTATGTTTAAGAATAAGGTTTCTTATCAAACATCTCCTGGGCCAGTTTTAAATTATGTTGGGATCTATTACCCTAATGGTTCATTGTTTATTGTCGTGACCGAAATCACTTCAATGCGCGTGTGCCTCAGGATATGCGTGTTCCTCGAGCCGCCAACGGAACGGATTACTTCTGTAGTGCAGCCACCTGTGCTACTGTTTTTCCAACGGGCAAAACACTTAAACGTTTAGAGTTTATGTGTTTGGAACACCTGCCCAATCGTTGGACAATTTTTGGCATGGTAAGAACCTTCGCTTTTAACCACATCTATGCCAAAGAAATCTACAGCACTCGTCCACCAATCATGGTTACGTCATGACTGGGCGTAGACGTTGCCGAAGTGGTTTAGCCTTCGCTGAGGCCTCTCGTCTGGAGAGCGGCCTTCTTCACGCAGTTGTCATACCTTGGTGGTAAAAGAAAAAATGAGGGTCACCAAAGTAATATTCCAGGAGTTAGAAAAAAAACAAATGGCAAGGTCTATGCGCCACTTCAGAAAATGCATAGGCCCTTTTAACGCTGTGAAGAGGGATGACGAGCGAATTGGTCACGTTTACTAAGATCGCGAAATATAAATTTATGTATGAATATAGCGAGAGTGGCAGAAAAGACATAAATGATTTTTTGTGTGCGCCGACCAGACCGGCCCGTAGCATAAACTCCCGCACCTAAGGTTCCAGCACTTGCGGCACGCACACGCCTCTGCGCACCGCGGCGCGTACGTTGAGTTACGGCGCAAACTTTGGAGCGACGATAACCTTGTTCGAAAGGTCGCTCTCGTTTCGTGGTGAGAGCGCGCAGTTTGGGCGCACATTTTCTGATTGCATGCCCCTTTACTCCTACACCTTTACTCCTACACACGGCAGCCAGCCAAGAGATGCACTTTTGGATAACTACGCTGGTAATCTAAACACTGAATGACTGAGCATCTAAACTTCGGCTTGTCGGGGCACTTCGTAAGAAGTTATCGGGATGACCTTACCGGGGACGGAATACTGCGGTACTATACATCAATCCGAAATGGTTATGCCACGGTCGCTCGATCGTCAGGCGGTCCTACTCAAGCTATTGGAATTACCAGACACAATATCTTATTTATGAGGCAGCGGCGGCATACCTTTCACGTGTGCTTCAAGAGATCCGCTTGGAAACCTTTGAATTAGGTGCATAAATACCAATGCGAAATTCAAGTGTCGCTAAAACAAGATAAAAAAAAACCCTTTCGAGATAGGCCTATATACCAAAATGGACGAACAGATATTCATTGCGGAAATTGTTCTTCTGATCCCAATTACAAAAAATAATATATACAAAAAACATGTGTGGGTGCAGCTGAATTCGACCAGATACCAGAAAATGTTGTCTGTGACGTGAAACTTCAAATTAAAATTTGGCACTTAAAAAATGAGTACTGCTGTATTGGCATATGGAACACAAGGGTGCGACTTCTCTAACCAATTCTCTAACACCTTCTCCAATAATTTCGCCCAAAATAAAATAGAATGCAAATTGAAGCAATGATTTATATGAAAAAAACAAGGCTGGGGAAAACAATAAAGAAAAATTATGCTGCAAGTGAGCTGGGTAAAGTCCGAGACAAGACGCCGCTTTTTTAAAACCTTTGTACTGAAACCGTTTTTTCCTTCTATCATAGCCACAAGACGAGGGCAAAGCTGCGCTCGCTACCCCAGCTCCTCAAAATCAAGACGGGAAGCCAAGTGGAGGCTCTCCTTCATCCGCCTCAGACAGAGTGGTAAGGGGCGATAATCGGAATGTTGATAAGAAAAAAATATCCTTCTTCTCGTATTTTACTTGAAGTGTTCTTGAAGGAAGCAACTTGAAATTCTGTGAATTAGCCACTCACTATTTCCTTCCCTTTATCGTTATAGTCGCTGTCTAGGTCTACACCAATGCCCGCTTCGTATGTACCAGCCGTACAAACTGCGGACGAGAAGCCGATGGAAGACGCTGGTCTGCCGACGTCAGGGGAAGTGGTAAGTACCACAAAGCTTTGTACTTTATACATGGTTGATTACAATGCATCTTGGTATAAAACTCCGGTAAAAATTACGGAGGTGCAATAAAAAGCAGCACGAGAGAACGTAGGGCTTTTGTAATTTTGTGTACCATCAATCTTTCCTTTCGTGAAAAAATTTGTAACTATACCGTTAAAGTCGCTATTTTTTGTCTGTATTGTTTGGTGGGCCATCAAAACTACTGTCTGGTTTATGATTATGGCCTGGGTATTGGCGTTGTTATAGATGAGAGCAGATGCTGCTGGGTGCACCTAATTAGCTGTTTTTCTCTTGCAAGTTTCTCGAAGGCAGATGATAGCCAGCTATTCATTTTATTTTTATATTTTCAGGCACTACATGGGCCCGTAGCGCCGCCCTGTACGCCTTTGCCACCTGCGCAAGGTGACGAAGGAAGGTCGGATGTATACACCGCCATGCCAACGACCCTCAAGGTAGCCAACAGCGTAAATTTTGGCAGTTCCTCATCACACTTTTTCTCAGGGTTTGTATTCTGGTGCTAAGGAAAAATGTATTTGGGGAAAATGAAGGCGATACAGGAAACATACGGCTGTTTTTGTGTAATAAGATGTGTCCATACATTTTTTGTTGTGTAAGGCTTTTGTACGTGTGCTGTTTAAATTGACTACCGCTGATAGAGACAGGTTTTTTATCAGGGGCATATCAATTGCTCGGGCTTACTTAGTTTGCGAGAGCTGGCAAAATTTTAGTGTTTGTTCATTGTCTTTATATGAAGCCAATTTAAAACACTATACCATCGGCTCAGTTAAAGACGTCTTACTGATATGTAAAGGAAATGGTTGCTGCGACATTCCCACACTACGAAATAAAATTTATAAAGCTCTTAAATTCCGTTCGTAAATGCTTTACATTTCATGCACTTTCAAACCTGTCTGACTATGTAAATTGGGTGTCTGTTTATTCTGTAACAAGCTTGTAGCTTTCCCCTCGCATTGATCAACATCGCTCTCTACCAGGTACATATTACTGAAGCCTATACCACTGTTATATGAAGTGTCACAGGTTCCGGAGCGGCGACTATAATATTTTTGGAGGCTATTGCTTCTAACATTCCTGTGCTCTGGTGTAGTTTTGTAAATTACAATTAACCTACGGGCATTCCCAAATGAATAAAATGCTAAGATCAAGCCTTTATGAGCTGTTCGGAGTAGCTGTGACGTTGTGCGAAGTGGTTGCCAGTTTTAGCTCTGGCGCTATTGCTTCGCCTGTGAAATAGACTGACTACTTACTGTCAGTTAGGGTAAGGCGCGTTTTGTTGTAGATATTCCTTCCTAAATCTCAGCTGCAATAGGCTGCTTGCTTTTTTTACTTTTCCTTCTTTTGCTTGTGAACAAAAGACTCAAGTGAAACATTTTAAGGGGATCCAAGCGTTCTCACGTCACTAACCTTTCGGTTAAGGCGCCAATTATCAAGAATGGTCTGAGCTGTGGTAAACGCCTAAATACGACAGGTAGTAAGTCTCAAGTCGCGCCTACAATTGCCACCAAACGCCGTCTTCAAAACATAAATACGTACTTTTACACCCCACAGGAAACAGACGAAACTACTGACGAGAACAAATATGGAAAACATGGACATACCGTTTACACTTTTTTTGGGTTCTAGTTTTGCGAAAACATCTGTATACACTACCTGTGACGATGTAGCACTGGGGTCTCGTGCTAGTACGCTGCAGTTCATGAGCGTAAAAGTGGTGACATAGGAACCGTCTCAACAGTTCACACGTAAAGTTAAAATACACAAATTCGTTAGGCGTAGACCTCAAAGATTTGAAGTACTAAAGGTCAATATAACAAAACAAAACAAGGACTTATATGACGCAAACCGTCTTGTGAAAGCAAAGCATTCTCTGTTGTCTCATATTGAACCTACGCCAAAAGCAACAGAAGCACTCGAACTAAGTTTAAAGCAATTTTCAATTAAGCATTTACGAATATCTCTCAAGAAGCACCTCTAAAAATCTGTACTTCATAATATCCTGACATAAAATTTGTACATCATAAAATCCGAACTTCATAAAATCATAAACATTGAAAATAATACTTATTCATAAAAAATTCCTTTCTAACCTGAATATCTGTTTTCACGCTGGCTGCCTCTTGTGCCTGATACCTTTTTGCGAGAAAGTTCACAAAAATTGCTGGAGGGGTCTTGACAATTAACACGTGTGCGAGATACCAATTCACGTATTTTAACGAAGAAGGTGGTAAATAACGCCGGATTACATTTGATGCACTCTAAAAACTGTCGAACCGTGTAAACCAGGTGTATCTTTGTTCTGGAATCAGCTTGGGACTTCCCACTCGCATTGAGAAAAATCGCGCTCAGTCCCGTATATATCGTTGACACGTATACCATTGGTGTAAGACTGGTCACATGTTAATAGCAGGGGACCATTTTTAGAGACCATTGGTTCTAATAGTGCTGCTCCATCGTGCAGTTTCCTAACTTGCAAGGAACCTACGGGTATTCCAAGGAGAATAAAATGCTAAAAAATAAGCTTTTATCTTTTTCAAAATAGCTTTGGCGCGTTCTTTTTCGAAATAGCTGTGACGTTGTGTTACGGGATTGCCAGTTTTAGCTCTGGCACTATTTATTCGCATTGGAAATAGACTGCATCTGTAGTGTCAGGGTGAGGTGCATTTTGTGTAGATATTCCAACCCAAATCTCAACTGCAATCAGTTGCTTGTTTTTTCTTCTTTGCCTTCTCAACTGATGAAAAAATGAAGTGCCATATTTTAAAGGGATCCTAGATATGCCACGTTAAAATCTTTTCTGTGACGAAGGTCTTTCTATAACATTGTCTGAGCCGTGGTAAATCCCCAAGTGCGCCTGGTGGTCACATATCCAGTCTTTAATTTTCATACAACGCCGTATTTGAAATATAGATAACAACGTACGAGTAAAACATACTGTAAACAAGCTCTTATTGTCAGAACAAAACATTATGAAAAAAGCTGATATACCTTTTATACTTTTGGGGAACGATGTTTGCAGAAAACATTGGATTTCAAGACCACCGACGCGGTATCACTCGGGTCTCGTGCGAGCATGCAACAGTCCAAGAGCCTAAACCAGGTAACAAAGGAAACTTCGCCAGAGTTCACACGTATAGCTGAACTACGGCAATTTATTGAGCGTAGAGCGTAAGCATTTTGCGATAAAATCGTCGTTATAGTACTGATTGCAAAGCGAAAAAAGTGCTTCTTTAACCTAAAGGAACTTGCGGACGAACTGTTTTTTGCAGGTCACATTTTGAACGTCATTCAGCGGCAGTATAAGAAATAAAATTAAGTTTAAACTTATTGTTCATCTTACACCGATATTCATTTGAAAACGCGGCTCTTTAAAATACATACTTCCCAAAAGCCTGATAATGCCAATAGCAAAACACTCACAAATGTTCACACTATTAAACACTCTTCAAAACATTCCTCTCTACCCTTCTTATATGCTTTCACGTTGGCTCCCCCCTGCGTCTGAAATTTTTTTTTTTTCGAGAAAGTCCAGAAAAATGTCCTATGGTTCCTACATAAAACGTGGCCGAAATACTGATCTACGCATTTCTACAAAGATGCTAGCAAAATAACGCCCAAAACAAGCTTTATCGTACACTCTTTTTATTAAAAGAGGAGCTGTCATATCTGGCGCGTTCCTCCACAAATATCCATCTCAACGTATTGTTCTGCTAAACCTATATGTTTTATAAAGAAATGTTGTAGTAGACTGGTTGTGCCTTTCTACTGCGAGTAATTGCTGGCAGACGTTTTCTGTTCTCACTGTTTGTATATACAAGGACGTTTAATCGGCGAGCCCCGGCTTTGATCTTAACGTTAGTGGAGCTGCTCTGCGAATTTTAACAGGCCAGGCTCGCCAGAAGACCGAAATTGTGGCAACCAGAAAGGGGCTTACATTTATATATAGTGTAGGCATATACAGTTCCAAGCGGTTACCCATCAGAAAAAGATGTGTAAAGGAAAACCCAGCATCAACAAATCAAGGACATCACATAAAAAATATCTTACTTGTGATCTGTACACCAAATAATATAAAATATGCGGCTGTACATTGAGTTGTATTGCAGATCCCGTTCAGATTGTATACAATTGAAATCGCATACAAAATGATTCTCCTAAAACACGCTTACAAGGCTAAATTTCTCTAATATTAAAAAAAAACAATTCGCATACAAATTGACCCAGATTATGCAGAGGGTTTCTATTTAAAAAGCGGAACACAGTGCAACGGGTCTAGAAAGCCCCAAATAAGTCAGTGCATCGTTGTGCGTATACCTTGATGAGGCCCCGCTTGTATACGTCTAACACACGACGATGCTTCTTGCAACGCAAGTTAGGGCAGTACACAGAAACTTCAGTTTTTTCTCTATGACAGAACGTTATATATTCGCAAAAGGCGAGCACAAATATTAATAAGGAATAAAGGAAAAATCGCAGGACTGTTCACGGAAAGGAAATAGGCGATCACCAAAATTATTCTGATAAAGGTAATCGAAGATATATATTTGTTGAAAATGTTTTGAGCACACAAAATTATAGTGAAGCAAGAAACATAACACGAAGAGTTTGTCATCATCTATCGAAATACAAAAGCTGCAAAGCATGTACATCGCACAAAATTTCACTGTAAGTAACGATGCGACATAAACCAGAGAAAAGTGCGCTTTTAATATGAAATAAACACCGGACGTTTCATTTCGGAGATCCAACTGAAACAGTAAATTTTTTCGCGTTCCTAGTTTCCGACGTTTATTGAAATTGGCTAATGTACTATTTAAAGCTACATTGCAAATATAGTCCGCAAATTGCAACATTACAACATCAGATTTTACTAACCGACAGAAGCGATTCCGGTAAGAGACCGAAAATTTCCTCTACGTTCTCGGCTGAACAAAGCCCTTATTGCAGAAATCACCTGTCCAAGTAGAATCTCATCAGGAAACATACGATGAAAGAACTGCGTTATTTTTCAATGGAAGTGAACCCGTATTCAAACAACGAACCCTTTGTTTTGTTTTTCTCCCAGGTATATCAAAATTCATCTTCTCACACGCCACTATTCGTTTGAAGCACAACACCGACACACGCGTATGACACTCGTCTTTGGGGCCGATTTCATAATGCTTTTTTCTCAGTATACCTGAATTAGATTCAGAGATGCGGAGCAATTTCGAGATTCCGCAAACGACTATTCACGTGCATGCGATGACTAGACGAACCGGCATCAACCACTGCCGGAGGGTAGCTATGTGCTTCTCCGCTGTAAAGAATTTACCCTATATTGTAACGGCACCTCCTAATGACTAACAAAAAATTGGTACTGTATGCTGCCCAATTTGTTTTTGCATTACAGTGTTCAGTAACTGTTTAAACTGGCCACAAGCACGTTGAGGTAGCCTTTTTAGCCTTGAGGCGGCTAAGAGTAAATTTACAACTTTAGCTCAAGAAGAACATGAGCCTAATACCAATTTTTATGGCAAAACTGGAACAAATACCAGAAGCATGTAATAAATACGAAGCAGTGTCCAAACAGTAGACAGTTAGCGGTGATTCCTCTGTGGCATCAAGGAATCTGGAATGCATGATTGGCGGTCGCCGACTTAAGCCACCGCGAAGAAACATGACCTCGATGTTTCTAGTGATACTTTTAGCCTTTTTGCCTCCTATCTATTGAATGCTAACGTGCGTGTACAAGCAGATAACCAAGTTGTTTACGCCCAACCTTACCACATTGTGTAACGTGCCTCACTGCGGCGTAGAATTCAAAATTGTTCAGGCACACCCCTTGAAGAGTTACTGAGGTGCTTTAAAGATAGCGTAAAATATTTTTTTTAAATTACTGGCCAGAGTACGCCTGTGCGACCGAGCGAAACAACCTATTAAGAATGCCTGCAGAACGATTAGCCGTCCCATGTAAGGAAGGCGTCATTGTGACGTGATGACGTCTTCGCGGCTTTTGGCACCTCTACTCCGGCCTCAGCATCATCACTCCCTTTGGTCGCCCGCGCCTGCCCTCTTTTGGGGTGGCAGTCTCAGTCCGGTTTCCCTCGGTCGTTGCCTTCCGAGGGACGCCGAGATCGGCTGGACTGCCTGGGCTTGAACCTCTTCGTCGTAACACCTCGTTGCGGCCTCGGGCCTCGGCGGGATTGTTGTCATCGTTGTAGCTTCATGCGGGTTCTTGGCACAGTCCCGAAAGATGCAAGCCGCAGTGGCTCTCTCCTTTCTGCACAGAGAAAACAGGTCACTCACATAAATACTCGGACATATGTGTTTCATCTGCACCGGGGTAACGACCTTGTCTGCAGTTGTCGATATATCACCGCTTCCTCACGGGTCAAGCCCGGCTATGGTGCCGGCACAGTCCTTATCTCTAGTCTGTACCACTTAACGATTATGTTGTAGGAGGTCATTCGGTCCTTGGTTACCCACCATTACGTCGGGTCGGCCGCAGTAGCAGAGGCATGGTTAGATAGCCCTCGCGCCACCGCGTTGGCCGTGTCATTGTAGCTTGCGTTGCCGCGATCCAACACATCGCTGCCCTTGTGTACCGGAAACCACGTAATTACAACACACCGACTTTCACTCACGAGATTGACCGCACGAAACACGCGCGGCTTGACCACAGATCCTTCCTGTGGCGCAGTTTCCTCACTGCCGACCTGAAAGCACAGAGCACAGTCGTGAACTCGGGGTCGGCGATGGCTAAGGCAATCACCACTCCTCTGCTCGATGCGCCACTCGAGTCTGCACACTAACCGCTGTTCGTGTTGCACCGGTCGATGCCCCTACGACGGCGGCGGGGAATGCCTTTCTGCCATCTGGATACTCTGCCGCACCCCCAAGCACAGCATTCCTGTATTTGGCATAAAGATTGATGAGCGCCTTGGCCCTGGCTGACCGCCGCTCCTTGTTTGACTCGTGGTCATGTTTCTTGACATAGGATATAACCTTAGGCGTCTGTTTCCATTGCCGGGGCAGTGACACAGCGTGCCAGCATTTGTTGATGTATTCGGCGACATTCTGCATGGCCACTTCGTCAAGATTTTTGAGCGCTTTATTCGTAACCCGGTCGGGACCAGCGGCCCATTTTCTTCTGAGATCGAGCACGGCAACCCTCACTTCCCATTCTTCAATGTCTCAATCTAGCCACTCGTTCGATTCACCTTGGTAGCCCTGGTACATCTATGTGAAAGTGACGGACAGGTACTTGCCGTCGAGGGATTTCTTCACCCCATCTTATCCGTGCTAGGTCAGGGCCCTGTTAACGTCTTGCCCAGGTTGTTGTGCTGGTGCGACTTACCCGTGGTCTCATCCAAAAGACGTCTGAGCATAATCCACGTCTTCCGCGGGCATCTGCCCATCCACCGCGTTACAAGCCTTGTTCGACTGCTGAGTTCAAAGCACTCTCCTGTGTAACTCAATCTTTCGGTTGAGTTCAGCGACCTTCTTGCGTAGCTTTCTGTTTGTGCGCTGTCTTCCATCTCGCCAGGATGGACTGCTTTGCCGCAATGAGATAGGCCAGGCGGCGGTTGACCCTTTCGACACGCTCATCCGTCTCGACTTCCTTCGTGGACTCTTCTGCCTTCTTTATAATCTCGGTGGGCCACTCCTAAATGTCGGTAAATTCGGTCTGCTCCCTGGGTAAGAACCTTCGAAAGGCATCCCACTCCTTAAGTCAATGTTTTAGAATCCTTCTGCTGACTTCTTCGTTGTCACCAAGAGGGACAGCGACCTCCACAATGTAGTGGTCATTTCGCAAGTCGTTCCCCGTGTTTTTTCATTCAAAGTTCTTTGCACAAGCGCCGTTACCCCTGACGAAAGTGACATCGAGCGTTGTGTCTCGGGTGATCGAGCTGCCGCTTCCCGTAGGGTATGCTAGCTCGGTTATTAGATTTAGACCCTAGTCGGTGGCGTCTTGCAATAAGTCCCTTTCCATTGTCAAAGCTTTGTGGTAACCGCAGGCTTTAATCGTCGCGTTAAAGCCCGCGAGATTACCAGCCTGCTGCCGGGCCTCTCAACGTTGCATGCCTTGTCTAACAGTGCTTTGGATTTCTGCTATCCGTGTGACGGGCTACTGTACAGGTTTATCATGAAGTGCTTTCCTTCTTTTTCCTGTGACCAGTTCTATTATACAACTTTTACAATGCTCTCATTTAATCGAAACTATGCCACGGGATTTTGGTGTGGGGGACCACAACTAAAACTAATTATAACATGCTCAGTGTATTGCAAAAAAGAATTTTGCGCATATATTTAGATTATCGGGGCTGTTACGCGGATTTGAGGACAAGTCCTTTATTTAATGAATATTCAATGCTTTGAGCTGACCAAATCTATTACATGAAGGTTCTGCACACCTTTTATAAGCAAAAGACCCACAAACAAGTTAACAATAAATGTTTTGGATACCATCTCAGGCATACAATACGGCACACTCCAAAAGTAAGAACGAACTACGGTGAGCAATCTTTCCTGTACCAGTCAACTGAAATATTAAATAAATTAGGAGAAAAATTAAACTTCGACGCCAGTGAACTTAGTTTAACAAACAGGTCAAAGAAATGTTACTTAATCCAAACGCTCGCAATACTGATATATATTTAATGGCTCGAAGTATATCTCTACATGTTCCCCTAAAAGTACAAATTAAAAACAATTACAAATAAAAATATATTAATACGTAATTGTGACAGTAGTGTAACTGATGAAAGTTCATGCCTACGAATTACTGCGTTTATGTGTACATTGTGACCCCTTTGTGAATTTGAGACCTATTCTTTGTATAATACATAAGAAATATACTAATGACTTTGCTTTGTGCAATTTCTCTATTACGATTGTGCTATCAAGCTTAAATTTGTGAACAGACGTTGTAAAGCGGGTGGCTGAGGCCTGTGTCAGGCCACGTTCGTCTTTAGTCTCAGCCTGCCCTTGGTTTTTGCCAAGAAATAAAAAATCAAGTCAAATTATGGTGCGCTCAGTGGGGCTCTTGCTCAAGAATCCGTGCTCGACGTACGTGATGCCTTTTCTCACCACGGTGCAAACTCCCCTGCCGCTACTGTCGACCGCCGCCCAAAGGCTTGGGGGGCTAGTGTGGGACAGGTAACCCAAAAACGCGACCTTTTCAATGAGGTTCTTTTGCAACAACATGATAATGCTTGGCTTTCTTGATACTTGTCGTAAGCGTTGCTGGAGTACAGCCTTCTCCCAGCAAAAGCGTTTCAGTTACAATCGTCAGACTAAGAGGCATTTCACTGCAGTTGTGGTTGCGGTGGTTAATGTCCTATCCACGTTTCCTTACAGTAAGCCATTTGCGGGCCCAAATTCTGAACTGTCCTAGCCAATTGTTGGCAGGTGTGTGCAAGTGCTCTGAAACAGTCGGTGATTGTCTAATGAACGTCTTGAGAATATACTCTTCAAAGTGGTCGGACCTATCTTCGAGTTTGTCAACTCTATCGCTGAGCGTACGCTCTTTAAAGAAGAGGAGGAGGAAGAAACGTCCCTATGAAGAAGTTCGCCTTGGGCAAGAGTCCTTATTCCAGGACCCCTTGAAACCGTCCAGCTTCTTGGGCTCTCTTCACCAGCCAAAGCTTGTCATCAGGGTCTGAGCTGGATAGTGCTCACTCCCAGTGCTCAGGGGAGGGGAAGGGCCGAGGGAGTAGGTTAGGGTTTTTATCACAGCCCCACAAAATGTGGTAAAGCGTGCCCGGAGCCTCACAGAAGCGGCATTCCGAGGAGTACAGGGTGGGAGCCAGAATGTGGGCTCTAGATGGGTAGGGAAAGGTATTGGTTAGGATACCTCGAAGGTGGCGTTCGTGTTCTTTTGTTAGGTTTTTGTGTGGAGGAGGGTACACGGTTCGTTGCAGGCGGTAGTGCTGCGTGATTTGCTTGTAGGACAAAAGGGGACAGTCACGCAGCTACTCGCCGAACTCCTGACTAGCCCGGGGTGTCAGATCGCGGGCATGCTGATGGGCAGCTTCGTTGCCAGGCACGTCGGTATGGGTGGGAGCCCAAACAATCCTTACGCGGTGTTGTGGAGGATTCTGCAGCAGAATTTTTGTGGCGGGGGGTGAGACGAAGCCGCTGTAGAAAGTTCTGCATGCTTGTTGGCAGTCCGTAATAATGATCTCTGCAGGGGTATGAGCAATTGCTAGGGCTATGGACGCTTCTTCTGCCTGTTGTGCATGGGTGGTAAGAATTGATACACTTGTGAGGAGGGCTTGAGCTGTTTAAGAGCTTCAATTGCCCTTCTCTTGGGTGCCGGACCCGCCGCTGCCGCGTTTGCTGCCCTCTGATTCACCTCGACTTCAGATTCATCATCGGTCATTGCCATCTGCCGTGGAGGTGGCATTAAATGCGGCTGCTGTGCCTGCTGTCGCTGTACCTTGGCCGCCATAATTTTCTCGATCTCGGCCATTTCGATATAGATCTTATTGACTGTCGCCTCTTGATCAGTGTTATTCTTCCGCAACGCCTTCTTGGCGTCTCTAAGCGCTTTCATCGTCCCACTTTCGTCTTGAACTTTCCATTCCTCCACTTTGCAATGGCGGTGACTGCTGCTGCTGTCGTTGCTGTTGCTGCTGCTCCCTTTTGGCTATCAACTACATTGCTGCGTCAGCCCTGCCGTCTCTGTCTTGGTATTGGGATCGGCGCCGGCGGCTGGTGCCTGGTTTCGATTTTTTCTTTCGCTTTTGCCCCTGCGCGAGTGTGATTCGTGAAGAATAGCTGTGCCGCTCGCTCGGCAACGGTCACGGACAACGGTGGAAACTCTCCGGGCGCCAGTTGCTGCTCGACGCGCTGTTCCGCCATCTTGCGTTTCTACTGCCTTCTCGTTACTACGTAGGGAGTCTTGCATTTGTTCTTCCAGTCTATATTGCCCTTTGGGTGTTGCTCCCCGCAAACCTTTAATTTAGGGCTACGCTCGTGCTCGTGGCCTTTAGCAGGGTTGTTGGCCCCACAGTTGAAGAAGTCATACTTTCACATCAGGGTTAGGGCAAACGTCTCTTCTGTGGCCTACTTTGCCGCACTGTTTGCAGACATCGAAATGCTTGCAAAACAGACTACACCTCGTTTATATATAATAAGGCCGTAAAATAGGTGATATGAAACTATTTGGCCATACAAAACCACAATTACAGCAGTCTTGTTGCCAATGTTTGGCTCACCTTTTGATAATAGGTTTCTTGAGTTACCAATGGTATCGTCAATGTCCTCCGCAGTTTCTTTCATAAGAATACCTCGAAAACTTCGTTTGACCCTACCATATGGTGTGGTTTCGTACGCGCCTACCTCGTGGATCTAGTCCCCTAAACGAATAGCCTCGATCTTGGCATAGGACAAAGCGCACCCCTCATCAGAGGTACTCACCACCATGATGATCTGGTTTAATTTGGGGCAGAAGGTATTCGCCGCACTGTCTCCTCTCGAAACCCTCGCCGCGGCCATGACGGCCGAGGCAACGATCGCAGTTCGCGTTCTTAGATTGTTTAGGCCTCCCTGCGGCCTCATGATCCCTTTGATGCCCTCTCTCCGTAACACGTCTGGCATCCTCGCTGCCCTGGTTGTTGATGCGATCACTTTCTGGCGAAGTTGCCTCTTGTTTTAGGCCTCGACTGGCGGATAATGGCGGGGGTGCCCTCTGTGCCAGCCGGCGGCCCACGTGCGACCCGCCGGAACTCCCATTAAATTCTTCAGAGGAAATTGTCTTACCTTGAACGTCAATGCGTATCTGGCGGCCATGCCGCTGAGGTCGGGGGTTGTTAACTCGTCCGAAGATAAGGTCGTCTCCATCTCGCAAGCCATGATGCCGTAGTTCTTCACCACGCCAGGGGAGAGGCCCGACCGGCCTGGTCCTAGCGCGCCGAAGTCCTCGGCCATTCGGTTACGCTTAGCGGAAGGCCACCGCCGCTGTGAAAACAAAGTGCGCGTAAATCACCAAGAATCTGGTGCCCGTCAATGCCAAGGTACCGTTACGCGCACATGGGTATCCATTGTAGCATGGTAACTGCTCTTTAACAGTGCTATGGAGACAAAAACAGAATGCCTATACAAATCTTTTCGCATTTCTGGGCTGGGGACAGCGGTATTTGTCAATACCATTGACAGTAAGCCCTGCGCACTGCTCAGACACTCACCGTTGGTATAGCGAGAAACCGAGATGTAGGGGCTGGATGTTCCAGCATATTCGGAAAACGGGAAGATGACGTGCTCTGCAGTTTCGCTGTTCTCCAAATTCCTGTGTGAAGTTCCGAATAACCATGTACGCAATCTAACCATTACTTATATATATTGTCTTAAGTTGCCTGCGCGAGAAATTTTAGCTGTAAGGCTAATGTGTTTTAAGTGATCATCTAAACGACTCCTAGATACTAGATATTTACTACCTGAACGACTGTGGCTATTGCATTGCATTCACGAATAGTTCGGGTCCACCCCGTCGTCGAGTGCTCTGTGCTTCTTACGCGAATAGACAGGCGGAAATGAATACGGCGGTGCCCCAGGTTAATGATCCATCAGAAAATTTAGGTGGCCGCAACGGTGTGGCTACTAAACGTCTCGCTCGTTTTGCGAGCAACATTGTGGATCGTGACAATACGATAGCTACGTAGAATTGCCTTATTGTTACCAAGAAATGAATTATGAAGCAAGAAATTTTGCATGAAGAGTTCTACACAAGTAAGTCCTCCGCACACACTCTGAACAAGCATGCCCGTATGGCCCACGAAGCGGTTCGAACCGGCGCAGGCCGTGGAAGCAGCAGCACCTCTTCGCTTCTGACTATAATCAAGGCAATCCCAAAAAATATGGTAATCATGAAAGAGAGTGGATGATAGTGTGGTGAAAAGTTTGCTAGGGATTGTCAGGCGAGGGAATTTTCCAAAGTGGTGATGAAATTATTGCCGCGATTCTAAGGCTACATTTATCTACGCCGACAGGCCGTGGAGGCAGCAGGGCACACCACCACCAGCTGCAGTGTTTCCAGAACTATGTCGAACAATCCATCCAAAACAAGTCCAGAAAACGTATAAAATCTCAAAAACATCGGATGATCAGCGTGTGTGTGTGAAAGTGTGTATTTAAAATATACCGAGCAGCGAGAAGCAATTCACTGAGCCGAAATAGACCAGAGAATGTTCGTGTTTTTTAAGTCCTGACATCTTATTGTGGAGCACTGAAACATTCATCCGAAAGAAAAGTATGAAATAAAAGGTACGCAGAAGATGCTGCATAAAATGACAATTCCTAAACTTAGTGGTTATATAGAATAAACTAATTGATATATTTTAAGATGCTGCATAAAACGACCATTCCTAAACTTAGTGGTTATATAGAATAAACTAATTGATATATTTTACAAATTAGACGACTACCACTCTTGGCATGAATATGAAACGTAAAATTACGAGTGTTTAATATTGCGGTGGTTGATAAAGACTAGGAGAAGTTGTTGCACCCTACAGGTAGTTTAAGAGAGTTCAACGCTAGTCTGCCCTTCTTGATATGTCATAGACGCTCGAGTCACGGCCCGGTGGTTAAAAACAGGCCCACTTCACCCCGAGTAGTGCGAGTGGCGCTGGATACCGCCCCCAAGTGCAGAAAACAAAATACCTTAACATAAATACATATGAAGGAGGAGGAAACCCCCCCCCCCTTCCCCCCCGGTAGCGTAATTTTCATCGCACCAGACGTGCATTTTGGAGGTCGACGGTGCGGATCCTACCAGGTGGCATTTTTGCTCAAGTCTCTTTCTGTCCTTGGAAATACTTCATCTGTTTCAATGGCCTACCGTATTATCACCCTTGCTTTCCAAGGCATTGGTGATTGTCAACCCTTATTTCTGTCATATATACGTATACATATAATATATACGCAAACACACAAACAGCCTTTTTGCGGCAGCAGCCGAGGGCAAGGCTGTCTTTGCCAGAGACTTCACTCGGCTGGCGCCAGGCCCGGCAACTTGCTTGCCGCCGCCCTCACACGTAACATTAAAAATTCTGCAGAACGTACAGGTTTGCGCAGAAGTAAAGATGGCACAGTTGCGGTTGCCGAACTGCATCGCTGCGCCGCGTATGGGCGCCGACGGCAACCAAGGAACGCCGGTCTAAGAGTGTGTTCGCACTGCCCCCGCCACCCTATCTGATATGCTTAATCGCCGCTCTGCTGGCGTGTAATGCTGCGTGTGACAGTCTTCAAAAGACAGCGCTGGGCTATAGAGGGGCGCTGGTTGCATTGCGCTCACAGGCATCAGCAGCGACAGAATCTGCCGCTGTTGAGCTAGACGAAGCTGCGGCCGCGAGGACACGTGCCTTGTTGCGCGCTCTAAATGGCGGCATGAAATTATAGGCCACTCCGGTTTTCTATAGCAAGTCATTGCGATATGATATATTGTCAGCCGTCAACAAATTTTGCTTTGGACAATATAGAATGCATATTCACAGAAATTGTTGTTATTCGGGAAAAAGAAATCTTGCTTCCAACATTGCTTTTTTTTTAATTTGGGTTTCTCCCAAGTTACCGCTGCCCCTCAGTTAAGGTCTGTTCTGAAGAAAGGAAAATACAAAATGTCTACGCGGTGGAAATTTTGTGTTAAAGAACGCTGTAAGAAATAGATGCAATTGTTGTCTTCTATTGCAGCGGGCCTCATAGGGCGCATATTTTGTTGTCACATTAAACCGACGTTGTTATTTTTAACGAGCAACTTCCATTAGTTCTGTAAATGTTGCGGCTTTAAATTATCCCCCGTTGAAAAAAAGATGGCTTCACCGCAAGAGAACCATGTCTTGCAAAGAAGCGCCGTCAGGGCTCCTAATGAGCGATGGCGAGTATAGTCATGACCGATGACCATACTCCTCATCCGTCATTTTGGTACAAAATCTTATAACGGCTTCACTCCTCAACGTGGCCAGAGGGTTATTGCGACAACAAAATATGCGCCCTATGAGTCTTGCTGTGATAGAAAACTACGATTGTATTCTTTAGGGCGTTCTTTAATACAGAATTTCCACCGTATGGACATTTTTTATTTCCCTTTCTTCAGAACAGACCTGCACTGAGTGGTAGCACTAACTTGGGACAAACCCAAAATCAGAAAAAAATGTTGTAAGCGAGGTTTTTTTTTGTACAACGAAAGTGTCTGTGAATATTCTTTCTATATTGTCCAGGACAATTTTGTTGCCGGCTTACAATGAATTATATCGCAAAGACATGCCAAGCCGCAGCGGCGTACAATTTTATGCCACCCTTTACAGCGCGCAACAACAAAGCACGTTTCCGAGAGCGCGTAGCTTCGTCCATCTCAACAGCGGCGTATTCGGATGCCGCTAATGCCTGTGAGCACAATGCAACCAGCGCCCCTCTATAGCCTAGCGCTGCTTTTTAAATGCAGAGCATTTCTTTAACTCGCACTGTCACCCGTCGTCCCTCGGCGTTGTCCGCTCTCAACAACAGGTGCGGGCGCGCATGCGCGTGCTCCGGCGCTGAAAGAGGCGTTTCAGCATCAGGTGCTACCTCCTCTCCCTCTACTCCGCGCGCTAAGGCAGCGGCGAAGCGTCAGCGTCGAGCGGCCGATCCCGAGCGTGGAGAACGAGAGGCCGCAGCCAGTCGTCAGCGTCGAGCTACGGATCCATCGAATCGAGAGCGAGACACGGCTTCGAAACGTCAGCGGCGAGCGGCGGACCCCGCGTTACGAGAACGAGATGCCGTGGTCGGCCTTGTTGACGTAGTCCACGACGTACGCCGCGCAAGCGTAGTGGTCGAGGATGATCTGCAGGTCCATGTTGGAGTCGAGAACCCTTCCGATCCACGGGTTGAACGCGTTCATGCGCTTCTCGGCGGGGGTCCTCGCGTGAAGCACGCACGGACGCGACGCGCCAGCCCGCAGAATATCCGAGTACTCCTCCCCGGTCCCCACGTCGCAGGCGCGCAGGAACTCGTCCAAGCTCGCAAACTCTCCGTGCTCCAACGCCTCGTGCATTTCGTCGTACTTGGCCTTCAAGCGCCGTCGACGCACCCGTACGACAACAACTACAACTACCACCGCCAACTACCGCAACGTACGCCACGTGACAACCCCCAATGCTCTGCATTTACTCGTGTCCCTCGCGCGGGGGCATGCGACGGGGGCACTTTTTCGACGTACTGAACAAGGCATTCGATGCTTCTTTAATTCCGGCCTATCTTAGTCTGTAGGAAAGGAACACAGAAACCGCTTTGTACTGAACAATTTCATGGCGAATATTTCCAGGCATTCCACACCCAATGTTAATTAAAAGAAAAGCTCCTTTATGGGCTTCGTTATGAGCTCTGTCTAAGACACCTTAACTGCGGGACTGAAATAGCGATGCTTTGTAAGATTTTGTAACCGAGTAACTGCGCCGCGAGGACTATTTCCATTGGTTACTGAGGCATTCCTTATACGTATACACACAGACTATGCTAAAAAAACGCAATCAATAATTTCGGGGTATGCTTAAAGAGTGTTCAGAATGCGATGACGAAATCGTAGTTGCAACTTCTGCTGATCTGTGGATGAATTGTTCATGTTGCTCTTGCGGGGCTGCTGCCACAGCTTCATATATGACCCCTTCCTCCCCAGAGTGATGACGGCGAGCGGAATTTATAGGTCTGCTTGCCCGTTTCGTCACGGCGTAACTTCTCGTACTTCCCCACCCGCGATTAGGGTCTGCTCTGTGGTCAATCATAGAGACGTGTGCTGAAGCTCTGAAACCACAGGCCACCAGTACAAAGCGCGTCCAGAAGGTTTTGAAGACCGTCACGCCCAGCGTTGCACGCCAGCAGAGCGACGATTAGGCATATCAGATAGGGCGGCGGGGGCAGTGCGAACCCACTCTTTAGACCGGCGCTCCTTGGTTGCTGTCGGGGCCCATACGCGGCGCAGCAATGCAGTTCGGCCATCCACCGCTCCCCCGCTGTGTTTACTTGTGCGTGGACCTGTACATTGGTTGTCCATATGTGATGAAGATGCATAACGGGGAAGTGGTGCGTGTTTGAGCAACGATACGAACAACGACCCTCAATCCACAATGGACACTCAGAGTAACAGTGTATATATAAATAATGAATTGGGCCGAGGGTTTCCTCGGTTTGCATAGAGAGCGCCATTGAAAACTTCCTTATGGTCGACAGATAATATTCGTTTGGCAATGCGCTTTTTTGTTTTTGAGCGAGAATTCTTTAAAGTTCAGATTATCTTGTTTGGCCTCAGTGTTGCAACCGCATGTCTGTTAATAACTTCGGCGGAATTGAAAACCTCTGGGCAAACATTGTAACGCTGGGGTTGGAACTAGCGTTTTCTATGGCAGATAGACGTATCCCAAACATAGCGACGTATAGAATCGCAGCAAAAATGAGGACAGGAACACAGAAGACGACACACAGAGCGCTAACTTCAACTTTAATGACACAAAAAAAAACCCGTACGTGGGCCAGTCGGGCAGATGCTTGAACGAACGCTTAAAGGAGCATAGCTACAAAGTTCGTAATCAGAATGGGGGCTTTCTTGAATTGTACTGCATAGCGTGTGACTGTTCTTCTCCCCTCTTTGAAAAATGTGTTGCTGTGGCCAAGCACCGATACCCCCTTACACGCGAAATTTTGGAAGCGAAAACTATCGCTGATTTGGGGGATCGTTGCGTTTCGAAGCCGTGGGTTACGCTGGTGCCCAAAGAGTTAGATTTTTTGAGGTCCGATTCATGAATTCTTGTCCAAACCCGCCGCGGTGGCTGAGTGGCTAAGGCGTTGCGCTGCTGAGCACGAGGTCGCGGGTTCGATTCCCTGCCGCGGCGGCCGCTTTTCTGATGGAGGCGAAAAGCAAAAACGCCCGTGTGTACGAGATTTCGGCGCACGTTAAAGATCCCCAGGTGGTCAAAATTAATCCGGAGCCCTCCACTACGGCGCGCCTCATCGCCTGCGTTGCGTCGGCGCGTTAAACCCTACAATCAATCAATCAATTCTTGTCCGGAGCATGTGTCTTTCGCGCATGCGTCTTCTGCTCGCTCTTGCGTGAATTTGGCATTTTTCTATTTTAAAGTTTTTTATTCGTTCTTTTTTATCGGTTTTTATCGCCGTACTTGTATTGTGATACTTTTATCGTTTTTCGACAATGTTAAACTTCTCCGCCGTTTTATTTTTTGTGTTTTTGTGAAATTGCCTACATCCTGGTTCGTTTAAATGAGGCATGTTGGCTGATAAGAGCATTACACATGTGGTGGTTGGGTTTTTTCTGTGATTAAAGTTGGAAGTTAGTGCCCTGCGTGTCGTTTTCTGTGTTCCTGCCCTCGTCTTTGCTCCGCTTAGATATGTCGCTATGTACCAACTCGCCTACACGAAAAACTCTCCCAAGCAATGCACCATGCAGGAAGTCCCTTTCGTCACAATTGTCAATTATGGGCAGCAATATGTGACATGATGCGACTGTTGGGCCATCGAGGAAAAAAATCCCCCGAGAAACGGGACAGGAGTAAAGAAAGACCTACAATTTA
This sequence comes from Haemaphysalis longicornis, assembly GCA_013339765.2. Taxonomy (NCBI): domain Eukaryota; kingdom Metazoa; phylum Arthropoda; class Arachnida; order Ixodida; family Ixodidae; genus Haemaphysalis; species Haemaphysalis longicornis. Next base: position 93,385,114 of record CM023453.1, on the reverse strand, counting down.
ATATGAATGTGCTTGAGAAATTAACAAGGAACTCTAAGAGCACACGAGTACAGAAGTAGAATTTTTTTGCGGCGTTCCACATGTTGCATTCGACAAAACGGTTTGCTTCTTTTGCTAATAATTACAATAATGACTACGGTAGTGATATCTTAAAATTTTCATAAAATACGTGAAGAGCATTTCGTAGCGTACAAAGGGGTAGGATTCAATTTTGCAGCTGCTCTGTCCTGCTACAGATGACGATAGCCATTATGGACGCAGTTGCAGTAGTCTGATATGTTGCCTGGTGCCCTTTCCGTAACATGAATCGATGTATAATTTATCATCCTTATCAAAAAAATAGGATACCGAGAGAACCCGGGAAAGTCTGTCGAAGCCAAGGTTAGCCAAGGCTCAATGCCTATTGCATTTCCTTCCAGAAAATATTAAAGTATGGGGCCATAAATATTTCTTAAAATTTTACAATGCCGTTTTGAAAACGTGTAGTACTTCGGTCTCTATCACGAATTGTTAGTACCAAAAGTGTTTTGAGGCTCCACTTAATTTCCAGAGCCTCGGCTTGCTGCTGTCAAGGCGACCTACACCTCCACGGCCAGGCTTCATGACAGTGCGGGTTGAAGACGTTCCCCTGCGTGTGGTAACGTTGACGGCCATCGGGTGCGCATCGCTGACTCTGCTAACCGGTCTCCTAGTGTTCGTGGTCATCAGCGGGCCTGGGTACCTGGTGTGCCAAAACACCGTCTGCACGTTATACAGCAATCTTCTAGCGCACACACTGGCTCCATTACAAAACCCCTGCAACGACTTTCACCATTTTGTCTGCGGAGGCTGGGAAGCCAACAACAAGCTGTCGCTTCACAAATATGTTTTCGAAAGGTAAGAGTCCGTTTCTAGCCGTTAAACTCAAGCTCTAATTCGGAATCCTTCGGAAACTTTGTAGAGTTAATTCCAATTTTAATAGGATACGCAAACGGAACGAGAAAGAACACACATTTGTCCCCTCTTTTGCGCTGCTTTCTTGTTTTTGAATGTGAACATCTTCGACAGAACTCTGTCTGGTTGGGTTAAACTTGAAGAGGCGAATACACCAACCAAGGGCGTTTATTCAAAGCGGTCCCTTGTTTTTGTCCAAATCATTTTGTATGCCGACGGAGCTTAGTTAGGCTTCACTAATCTTCGGTAATCTGAGGCATAAGGCTAACCTTGGCTAAGCCTAATAGTTGGCCTTGCTGCACGTGTGGGAATCATTGTACTTCCTGAGAGCATTTCCAATTCCGCGTCGCCTGCACGAGAAATTTTTCCTTCGTGAGCTAGATTGCTCAAACTCGTGCAACAACAAAGTTGTGTAAGTCTGATTTTAGGCCTCGTGATAGCCTGAGCGAAATAAATACACGAACTGCCGATGGGGCCAGATCGTCTGAAAGACAGGTCCTACTTAGCAGCAGAAATATTCACGTGAGCTTCGACAGGGTACAAAAAGCTGCAAACCTTTTGTGGTAAACTTTCGGTCATGATCAATCAAGATGTCTTTCCCAGGGCATATGTCGCTATTTAAGTTTTTTATTCATTTTGCGCAGTTTCGAGCAGCCGCCCTGCTCCCGCCTAAATCAAGAACCTAATTACGAGCCCACAACAAGTGATAGTTTGTGAACTAATAAGCCTTAGATGACGATGATGTACTCAAAAAAAGTCACCTCTTCAAATATTTGAGCATGAGCAAATGTCAAAGAAAGTGTTCTGAGAAGTGCTGGTAGTACAACTGATACACGCCCGCTAACTGAGAAGTGGAGGGTTAACTGCTGAGCGTTAACTGAGGAAGTTGCTCACCTCACGGGAAACGGGGAGTCTTTATCACCAGGAGGACGTGCTGGGGGAATAGGCACACGCAGCAAACGCAGGCAACGCAAACGAAACTCCTTAAGGGGCCATGTAGACAAAACACAATTTTGCTTTATTAAAAGATTTCGTTTTTTATATTGCCCTCAGCGATTGTCCGGCTGCAAATGATTCTTTATTCACACAGGAATTCAACATTATTAGACAAACTTTTAATTCTCCCGGTACATTCCGTGTATTCGGGACATCAACAACGAGGTATCCAGAGCAGGAACATAAAACTAAAAAAAAACCTGCTGACTAGGGCTAGTACCATCTCACTAACGGAAGATTGGTTATCTTGTTTATAGCCCACTTCATTGATGTCGCTGCAATACCGCTGAAGGGCCACGGTTGGACCTTAGCTTCTGTTCGGGCTTTTATACCTGCCGTATGTTTTTAGGATTCATACTAACCGGTTTCTGCAACTTAACCAATCAGTCGACAAATATGGCCATGTAAGTAAACGTGCTGCGTATTGGAATTGTTGTTTCAGACAAGTCCAGTGCGTATGACGGCTTTGTTAGGCAGTGTCAGCCTGCAACGTGTCGCTCTAACTGCTTCGGTATTTCCGCGTTCGTTCGGACTTTAATTGTTCACCCTACAATTTTTACTGCTATAAAAATAGGGTGCCGTAAATATGAGCGCAAATAGCTCGATCGGATAGCTTAAAAGCCCTGCATAATTTGCGTTTTCTTTTGCCGACCAAAGCCAATCGCACAGCAGGGCCTATGACACCATAGGTTCTGTTGCAGGAAAGGCGTTAGGAGATCGCGTGGCCATTTCATTTTCCCCTAATTAAGGAGTTTATCTAAGCGACGTTTACGTTAAAAGTCGGGTCAGTATGATTCTAACGACGCAATCTTTCTAATGAACCAAACTTCTGTTTTGGCTGCCTTTTAAAGGCATAATAGTACCCTTCCCCGGAACACAACAACGTCATACGCGTATGAAACTCTCTCTTAAAATTTGCAATTGATTTCGCGCAATTCCGCTTTTGCGCAGCTGCAAGAAATCGTACCTTAATTTTCTTTTAAAACGCCGGAATTCGCAAACACGCAAATGACGTGTCATCATAAAATTTACATGGAAACGTGGCTGCCGAATCAGAACGTATATATGCGGGACGACCGAAAAAAAGGTACCACAGGAACAAATTGTGATCACAAATTTAGTAACTTAATGACTTAGTATGGTATTTATTAACTTGTGTATTATAATGCGACAAATTTATTATTATAGTTATAAACTCGCTGATCTGAATTTTCGCTTAGCAGGTTGTGGCATAATGTGATTTGTTTAGCTTTTTGTTCGTCACATACCACATTATGAATGTTGCTGCAAGAGAGATACACATAACGTTCCGTGATTTCTTGTTTTATTCGATCTTAGGTTCCTCCAGAAGGCGTCCAGGATGGCAGCCAACCCTGTATTCCATCAAGACAAACAAAGCGCGGTGCAGAAGGCCGCAGTGTTCTACCAGTCCTGTTACGCTGTGCTAAAGGACGACCTGAACCATCTTCAAGTGGTAAAGGATTCGCTCTTGGACTTCGGAATTTTTTGGCCGGTGCTCAGCAACCAGTCGAACGTCTTGAAAATACTGTTTTCTGTCGCCTCGGCTTGGAACTGGGGAAGTCCCCTGCACCTCTTCCTTGGGGAGGCCTGGAATAATCGAAGCTAAGCCCGCAGTACTTTTCGGAGTAACAATGAAGAAGAGAAAAACCATGCTCGAGAAAGCGCCGGAGAAGGCTTACTACCAGAGATATTTTGAGAAACTCGTCGAAGACTTGGCTATACCAGGATCTGAGGTAGGAAATTTGTAAATTATTGCGAATAAAATGCGCCTAGAAGAAGCGGGCACTTCGGAAACACAAAAATAAATTCTAACATGACAATTGTTATGCACCGTACCATATTCAAAATATTTCTGGGGATGCTAACCCTTTCATGAACACCCAAAAAAGCGAGATTCTGAGTGCTTCAAATAAAACATTTTTTCTCGAATGAGCAATTCCTCACATTTAGCATTGCTCTGCATGACATCGTAGCATATAGATTGCACTTTCAAACACATAACAGTTTTTTGAAAGGCAGAAATATTTACAGTGTATTGACCAAATCAAATAAAAAATGCCTAGAAAACAAACAGTACATATAGGTTATTGTTTGGGCCCTAACATTATTTTACACATTCTAAGATATACACGTTATCACTACGTTCCTAAGCTATCAATAAGTATATACATCAACGCTGTACATAAAGTCTTAGATTTTTGCGGGTTCACTAAGCTAGCGGGCTTGACGGCTGTGCCGTTCAGCGAAGCAGCTCAAGAGTAAGTCGGTCTCTCTAAACTATTCATCCAACCATAACTGCTTGCGTTGTAACACAAAATCATTATACCATCAGCACTAGAAAGCTTAAAAAAAATCCACAGTTCTTGAGATGCAGAGCGGGTTGCTCCACAGCGCTAATTTGCCACGACCGACAGGGTATCTCCCTGCCGCAGGTTGTCCAGAGCACACACATAAAAGTAATACTGCAGTTGCCTCGATAGGAAGCAAGTTTTATTTATGAATACAATCGCAACCTGTCGAAGTCGGAGGCCGTCGAATGAAAACGCCTTCATCAGAACTGAAGTGTGACGAATCCATATCGTTGCAGGAGTTATCACTGCTGCTGGGGTAAAAAAATCAGCAGCAGCAGCGCCCTAAGTCTCTGAAAGAGCTATTCACCTTTCCGCAACGAGCACCGAAGCAGGGCAACGTTTTCGCGGCACTCGCATCTACCTTGGGTTCAAATTTCACTTAGGACGCCGTCCACGTTCGCAAAGAGAAACAGACAATATTGAAACTGAGAAATCAGTTGTCAGTAAATACGCCAGATGGCGTTAGTCATCCGAAAAGCACCGCTTTCAGCTATTTCGGGAAGTTTGAAAACCATCGTTCACACGTGAACGATGGCTATGGCGTAGTGACGAAAGATATCGTATGAGTACACCTGTTTGCTCCATCTTACACACACACACACACACACACACACACACACACACACACACACACACACACACCACACCACACACACACACCACACACACACCACGCCACACACACACACACACCACACACACACACACACACACACACACACACACACGCACACGACACACACACAGCACACACCACGCACAGCACGCACACACACGCACCACACACACACACACACACCACCACGCACCGCACCACCACACACACACACACACACACACACAGCACACGCGCGCGCGCGACGCACACGTGCGCGTAGCCACACAGGCGGCACGCACAGCCGCACACACGCCACACCCCACGCACACGCACACACACGCACACACACACACACACAACACGCGCGCGCGCGCGCAAGCGCGCACGCCTTCCCGGCTCATTATTGTGGGCAACCCTATCGGGCTCCGGTTGACACAAGGAATCGCCCCTCTTAATAATGGGATCATCCTCTCATACACGAAACATGAACATGGCATTATTCACTGCTGTTAATTTCGCCCTTTTCTAAATGAAAACTCGATCTTCATCGGCCTCAACATTTCGCTAGTCGCTCTGTTAGGTAGCGCAATGCGCTAACAATACAGATGGGATACTGCCTCTCGAACTCAGGATTTATTCGCTGTTACGCGTGTCGTCCACTACGATCAGACTCCTCATGGTGAGATGCCCAAGAATGCGGTTGCGAGTAAGAGCGGCCTGATTTATTTTAATTTTGCTTTCCCGAACACAATCAGTTGTTTGTTTTGGCTCCATCTAATGTCAAGAACGGTGAAGGTTGCTTTCCCGATTAATGCGCAAAGGAAGAATTTTCTTTTTTCTTTTTACCCGCAAACAAAAGTAAAGAAAGCTTCAACTCAGAGAATAGAATACATGTTAAAGGAAAAAATGAATACAAAGCATAAAAAGGCTATTGTAATCAGCCCGAACAAAGAAAATCACTTGAAGTTTTGAGTTTTAAACAGCCGGTACACTTGTTTGTAAGTAAACAGCCGGTATATTCTTTTCCTTAGCAGACATATTTCGTAAGAGTGCACCAAGGTCGAGGGTGGGCTAGTTGGTGCACATTCACTAAGGAAAAAAATGCAATTTTAACTAGAGGAAAGACGCACACGTGGTGGGTGCCTGTGTAGTTCCGTTATGTTTAGCTCTTCAGTAAACATTTTGTACAAGTTTTAAAAGCGACGTAATCGCTGTTGTTTTAGATGCGACTGCATCTCTTTCACTCGCCTTGTCTCTCCATATGGCGTTGTTGTCCGTCCACACCGCTCCTCCTACACTATAAAAAAACCCCAAGCATTCCACTTAGAGAGACTGACCAAGATTGGCCAATAAAACATAATAATAATCATAAAACATAATAATCATACGTGTTCCCGACACCTTTCACCCGATTTCAGAATCAATACAACGGAAACACCAAGTGAACCCCACGATGCGTCGCATCGACACAGGGTTCCCCTCGTGGGGAGGTGGGCGCAATTTTACCAACAAACCATACAATAAAAGCTCTCTGAGAAGTTCTAGCACATGAAGTTTTGAAGGTTTTTATACAAGAATTGTTTGCATGGAAATGGTGCATCTTTTGATTGTTAGACAATGACTGCTTTAAGGCGCACTTTAGTTACCCTTTTACCTATCAACATTGCATTTTTTGTTGACACGGCTTCTCAGCAGATCCATGATTAGTACATAATTACGTATTTTCTTCATCTGGAGACACGGTAGCATTATGAAATCATTTGAATATTGCAGTGCACAGTCTAAGAGCATGTGTTTTTTTATAAGGAGATACAGCCTGAGGAAATAAAAAACGGTTAGAAGAAACGAACTTTTTCAGAAGAGGGAGGCATTCCCCATTTAACGGCGAACTCACTTTTTCACTGTAATATTGTTTGTTGATGCCACACGAATTCCGTAATTCTGCATATTTCATTACTCGTGCGTTCATTCTATTTTGTTTTTCTTTCGACAGGTGCAATCTTACGCAGAACACAGAAATATTGAGTCTAGGATGCTTGAACGTCTACAAAATATCTATTGGATGAAGAATTGGACTACAGCGACAAACGTCACTGTTGAAGAAGTCATCACTCTGTCCAACAACTCGATAGAAAGATACGCCTGGAACGAACAGCTGAGCGCACACTTTAACACCACGTCTGAAGGTTTCCGTGGCTACTCCTTTACGATATACAACACCGAGTTTTTTAGTGCTTTCTTTCAGGTGCTCTTGAGCGATGGAGAGGCTACTTTAGCCTACTTTATGGGATGGTGCATTGTCCAGGTGGTGTCTCAACTAGCAACTAAGGACCTTATTCAGCACTCTTACACAAGTGATTACGAAGCGACAACGGGCCATGAAGAACTTTGTGCAACAATAACCCTGAGCTACATGGGCCTTCCTTTCTACGCGGGCTACGTTAGACGTTATGTTCAGCCTCTAACTGTCAGCCGCGCTTATAGTATATTCGAAAACACCAGGGCCGCCTTTAGCGCAGCCCTTGAAATATCCAAACTAAAGACGCTTCTGCCACAACTGAATGCTCTGAGCATAGGCGGCGAAACAAGTATATTGGAGTTAGTGAGAGAGCACAACGCAGATGCTCTTGACAGCATGTATAAACAGTTCCCCAACATGAAGGAAAGCGTCTGGCACAACATCCCTGCAGCGACGAATGCAAGACGAGCAATGGAGGTGAACGAATCATTGCTGGATTACCTCGATGACGATCTGCAGCCCGTCTACAGACAAAGAAAGCAGTACTTCGAGCTTCTCCCAATTGCATTCGAGACACCTTTTTACGATGACGATGTTATTCCCGCAGCAAGCTACGGTGCCCTTGGAAGCGAAATGGCATCTGGTTTGGCAGCGCACATCTTCAAACTGATTATTTTGTCTGGGAATGACACGTCTGCGATGCTGGACAGCAAGGCATCTTGCCTTACGTCTTCACAAACAAATTCAACAGCCGGAAGTCATGCTTTGTGGGACAAGAAAAAATTCGAACTGCTTGTGCGCTCTACTGCATTGCGGATGACACACCACGCCTATTTTACTGGGGACAGAATTTGGAGGGATTACCGGCTCAGCGGCTACACTCACCTGACGGATAGGCAACTGTTGTTCATCTTCTCGTGTCTCTTACAGTGTGGAAAGCCGGATGCTAAGTTTAATTGCAATGGTCCAGTCGAAGCCTTCAGGAGCTTTGGAACCACGTTTAGTTGTGCTCCTGGAGATCCAATGTACAGCGGACGGGATTGTGACGTGCTTATTTAAGTAGAAACTTTCACCAGCGCAATTTTATATGTGGCAATGATGATTACTTTTTAAGGTAGTTAAAGCGCCTGAAAAGGCATAGACACTTCCCACGCCATACCCATTTTAAAAAATGTCGTTTATGTACACAGAGAACAATTTGTAAAATCAGAAAAATATTTTGAGGTAGGTTTGCAATGCGGGGCGTGTTAATGTGGTACCCCGAGGAGTTGCAATAACCGTGGTTAGCCACTCCGCATTTTCTGAGCCTCGTTTTTAGACATGTATCGCAACGACTTTTGCTGCCATAAAATATATTTTTATCCTAATGATGTGTAAAGTGGTTTCGCATTGCGCAGGAACAATGGTACTCTACAAATATGTCGGGTGCTTTTTTAACCACCCGCAATAGTCTGAGTTGTGGAGATGCGCTTGAACGGCTCTGACACCGAGTTTTTTTTATTTTTTTATCTAAAAATTTCGTCTGAGAAATCTTTAAATTACAACTTTTTCTCACCTGCGCCCCTCTGCAGGCGCAGGTTCTCTCAGCAACTAAACTATCTAGTTTCATTCTCGGTGGCGCATACTTATTTGACGTATTTACCGGAAGTCGCGACATTTAAGAAGACCCGTCGGATATACAAAAACGTACAAAAACTATAAATTCGGAACGTCAAAGTTTTAATAATGTACGTACAAGAGTGCACTGGAGCCACACTGAACCCTGATTTTACACAAGCTCCGGGGTGTGCCAATGTGCTTTCTGAGAAAATTCCCGCTTTAAGACGAAAGAATTAAGAGGACAAAACGGCGCATACGCGGTCTACAAGAAACTATCCCGGTTGTCGTAATTCGCGGTGAAATACAAAAGTGGAAAAACGGACGGAATCTTGTGGTGGCGTAGGTTTTAACTAATTTTTCTGAGGCTTCCCCACCAAAGCACTTAGGAAGGCGTAGTGCTAGGACGTTTTTGTTTTAAACATAAGTGCATGCTTGAAATATGTTCGCGTTTAATCGTGCGGTTCAAGAATAATTGCCAAATCGTTTACGCATAAGGCATGCCTTACAACAGGCAAATGTTGAGAGAGAGAGAGAGAGAGAGAGCTAGAGAGAAATACAAAGAGAGAAAGAGAAACAGGGACAGAGACAGATGGAGAGACGAGGAGAGACAAGAACGGGGAGTGACAGAGACAGAGAATGAGCACTGGCTGCGTCGACAGTCGTTCTGATCAAACGCAGGCAATCTTCGAGGCGGGAGGCCGCCAAGGCTCTTCTCTGAAAGCTGTGTTTTAATGCAGAACCTCAGTATAGTGGCGATCTGCTTCATACTGTTCACTGTATTTTAACAAGACATAAAATTTTGACCAGCCGAAGGCATACATTTTGCTGTCCTGCAAAAAGTTTTGCTCTCCTGCTTAAACGCAAGATGAAGGTGAATACGTTGGCTGTCGATGCAGTGCTTTTCAGGTTTCACGGTTGTTTGAAGGTAGGCAGCAGCTCGAGCATTAATGAAAAGCATCCTGCTGGAACTGCGTAGGCATAATGTCCTGGCGTCTTTAGATAGTGCCTTACACCCACCCCTGAGGGTGATGATGGTGCGCACTAAAATTCGGTGATGGTTAAGCTGCTATAAAATAATTGTTTTAATAAAGACGATAGCCCTTCTTCGGCTGCTTAATCGCCGGCTCAATTAAGCCACCCGGCCAAGGCGAAAATGAATCGGCGCAATAGTCTTGTATACCCACAGCCAAATCTAAACATCTTAAGTCCAGTGGTAATCTTCGTACTTGTCAAAGTTGTTGAGCAAAAAGAAAACATTACGCAGTTTGGAGGCAGAAAATCAATACATAAGTGATATTTGCAGTATTCCTTTATTAAAACAGTTACGATGCTTGGTTGTTGCTTTATCAAATAAAATTTTACCTTAGCTGCAGATAAAAAAATTGTCGCCTGCTGTTTCTCGCACCACCATAGCTCCTGATGGAATTTTAAGAAACCAAATGGCAACAGTAACCAAAGCTCTTACAGTAACAGTAACAAAAATCAGAAGAAAAAATCCGAACCCTGTGCAAAAAACCACGCTGTTCGCTACACAGACTGCAGCATGGGTGTAGTTTACAAAATTCCCCCGAGCTGCAAAAAAGTGTACATAGGGAAAATTGGAAGGTGCTTCAATGAGAGAGCGATTGAGCACAACTGGACAGTTGCAAATAATGCTGGTGGCGATGTATAGCACTGCCAAAGATGCAAGTGTAGCCCCCTGCTAGAGATGACGAATTTATTGCGGAAAGCAAGAGGGAAGCTTGAGCGCGAAATTCTTAAAGCTCTATTTATCAGACAGGCATTGGATAACTGCGTTAGTACTCCGTCTATATCGCTGACAGATAAAGAAGTGGCCTTTTTAGAAATGTGATGCATTTTGACGTCACAATGCTTTTAGTGTTTTAGTTTTGTGTATATAAACAGCATCTTTTTCAATAAATTCTAGTTGGAAGTTCAGCACTGTGTTGTGTTTTACGTGTTTCTTCTTCGTCCCTGTTTTAGCGCCGATTAATTTTTCTGGCAACAGTAACGAAAGGTTCCATTAGTAAAGTTTCCCGTTCCGCTTGCAATGCATGTGGAGCAGGGCTACGTCGATCTATAATTATTGTAGTAGGGTACCTCGAATCACGCGCGTATCTTCTGTACGACATCGCTGGCATCGAGGCAGCCGGCCTAGATCAGTAGAACACGTTAAATTTCAATTGACTTGAGCAAACTTCTAGCGTGTTATTTGGCAGGACAGAGACGAAGAGGAACAGCATGACAGGTGAGCGGGAAAGAGAAGGGAGGCGTTTTCATGGCGGGGTGCGATTCGACTATCGTCTTTCGTCGACATTTGCAACGAAATGACAGATACACGGCCATTTCTATATTGAGGGAGTGCGCAGATCACATGACATTGTGCCTTGGGGTGTCTCAGTAGGGGAACGTGTTGTATTTTTGCGGCTTTTTCAGGGTCTTAGCTGTTGTTTTAGTTCATGTTCCTCGTATTCTGTTTGCTTTATGAAACCCGCCGCGGTGGCTCAGTGGCTAAGGCGTTGCGCTGCTGAGCACAAGGTCGCGGGTTCGATTCCCTGTCGCGGCGGCCGCTTTTCTGATGGAGGCGAAAAGCAAAAACGCCCGTGTGTACGAGATTTCGGCGCACGTTAAAGATCCCCAGGTGGTCAAAATTAATCCGGAGCCCTCCACTACGGCGCGCCTCATCGCCTGCGTTGCGTCGGCGTGTTAAACCCTACAATCAATCAATCAATCAATGTTTGCTTTATGAAGAATCAAATTGACCACTAACACATGTGGAAGCTTTCGCTTGTCGTCTGAGTCCTACAATTCGTTGCTACTGCTTGTCACTCCATCACCCATGATGCACGGGCGCTATTAAAAATAAGACAAGCTCATGCACATCGCCTGCACTAAGTACAAATATCTCCACAAAGGTACTCGCACTGCCATGAAACTTTTACAATGTGTTGTACACTGGTTCCAATTTTATTGAACCCCACCGCGTAACATGTATGCGATATATGACCTTACCGCATGGCGTAACATTTATGACAGCCGAAAATTACCTACCATCTAGAGCACCGCAGGATACAGCGATCTAGCCGTATTTGAGTAGGGGCAGCTCCCGAATGTAGGTATTAAATAAACGTCACCGAACAAATATTTCAAGGCCACCTTTCGTGCCTCAGCGTACTAGCAAAATTTCCCGTCCTCTCTCTTTCCGTGCTCGTTGTTAGAAAGAGGCAGCTAGACGGTTCTGCAGATTCTCTTAGCGTGTTGTTTGTCATTTCACATCCCATAGATACTACGTAAAGTGCACGATCCCTAGCCAATACCGTGTGCTCGTTGCGATTAACTAATTTTTCTTGTGCCTTACATAAGACACACCGAGTGGTAAGTGGTCACAAAATGTTTGTGGAAGCTCTTGAAATAAATCACTCCGCCAGTTGATGGAGTACATTGCTGTCTTCGTAGAAGTTTTAACCAGAAAAATTGAAACTCGCTCCCCTCTCCGAATAAATATTTTCTGCTTATTGCAACCTTTCGAATATTCAATGAAGTCGCTCTTGGCCTTTCTTCTTTATATAAAAATGGCAATAGTTTCAGCCACGCAAGGTGCGATCAAGCAGCACATCGGCCCCGACAGCCCTTCTGTGCTGCTGTTTTTTGAATAAATGGTTGGCGGAATAACCAAGGTGAGAAGAGAAAATGGTTTTGTTAGCGACTAGACCTGACCCTAAGGACACGGAACTAAAGTTTTGAGTCACAAATGGTGTGTAAGACAACGAATCATCATGCCGCGAAATGGTAGCAAATAATGGCGGGCTATTTTTGAAAACCCGTTAACGTCAACATTTCCGCCTTACATGCACCCACTGTTTGAACTAAACAAAGAAGTTAGAGAAAAGTGACATCACAGATTAAGTAGAAGACAACATTGATAACGTTTTATTTTCCTTTGTTAAATGTGGTCCCGCAGTGGTAGTGTTCACTTTTTACAACTTTGGGTACACTGACTCAAAGTTGCTTCTGTATTTACGGTATTTGTAATCGGCAGCAGTATCTCGTGCACGCTATATTTTTTTAATTGCGATAGTATGCCCGTTAGCATAAAGGCTACGTTACAAGTCTAGGTTAACTCCCTTTCGCGAAGAAACGCAAGGAGGGAGCGGTGGTGGGGTCCCCATATCCACCGATGAAGGTCAGGTGGTCTGCCATGGTGGAGGCCTGTGGCTCGAGGGTGTCGTGTTCTAGCCGCTTCCAATGACGGGCACGTCCACAGCAAATGCTCTTTGTTTGCATCTTCGGCAGGGAGCGCGGCGAAAGGGCCAGTTCTGTGCGAAGGGCGCATGGTAGCGTGGTCGTCACTCCCGGGTAACAGGGGGAGAGGGCTACACCAAAACTAAGTGTTCGCCGCAAGACCTCTTTCCAGTGCGCGAGTCCGCTAGGGAGGTCTGTTCCACACGATGGAAATAGAGCTCTTGTGACGCGTCGATCTTCTTTCCTTTGGAAAAAATGTCCTGTGATATCTAGTGCCAGTAATGGCAATGGTCGTGGAACAAATTCAGTGTGGCAGGCACCATCCGAGCGTGTTTCGCCGGACCCACAAGAGCCGCAGAGAGCAGGGGTACGGGTCTAGTATATCATGAAGGTGCCTCGAAATAGCTGAGTTTTTATTTACTCGAATTAAAACACGTATGGCCGCCGATCGCGGAGGCCACGCTAGAATAAACTAGATAACCCCACTACTACTTTCAAATCCCCAGCAAGGATTTTGGGCCCGCCTGGCGCGGGACAGTGCTTTTTTGTCGGTGTTGTGTTCTTCCACTGAATTATGTTTGCTATGTGGTTTGAGGGTAGCCCCAGTGTAGCCCTGCGCAAGCACAAGCTGAGTATGCAAAGGCGTTTACTGTAGCGAAGGGATCCCACGCGCCCGGCTCCCGACCGTCAAATTTGGCTTTTGTTTATGGCTTGGTTGAGTGTGTACGTCGGGCGTTTATCAGTAATCGTCCCATTTCAGCGAGTCAAGAGCGTGTTTTATCGTTGGCGACAACGTTTTAAACGTTGAAGTTGTGTCATTTGCCATCGACTGTTTTCACGCTGTATGTAAACGGCTGCTGTGGAAAAATCTTGTCCTCTTGGGTGCTCCTATCGGCTCGGACAAGAGTAAACTCACACCGAGACCCCGCGACAGTGGCACCGTTGGCTGACGGTGGCCTGGGGACTTCATTTTTGTTTCTGGCTAATTTCTCGTCGCCGCTAGCTGGCATCAAAAGACGACTTCGTGGCTATGACGCTAGGCCCACACAAAGTGCGCGCCATGGGAGGGTGTGGCTTCGGTTGCTACGCCACACCCACGAATGGGCTCGGTGTGTTTGACTGACATTACAACTCGGAGGAAACTCAGGCATGGTTTTACATGGCTCAGTTGAACTCGGCCCACCCGCGACGGCTGCTCCTTCAGCGTGGTTTATTGTTATGGACCCGTAGCAGGCGCATTTCTACCCCGATGGTTTTTAAAAGAAGGAGGAATTCCGAGCTCATTTTTATCTCCAGAAACGTGCAGCGCATTGGCTTTGCTGTCCTCTGGCTACAGACCCCTGTTTGCGACGACTTGAAAACGGCTTTCGCTCCATAACCATCGAGGAGAGAGTGTTGTGTGTTCTACGGTTTAAAGCGATGGGCAGCTTCCACGGAAGCGTTAGTGGCGACCGCACCATCGACCGCCACCAGTCGACAGTCTGCCGGGGTGTCGCAGTATGATCGCTAAAGAAATGTTTCCCTTACGTCGCATTTATTTTAGGCTGTTTGGCGGACATGGCTTCCGCAGGTCCTTCCATGCTTCTATCCATCTGCAGTTGAGCTGGCGCTTCAATTGTCGTCTGCTCGCAAAACAGTTTCAAAAGAGGCGTTGCATGACCCTGCGTTTCGTTTATCGTTAGCGCGGCAGAAAAGTTCCCTTGAGGCATTGCATGACACAGATTTCTTGTGAATGCGCTAGTGCCAGGATAGCTGATACTTACATACTAATACAATCAACGGCGGATGTCTGTTATCGGAGGCGATCTCTACACATTTCCACAGGGTTTGTTCAGCGTCACCATCGTATGGCAGGAAGCAGAGCATGGAAAGCGAGTAAAAGGGAGAATTCAGAGTGAATTAACCGCGTCATGCCAGTGGGAGTGGGAACGGCGCGAAGAAAGCGAGTGGCCATGGCTGCATGGACTCCTCCATGGGCCAGCGTCTTAGCACGCAGTATAAATAAATGAAATGAAATGAAGACGTGGAGTGATGGGATTAAACTCTATGAAGAAAAAAAAAGGACGGTGGAGAGCTCTGCAGAACAAAAGCGGTGAAGAGGAAAAAGAAATAAAGCAAAATAAAGCAAACAAATCTGAAAATGTGTCTTTGTTTCTATCCATTCTTCGCAGCACAAGACGACTTGTGGAATTGGCCCGCAATTGGGAGCTTTGAGCAGCTACTGCTCCCGTTCCGCAAAATTCAAAACACTGAGAATTTGAAAAGCAAAAGTTGTAGTATAGTGCACGCCGCGTGACGCCTGAACGTGATGCCAGGGGAGTAGGAGAGATGCACACCATCGTCGTAAAACATCGATTCTTGCGAGACTGTGACGTGTTCCAGTCTGCTTTCTGACGTAATTCACAAACTAAGACGAACAAATGAAGCAGAAGAAACAGACCTAAACACGTTAGAACAGAAAAGAAACCGGTCGAAGAATTCCGTGCCAAAAGACGAAGAAATGAAAGCGAAGAAAAATGCGCAAGCACAATATATCGGAAGAAAAGTTCTTAATGCGTATCGCCAGTCTTTCTTCTTAAAAGCACGTAATGAGACTTATGTGCGTCGAAGAAATTTTGCATCGAAAAGTGGGGGATTCCGATAATGTAAAACGAGCAGCAACTGTTTTGAATGTGGCGCGCATTCATCACCCGCTTTCCTGTATTGTTAGTCGGACTAGTCGCGTGATTTCATTGTTTGCCACTGACGGCCGCAACCGCTTCTTAGGAGAAAAAATTTCCTACAGAAAGCTCGTATAAATACCTGGAATATAAAATAAATGAACCTTGTAATTAAATGGAGATTAACAATGAAAAAGTGCCATACAATAAAGTTGTTGAATGTCCCTGCCCCAGCAGCCCCTGGTGTAACAGTGGAGGGAGAGAACACACTAAAATATGCGACACGCCATAGTCACACATCCTTAAAGCACGCTGCTCTGGACCGATTATGTCACCTCAAAATAAGCAAATAGGATGAATCGCATTTTTTAAAGCATTTTAACCCAGCCTCGGAACATTGTCGGTGAGTTTGTTATTATCACCACAGCTCCGCCTTGCCCGAGTTTCGCTCGATCTCCGGCCTCCTGGAATAGCGCCCCTGTTCTGTGGTTGCGTGGATGGGGCCTTAAAATTCGCGCCGCGCCACCCGCCGTCGAGGGTAGTCATGGTGGGAACTGAAAGGCGGCGATGTTTACGCAGCTAGGAAGTAATTGCTGTGTTACATGGAGGAAGTAGTTCGCAGAAAGCACCACCTTGGGGTGTCTCAGGTAGAGAACGTCTGGCTTTTTAGCGCCTTTTTTGGAGTCTTATGCCTTCTCTCAGGTAGTTTTTTTAGTCTTTCAATTATCATATTGGCCGCTAACCAATGTGCGGAGTTCGATTTCTCGCTTTTGTTGTGCAATTCGCTGTCACTGGTCCTTACGCCGTCACCCATATTGCACGCGCGCCATGCAAAGTAACGGCTTAATCAGAGCTCATAAATATCGCTTGCGCTAACTACCAATGAAATCCTCACAAAAAACTAGCAGTGGCTTAAAGCATCCGTAAGGTGCACGCCGGCTCCAATTTCACTGAAAATTGCCCTAACCGCACGCCGTATCGCGGGTTACAGCAACGAAATTAACTACCACAAAGCGTCTCACAGAATACAATGCTTTGGCACTATTTGAGTACAAACAGGCCACAAATAAACGGATTAGGCTAAGTTAACAAAACAAATACTGGAAAACAGCCGGTTTACCTGAATGGATACGGCAAGACGGTCCGTCCGTTGCGTTGCCACGATCATCGTGAGAAAAAAGGCTGATAGACTGTTCCGCAGGTCGTACTAGCTGGTTTCTTGTAGTTCATCGTCCTACAGAAGCTACGTAAGCAGGAAAGTTGTGAATAGCAAGCTAGTAATATTTTGCCTGTGAAATACTAGCAGCACCACAGAAAGAGAACGTGAGTTCTTACAAAGACCCAACCTTTGTTACACTTGTCGCTTGTTTTGTAGCTAGCGATTGGTGGTGTGGATATAGTATTTTGGACCGGGTACGACAAGACATGAGGCGCGTGTTCCTGCTCCCGCTCCTTTTGCCGAAGAGTAAGCGAGCGACGCTTATGACTATCATTATCCCCTGTTTGAAGTTAGTGAGAACTCAGGTCTCCTTTTATGGTAAAGGTGGTGTTTTTTGAGGACTATTACCGTTATACCTATAACAACTACATCTCTGAGTATTCCAAATGTGGCCTTAACAACGATCCAACAATAATCTTGTTTTACTTTTTCTGTATGTATATCTGTTTTGTTGAATATCCGTAACCAGTGTTCCCACAGTTTCAAATTCCAATTTGATATTTTTAGTTTTCGTGGATCAATTTTTTAGCATTTTTTTTGCCGTGCTCCCAACGTGCTCTCAGGATTCTCTTGCTTTATTTCCTTAAATGTTTTGTCCGTGTGAAGGTATTCGAGAAGGATATTTGCATTGTTTTGAAGGGGTTCATTACTATCCAATGTCTATCCACCCAGTCCTTGGTGCCTGTAGCAGTTCCTGTAAACCCTACAAAAGAAACAGTTTCAATAGCAGTTTAGAAAAAGAGTTTAGAGCATACGAACCTACGGAGAGATCTTTCTGTGAAGTCATGTGCACATGTCCCTAAAGAAAATGCTCCTCCTCAAGAACTGTGCACCAGCATAGTAAGGAAGTTGGGATGAGGAGTGGCTTCCAGTCACAATTGCATACTTTTTACCGCTTGCTGCTGCTGTTTATGAAGGTTATATCAAGAAGAAAAGTGCTTCAGGCTGATCGTCTTTGTAACGTACGTAAGTACGTACCTTAATTTTTCTTCGTTGCAAATTACTCGGTAAAGAAAAATGGCTTTGTTATAAGGGGCACTCCACTCCGCTCAAGAGCATTTCGCTTGCATTTTTGCTTCCTTGGCGGCTGTCGAAAAATCCTGGCTTGAGCAAACCTTTTTTCATTTCCATGCGTGGGTGCCCTCTAGCAGCGCTCTTTAATTGTGCAGTCGACACCAGTTAAAAGGAAGTTCAAGGGGCAGCAAAAGCTCCAAAATAACTAAACTTCAAATCAAAAAAGCGTTCAACAGCGGCATTGTTATTACAGGACACCGAATGTTAAGCAAAGGCCTATTTTGTTCCTTGCGCTACGATCAGTACAGTGTGATATATAAGCATGAATTGGAGGTTAACAAAGGCTATCCTAGTGTTTTATAGTGCCTACAAATGCCTGACTTGGTGTTCGTGCCTCAATGCTTATTTAAATGGCTTCTTTTTATATCGGCGCCTATACAAACTCTATTTAGCCTCAAGTTTCGCTTAAAAGTACATTCTGAGATCGTTATTATTGCTAGCAAGCACCATTGACTGTTCGGAATTGTATTAGTTTAACCGTCTAGTTCCATATTTACGAGACGTTGGAAGCCTAAACCTTGTTCTGCCTTCCTATTTTGGCGACTAAAATGCGCGTTTAACGCCTAGTGATCCGGCCTTTAGTTGTTTGTCCGCAACACGTCTCCCTTCTTGACTCCGTTCCGTGTCTGTACTTTTGTTGTCAAGTCGAGCGTACGACGCGGGTCACCATGCTAGTTAAGACGTATCAATAAACTAGAAGCCTGAACGTCCGCCACACAGCCTGCCCACACAACACTGTGCACAGAGATGTTCTTGCGGGAAGTAGTCGGTGAATAGTTGCTATGATGTGAAGGGCAACAAAACATACAGATGGAGAAACAGAAGTAGACGAGACAAGCGCCTGTCTCGTGTACTCTGTTTGCTCGTCTGCGTTTTTTGTAGCGCTTCAATTCATGGCAACACTGTGCACAGTAACTAAACAGGTTGACAACCTCAAAATAGACAGATTCATACGCTGGAGCGACGTTCGACATGCCTGCCGCGTTAGCAACTGCGCGCTGACTCAGTTGCGATGACGCCCATTTTACTACAGAGCCGTGCCCGGTTTTTACGATGGAAAATTTGAAATTTAATCGGGAAACGCTAGTGAAACTTCCCTATATACGAAATTATGGCAATACAAAATCTCTACATTTGTTGAAACACCGCCGCAATAAAAATATGGATATGTGCCGGAAACATATGATAATAGAGTGCGGTGTTACGTTAGAAAATTTTGACATCGATTTTGCGTCTGTACGCCTACAAGCAGCACCAAATGAGAGTCCTTAAGAATTCTGTATAAACAAAGTATTCGGAAAAGATATCGAAAGCATATGGTGCGTTATCTTGCGCTTTATTGAACGCAGAAAGACGAAAACTGTGCCAAAAAACGTTTTTGTTTGTTTGGGGAAAAAATCTGCATTAGCTATGCCTCGGTGCGTAATACCCAGTATGAATTTCGTATATATGCACCAATTCACTAGGCAAGGACGGTCACCTTGATGCTTTTTAGTTGAATAATTTCTAAATTGCTGATGTAAAGAGTTTTAGCTTCGAATTATTGACGATTGCATATAAAATTGCCGCCGACAATCACCTTCTCTTAACAGAAAATTCCAATTAGGCGAATTTAAATTTTCTATAGCTGACTGCACTAATATATCTGCTATCAAATACGAGCTCCTATTTTGAAAAAAAAATCGTGAAATATGAGAGCCCAACTAATCACCATGTCTGTCGCGCGACCAATGTAGATTTCACTTTCTCTCCTGGGCCATCGGCTGGAGACAAGGCTCTGCCGCCCTCTCGAGGGTCAGCGACCACTGTGAAGATAGGACGACGCATGAGGTGTCAGGTCTAGGGTTTCCCGTGTGGTTAAAAAGATTAGCCGGACTTTTCGTCGCTGACATATCAGCAACAGTTATCACAAATTCGAGTGCATGAACTTTGAAAGGTCAAACAGCAATGACTTCACATTTGACTCTTTAGGCTGGAGCCTTGAAAGACTCTTTTCCAACACCTAAGTGGAGCCTAAAATGAATGAATGAAGATATTTCACGAATACACCGTTTCTCAAAATGTTTATCCTCCAAGGGAAGCGGGGGAAGGGGCGGAAAAGGGGGGCTAGGCAACTTCTTTCAATTTTCCGGACATTCCGATACTGCCCAGAGCAAAAAATGTTCAAGCGTCGGGGAAATAAAAACAGGAAATAAGTGACAAGGATCTCCGGGTCGGCTGATTTGTTTTAGGCAGTTTAGGCGGCGGGTCACAATAATGTAAGCATTTCACAGTCTTCTACTGCTACTGACTACCACCCAGTTGGACGCTCAACGAGGGCGCAAAGTTAATAATAAAAGTTCAGTTTTTTTATCTGTTGCCTTTTAACACGGCAGTGTTTTATTTCGGGGTACAGAAACCTGTCCGAGCTTTTATCCGTCACGTAAACCAGAAAAAGTTCCATTTACGCGGTGGCGCTAGGTTTCAAGCCCACGATCACGCTGGCCGCAACGGGAAGTGCGAAATGCTGTACCGACTGAGCCATGAAGTAATGCCCGCGTAACTGTACGAACGCACGTATGTCCTTAATTTTAATAATTCTAATAAGCAGGCAGAGGCATTTTTTTTGTGGTCGCAGGCCAATATTTACAGAGGCTGTACACACAAACGAGTGAAGAATTTTTATAGGCACGGAATTAGGTGCCTAGATACTTAGTCGCGGCTCTTTAGCTTATTTCCTGTATTACACGCGCTGGCCAAAGCGTTTTGTGGGTATCACGTGGCCTACGATGTGAGGATAGAAGAAAGCAATCACACGACGGAAAAAGCTTCTATTTAAACGGAGCAAAAGCACTCTAACGGTACGTGAAATGAAGCAAAACACACAGATAATCAAAAGCACAAAGGTGTTAACCAACACGGATCTGCGGTTTCTTTGGCGGAAGCGTGTCTCCATAATGTCAATACGGTGAGTTCATTTCTACTTGTTGCAGCCTATGGCGAGTAATCTATCAACGAACCAATCGAGTAAGCACATCTAAGTGCAAAACCTGAACGGCATGATGACACGAGCTGAGCGTCCGTGCCTTATGCTGCGTGTCTGCGGAAGTTGCTGTTTTTGTTGGAGGGAACATCGAGCATAATTCATCGCTCTGGAATTACTAACCACCTGCGACGAAGGTATTGCAACCACTGATGCAAGCACTGTTGAGAAAAAAAAACACCTCTTCTGTGAGCTAATATGGTTTTCATTTCTCACTTCTCGTTCTGCTTAGCCTACTAAATCTATATAACGCAGTTTTATTATTCTGGATGCATGTACTCCTTACAACACGTATTAAAATGGTTCTGTACGCAAGCCTTGCGTTGAAATGCTTGCAAGGATTGCTTTGAGCTCATCAAATTCTTCAACAGTACAATTAGGGCTCGCAGTAAGAAAGTATATTGTTATCAAGCACATAATTTGTCTTCGCAAGTCCAGTTATTGCAAATATGCTTGTTTGTACCGAATGGTCTACGGGGGCAAAAATGACGCGATGTTCTGGTGACAGATGCCCAACGGACAGAAAGAGCGCAGAGAAAGAGCGAAGGGAAAGAGTTGCACAGGGACTCGCCTTAAACTACGAAACATTTCTGTTGAGGTAAGTATTGGCGCAGGTACAAGTGCTCTATAGATAAATAATATTTGACGAATTCCCGTCCATGCATGCCAAAATGTGAGCTATAGACACCCAAGAAATACTTAATGTTGTAGAAAACGAAAATAGTTTTTTCTGCAGAGTACCCTCCAGTTGCCTCTTTGAGTTACAGTGGTGCAAGTGTTTCATTGCGGTATTTTCTTCATGGCGTGCCGCAAATTTTCTCTATTTTCAGCTGCACCATAAAAACGCTAACATACTAGGCCCGGGTTGGACGTGTATGGGACGAATTTCCGGCAAAATTATATTACTCAGTTTCTTTTTTAGCATTTCTGGATATCTTTTTCTGCGCAAACAACACGTAATAATAAATCCGTTTATATAGAGATACACGAAGCGTTGGGGATAATAATTGCATTTTTAGAAACAGGAGCCCTCAAGCGGAGGGCCATACACTCGTTTAAAAGATAACTGCTTATCACCCACTGCTCGAGGCTGCCTTCGCTAGCAAAAAGAAAATAACATTACACTTCAAAAAGAGCAAGCACGAGAATCAAGTTTCCTTTCAGCGCCTGCTTACTGGGATAAGGGTATATATAAGGGCAACTGCTATGTGGTTTTTAGACCTGTCTGCAGCGCTGTCGGTTGTGCTTGCCGTTGCGCATAGTCCTGCTTTGTTGCAGTGGAACAAACAAGGGTAAAAAATTCGTACGTAAACATATTTGCAATGCTCACCCGCAAAGAGGGGCTCTATTTTGTGGCCTTTATTTTCTGCCTTATACAAACAAGATGCGGCGCACGCGATCCTTCCTGCCAAATATTTGACACAGGAAGTACGGAGCTCTTTGAGACCTGCGGACATTTCACAAACGTGTCTCAACTTCGCACAGGCATTCCTCGGCCGCAGCTCACTGACCCTTTGTACTTTGTTCTTGCCGATAGCCACATCGAGTACTTACCAGACGACATCTTCGATCAACTCCTAATTAGAAACCTAAGCTTCGAAAAGGTAACCATCGGTAGATATCCAGACCACCACCAGAACGCATTTGACGCCATAAAAGCGACGCTCAGGCAAGTTACTTTCGGGCCGAATAGCACTTTGCCGCAGTCCTGGAACGTCCTCGGAGAGGTTGCCGACTTGGAGACATTAGGCCTTGAGGGTCAGACTGTAAGGATCGACCGAAGCTGGGCGGCCCTTCCGCGTGGTCTTAAGAGGATTCTCATCATGAAAAGTGACGTGTCCGGGCAGGAAGATGGGGCACTGGCTTCTTTCACTGATCTTGAGGAGTTCATGATGACAGAGAGCGGCGCTGACACCTTCTCATGGGCGGTTCTTCCCAACCCGGCTCCCAAGTTGACAACCCTGAGACTTGAGTGAGTAAAGAAGTCCACTTGGAAGTAATTTTTCACTATTTTCGTTGCGCAAGATTTAACGCGTCCGTTAAGTTTATATTAGGAATCTGTAGTAGTCTTCTTACCACTCTTGCAGTGAAGTTAAACAGAACAACCTTACGTTTGCGCTGCTATGCCTAGATTGTGCGGCTATGCCAAGTTTCCAACGTTAATCCAGCTTACGTTCACGGTCCCAGTTCCGAGTGTCTGCTCCCTGGTGGTGAGGGTGCTTGAATTTTTATACAGGAGTATCAGTGTTACTTATCTACATCATAACATACTTTCATTGCGAACATTTTTATGGCAATACAACGGCCATTGCTACTAACTCAATGCATTTTGGACGCATGTCGGGAGTTTTTTTTTTCTGAACAGCTTACCTACTGACACCTTGAACAATTGAAACTTTAGCTTACAGAGAGTTCTATGCCCCATACAACCGATCTCTTTCCATGAGCTTAGAAACTCTCAAGCACTACAGAGTGAACATTTATTTAAGAGATGAAGAAAACGAAATGATCCAGAAGCTTCTCTAGTTTGTACTGCGAGATACTAATATCGCTGATTCTGCGTTTCTGTTTCCGCATTTGTTCAGCAATGATGTTCCACCCAAGACTAAGCAGCCAAAAATACCTTAGCCGCATTTTGGAAGTTGTGTTCCCGATACAATACTGTTATTTGTTTGCAGCAGTGTAAAAAAATGCAACTGCTGTTAGGGTAGTATTAGTCATACTAGCATTCTCAAATTATGTCTAAGTTACTAAGTCATGCCCAGAGCTTTCATTACCAGTAAATGCTCTGTAATTTGCACTTATGTTTGTAGTACAAAAATTATGCTCGTGTTTTTTTTCGCCATGTTGCGCCATTCAACGTCGAACGTTTAACTCTGTGGTTCCACGGTTTTGCGGACAATAAAACAGCAATTGCAGGTAGCGCTAGCATGCGGCGACACATCTTTATGCGAAAGTATTTGTAATCTCCTATAAAACTTTCGCTCCTGTTTGGCGGTGTATGTGGATGCTATGAGGAGATAGAGATTACGAACGTTTTGGTTTTCCTTACAGGCAGAACAGGCTGAGTGAAATTCCCCGAGGGCTCACCGCTGGTCAGTTTCCTGTGCTCAAAGACCTCCACGTCGAATCAAACCCAATCACTAGGTGGGACGACAGCACCCTTGCCGTTCTTCGCGACCACCCTAACAGGCCAAACCTTGTAGTTGGTAAGTACGTGCTTCGTTGTAACTTCGCTTTCCAGGGAACTTTCTTTATTACTTAATACAGTTGGTTTGTGTTTAATCACGCTTACAAAAATTTATACGAGAATAAAAAACAACTTATTCTCCAGAAAGGTTGCAAAATGTGCCCACAAATATACTGCAGTAATGCATTGCCTTGATAATTAAATGCACTCCCATCGGTGTTTCACCCGCTTCTTATGTTACCAAATGATTTGTTGCTACCAAACAAGAAGGTATATTTTAATTACTTTTCTCACCTGCATTCTTGTGCCGTTGGTTAGCTTATGACTGCAGGTGGTTTGTAGCTTTAGTGGTGGTGAAACAAGCGGGACCAAGGAAGCCTGTCATTGCCAGGACAAATGTTGGCGTTTTTGTGTTATTAAATCGGCAGTAATTCACAAGTTACAAAAAATAAGATGCAGTGACTGCTTCCGAATAGTGACCCGAAAAATGTTTTCGTAATTCGTAATTGCGACATACGACTATGTCAACAACTTGAGTTCTACGCCGTCGGAATAAAAAAATAAAAAATGTTGTGCTCAGGGGGTACTTTATTGGTCGCACATGGAATTGTTTACCAACCTCCCAAAGTTGGTAATTAGAAGAGTTTGGTAACGTACGATAGCAAAAGATTTATTTACATGAATGTTAAATATTTACACAAAGGACATGTAATCAGTGGGAATACTCGTTGCTTTAAATTTAACATATATATCTTTTTTCCTTCTGGTTTAGAGATGTGCTAAAAGCTTAAAGATACCCGAGTCGAAAGCATGGATGCGTAGTGATCAAAAGAAACCCCCGCGTTTGTCTTGCCAGTGCAAAACCGCGAAAAGGGAAATCAATGGGTGTGCCCACGCGCGCGACTATGTAGATGCATACAAATGTGAGCCGGAAGCCCGACTTCAAAACATTTCGGAGCAATTACTATTCACAATTTCTACTCCAGTTGCCTACTTGCTTCCATCATCTTTTTATGCACTTGAGGGCGAAAGAAAGTAACATGTATAAAGAGCAATAATAACCATGCGACTGAGGAAAGGAAGTCGAGCTTGAAAATTCCAAGCAACATATCGTCGAACACATGTGCCTGTAGTAACATAAGCGACGTTATAAAGAAAAGTACCGAAGTAAACCACAGGAATAACAAGATTCCTGCAAGTACAGTACATTTGGTACTGATAAAGAAGTTAGAATAAAGCTTACAAAATGTCTTAGGCTCGCTGACTGGCAGTTGGTCTTTGGTGGTAAGCTACCAACGTATGACGGCTGGCTCTTTTGTTAGACTCATCTGACCTTATGTGCATTCTAAAGAAAGAATCACGAGATAAGAAACCTTCGGACAGAAAGCCCAGTTCTAGTTTGTTATTCACAGGAAGAGCGATTGTTATTCACAGGAAGAGCGATCGGACTGTACTAGCCCCAAACCGGGAATGGTGAAGGAGCCAACGCTTAGATGCCTGAAAACAATAAACCACTCTAGATGTAAAAGGTGCCTAGCAAGTTGACAGACAATGCAACCGGCAAAAAAAATCAAGCCAGCCTTAGTTCCCTAAAAGGCGTAAAATTGTCATTTTGGAAGCTGTGGCAAAAGCTGCTAGATCTACTTGGCGACGCTGGGTTCAGCAGCACCAGGTAATTAAATGCGTTGCCCGGCCGATGAATATTGTCTACACATACCTCAAGATTCTTTCTATGGATACAATCAAGGACAACCGAAACGCGAGCACAAGAATATGGACCACAACACATAAACAGCGCGATTTCTTTCGATGCATGTCAAATTGAAGCGTGACGTAACTAAAGTAAGGGAGTTGGGAAATATGGCTTTTCCGAATATTACAATAGCGCCCAATATGCTAGCTCTACGAAATTGATCTTTCAATTTTGCGTGTTCTGGTTTATATTTTGATGCTCGATTTTTCTTTGCCCATGAATGTACAAAAAGCATTTTAGACGAGTAATATTTGTGGAAAAATTAATATTTATACCAATTTTATGATGGAGACCTCACATAACACCCGTAGGTCGATACCTCGGCGTGCGTTGAGGTTTTCCACGTAGTATATTTTGCTCCCTGAACACAATACGGCACACCTTACTGCCAGAATTTTGCTTCCGTTTGGAAAAAAAAACCATTAAAGTTCTTGTACATTCCGATCGGCGCTGAAGTCAGCCGCGGTTTAAGGTTAACCTGCTCGCCTTTTGATCTTTTTAAACAACGTTAAACGTGAAATGGTTTGTATAGTCATCTATTACTTTTACAGGCGATGTCCACTGCGGCTGTACTATTGAACCACTTCTTCAATTTCCTCGTGAACGACTTCAGGGCAGATGCACGTCTCCAGAAAACCTGAAGCGACGGCTGATCGGTGACCTGACAGACAACGATCTCCAGTGCAAGAATTAAGCGCAATAAGAAGGGCCAGCGTTTTTGTTGCAGGTCATTGAGATGATTAGTAATTTCTCTGGCCTTTTTCGCTGAACCTATATATCAGTATATTAATGTTTGATCGGCAAGTGTGTTCTACTACGAACCAGGCTTTTTTTTTCGTTATTAAGTTGTCTGTACATTGTTCGTGCATTAAAAACGGTGGCATGGACAGTGCTTTAAACCCATAAATTTACAGTTTATTACCTGCCCTCAATTTCATGGGATGGATATCATTAGTGTCACACAAGATGCGCAGTGGTGACCTTGAATGAGAAACATTACGAGTCATCTATGACAGAAGGCTGCAAATCATTCACCGCAGCCTATAGGTCATGAAGTTTTGTTTGGGGCACTTTCACCGCTAAATTTAGCAATTATCTTTGCCGCGTTCATGATATGACACGATTTAAACACAATATGCAACATCTTCCATTTAGTGCACCCTGAAAGCCCATAACCGCATGAGAAAGTATTATCAAGTGGAAAACAGACCATACGTTTGCGCAAACAGGATATTACGAAGAGGTTATTCTCAAAGCATTTGAGCACGATGTCTAGAGAAAACTTTATTGGTCCAAAATGCGCACAACCTTCACCTCTTTATCCTTGTGTGTAAGGTCTATTGTACTCCGCTGTTTATTAAATTCACAGTGAACAAGTTGAAAATAAAATTTCACCATATCAATTTTCCTCCTGGTCGTGACCACACCTCTCCGAATTTCGCCAGCATAAGTGACAGCTACGGATTATAGTCCCCACGCTGGTGCGAGGTCATAAAACTGGATCTTTGCATGGCGTTTGCAGACAAATTTTATTTCGTGCATGCTTCAATAAAAGCAGAGTTGCTAACGAACGATTGAAATTTCCTTGAAGCGCCGACTCTCTGATTTGAAGTAATGATACTTTGTACCTACACATGTGCCACCTCCTACAGCATTTCACTGCTTCCAATATATCTGGTAATTCTCAAAGCTTCCCTACTTGTCAGCCTCTTTTCTCCTTGGGATCTTGCTTATTTCACGAGGGCAATATTGACTGCAAGGGAAGTGCTTTCCTTGCAATTGCGCCAACGTTTGCAGCCACCCTCTAGTTTTGTACGTTGTTTGAGCGCGTGCCTCTTTGCGCTGGTTTAAATATGGTGATTGAGCAAGCGGAAGTTCAGTGATGTTAGCCTTCCAGGATACGTTAAGCTAGATGTAGTGGACTAATTGCAGATGTATTGAGAACAACATTTTTGCTTACGTCAAAATAATGATCAAAAAGCAAAAAAAAATTGTTTAGACATCACATGAATTTTTGAGATAAATATCTGTTTGTTTTCCGTAATCCCAGAGAAATAATTTTTATGCAAACACCACGTGAAGTTTTGTTGGAGCGTCAACCTGTCTTTTCAAATTTGTACGCCTTATATTGCTAGCTAGCAAAAAACTTCCTCAAGTAGCAACCGGAGAGAAAGACGAAACTTTACTGTGAATCCTCCAACTGCGTTAGGCCTTTAGTGCTCAGGGGCTCAGCGCATCAAACGTAGACAATGAGGTGTCTACCAGTTCGGGCCACACTTCTTGTAAGCAGGGTGCTCGGTCTATCATTCCGGCCTTCCGTGACGAGGTTTAGGGGAAGGAACCAGAGACAAGGCTGATGTCTGTGTGATAACTGTTCGGCCAACTATATCATAAATTGCGGTAAATAAAAAAGTAACTTGAAGAAAGTCAAGGCACTGAAACTTCTAAATTTTATAAGAACTGTCTGCATAAGTACATGTGCCGCTAGATGTAGGAGAATACACTGGACGCCTGTCAAAGGATAAGGTAACACTGCGTGCTTTCTCAGTGCTTTAAGGAGAAGAGCAGCACGAGAAACAAATGGCGCTGAGTCTCCGATGCATCACCCTTGCAGCGGGCAGCCAGTGCTAAACCCGGTGCAGTGAATCAAACAGCAAGCGCGCCGGTATTGCATCTTTCCTGCCGTGTATTGCGCTACCAATCACTTCAAGGCGAAAATCCTAACTGCTTGTTTGGGCTTTGTAAGCACAAAAAAGCAGTTAGGCTGTCGCCGTGATCGAGTATAACAATGGCCGCCGGAGAAGAGTACAAAACACGCTTCAGGTCATGAGGAAACTGGGCCCAGGTTTACATAGTAGAAGCCTGTTGGTTCACCACGTTGCCAGCGATGAAAAGAAATAACAAAGTGCATGCGACGCTGATGTGAAATCGCGTGACAGGTCATTGTGACGGCGCCTGAGTAGAGCAGGTCCACCCCTGAATACTCATTAGGGGAAAGCTGTCGCTTCGAGTGTCCCCTGAGTGCCTGTCGAGTTAATTCGCACCGAACGAAGTCTAAAATAGACATCACGCGGAGAAGGTAATGCGTTCGCCTTAAAGATGTGCGCATACTGCATTGTCCCGATGATTGTTTTCTAACGCTGTTCAGCACGTGATGCTCCCGATGACACAATCTCAGCACCAGACGTAGCAGGTCGCTGGATATTTTCATTCAGCCGTATTTAAATACCTAAGCCGTCTGGGAAATTGAGCCTAAACAGCTTAGTAATAGTTTTCTCATTGTGACCTCAAACATCAACCCTGGCGCTCTTTTTAGCTCTTAGACACAAACATGTATGTGCTCATTGGTGTTAATAGAAAAGTTCACCTGCAAGAAAATTAGAGAAACACATTGAGGTTGTGTACGCCTATGACTTGATTTTTAGCTTTTTGTTTGAAAGAGAAATTAACGTGGGGAACATAGGGAGCGCGAAATTAAAAAAAATGACACGACGCGTAAGGTAGGGCCCTAATAGTCTTTTTTGACTTATTCTAACCGCAATAGTATTAGCCCGTAGTGTCGAGGGAGCACAAACGTTTGTCTTGGAGCCACTGTTCCAAATTGGAGAATATTATTGCATCTAACAAAATTCGTACATAGCCATATGAAACGCTCTGCTACATTGTTATGAGTAGGTAAATTTATATGCGCGTGTCTCAGCTATTAGAGAGGAAAGGCCCATTTGAGAAAAAAATATAACTATGGGAGAGGTCCTTAAACATTTGCGACTTACTAATGATTTATAGATTTCTCTCACAACCTGGCTTGTTTGGTGCTCCATACTTGGGGCTGCGGTCGTTCGGTAAACGCTGCTTCTCAATCTTTACAAACCCTTTGTTGTTTAGTCTGCAAACTTTTGTAACTGAGCGTCCTAGAAGCCACTTGTTTCAAATCAATTCAAGTGAGTATGGAGAGAGAGAGAGAAAATATAATACTTTATTTAGACAACACTTTACACATTTTAATTTACGTATTTATTTAGTTATTTATGTATACATTCTGTGCTTGTTTGTTTGTTTGTTTGTTTTTTGGTTGTTTGTGTTTGTTTGTTTGTGTCCGAGCCGCCATCTATATGTTAATTGAGTTTCTTCATTCTTTCATTCATTTGAAAAAATGGTTAAGGGTGTTGGGGGGGGGGGGCAGGCAAAGGTGCGTGGCGACCGCCAGAGCTTGAGAGGTCAGCAGCCCTTCGCTGGACTTCTGAGGGCTGCTTAGGACCTACTCTCAGTGATGTGAAGATGTGAGTGGCTGTATGAGCAAGCAAAACACCCGCTTGGAGAGGGGTATAGAGTATCCAGCGGACCGTGGTAGGGTCAGCGGGTTATAAAATAATTGTCCTTACATTCATCACTTCTCGGACAAA
This sequence comes from Haemaphysalis longicornis, assembly GCA_013339765.2. Taxonomy (NCBI): domain Eukaryota; kingdom Metazoa; phylum Arthropoda; class Arachnida; order Ixodida; family Ixodidae; genus Haemaphysalis; species Haemaphysalis longicornis. The sequence goes on along the minus strand of CM023453.1, from coordinate 93,354,814 downwards.
CACGCTCTGCAACCAAATCATTGTCCTTACATTCATCACTTCTCGGGCAAACACACCCTGCCACCAAATCTGACATAGCCATCACGACACCCCCAGAAACAGCTTTTCTCTAAACCCCTAATAAACCTATCTGAAAATGATAACCCCATCGTCCACACCAGAGCGTAGTTTCATGAGGCCCAAAGCAAAATAACGGCAAGGGGAAAATACGGCAGCTTTGTAATTCCAATGGCATTGGCGCTTACTTTTTCAGGGGAAGTTCTGCCTATTCTATTAGGCAATTTGCATAACACATACCAGCACACAAATCTCGCATGTCTTGTATTTCCTTGGCATCATAGGGTGCTCAATGAAGCGAGACACTCCACGCTGTGTACAGCAGATCTTCCGACATTTCTACGTGTATTGAAGTAGAGAAAAAGAAAGCAGTATGACCGGAACGAGATTTGAGCAGAGGGAGGGAAGATTAAAGGGAGGTGTGTACAAAACCCCACTCCAACACCACATGAGGTAAGGCCACATGAGCCATTCAATTCGTATTTCGAGTATATTTAGGTCACGTTTTCAAGCCTTCTTACTGGTATTGATTGCGAACGCATGCTTTCTTTGATAATATTTTACTGCAATAAGATGTGTTGTTGGGCGAGTTGGTTCATACTGAAAAGAAAGGCTTAAAGTGAAGAAGACATGGACGGCGACGAGAACGAAAAGCGCCTGGTCCGTCTTCTCATCGTCCATGTCCTTTGCGAGAAGCCTTGGTGCCTTCTTTGTGCTGTACACCTATGCTGCGTATGCGCAACGCTGATTCTTCACCTCATAGTTCCAGGTTCCGCATGTTATTCGGACTGGTCACACTTGCATTCAAGGAGATTGGTCAATGACCCTGACAGATGCCCCCTGGGGGCGCAACGGCTATCAACTGCACCCCAGGACCCACGGTGTTAGGCAAATGACTCAACCCCTATTCTACGCCCATGCCCACGGACCACAGGCAAAGTGGTACACAAAAGTCTATTTAAGTGGTCTGAGTGCAAGAACATAGGGTGTGCCCTAACCCAATGTTTTTTTTGCTAGCGATCGCGCGTCTTCCTGCTACAAGAACCTACCATACGACCTGTTCGTAGCTTCTCATTACGAAGTTCCAGTTGTCTTCCGTATATTCACATAACGCACCAAAGTGCAGATTCGGCAATGACAATAACAGGTGCCGTCAGAAGAACCCTGGCGACTCACCACTTCCAGTTTGGTCTGCGACGTCAGCTTATTCCCCTTTTCCTACATAAACACGAACGGGGTTGGACCAGGAAAAATAACAGTGGGCGGTCAGGGGCTCATGACTGATCCACCACTTTTTATTGCCATAACCCATTCTTATACAAACCACTTAGGCCGACTTAGATGCCCCAATAACTTTTGGATTAGTGCTTGAGACAGCAAGGTTGCTGAATTAAGAAGAGAAATTTTCATGCAGTTTCTCTAAATATACATATAATGCTAGTTTCAAGTGGCTTCTTTTCCCAATAAACGTAAATAACCGAGCGATAGCTGGGGATATTGAGACTGGCAGAAATACGTCTCTCATAGCCATACTATTTTGGACATATTTTATTCAAAGCAATCTACAAACACAGAAGAAATTGTTAAGATGATTACCAATTACATTATTGAGCCAATACATACTACACAAACCTTGGGCCACCCGCATAGGAGGCATCTCATTTTAAATCTCATTTCAACGCATTCGGTGGATTACTGGTTTGTTGGCTTGATGCTTTATAGAAGGCTACAACTGAAATTTATGAATAGCAACTGTGAATTCTTTCAGTCGTTTATCATTTACTTGAACTGAGAGTTACAAAATTTCTACTACTTGAGCTGTGCACCGTAAATATGATAGAATGGTTAAACTTCACCGTTAGATTTATTGTACGCTGCGTACAATTAAATATTATATTCATATTAAATTCGAAGAAAAGGAATGTCGCAGACACAAACTTTTTTGTTTATTACTCATCACCATTGCCCGTAAACGTCATACGGTGCTGCAATCGTTCATCGGTTCCCTTTCAGCGCCATCGCCCGTGCTGCGTCTTCTGTCCTGGCGACGTTTCAGGCGAACGTAGTCTCGGAGGGCGAGCATGGCGAGCAAGGCAGCGATAGCAATGTTTGCCGTAGCAAGGTAGATGTAAAAAAAGTTGTATGATCCTCGTACATCCCGCGAAAATCCTGAAGCAAAAGGTACAAACAACACATTTTGTATTAGAAACAATAAGCCTTCGCTCATTCGTTCAGCACACAATCCATATCAGTCTGCATGCTGTAGCGACCGAGTACGTTTTCATTTATCGAAAATATCCAAATTATGCGGCGCTTACGACTCCGGTTCACTGAGGAAGCAATGTTCAGTTTGCTTATTAATAATCAACAACCGTTTGTCTCTCTATGGTTGTTGTCATAGTTGTTCCGCAGCTCGAGAAACCAGGCCACAGAGACTAGCAATGAAGAGCAAAGCACTGCAACAATACGAGGATGTGAGTTGCTGCTAACTACAAAACAAGTTTTGAAAAGCACACACAGGCGCGCAGAGTTGAAGATTTTTTTGTTCCAGCTGTCCCGTGCTGGTGAGGGGGGCATTACGGCCAGGTGAACACAACTGTAAAGCGCCAATAGCGACCTAATTGTTTTGCAGCACTTTCCACGGCGGTAATAACACGTGAGGGTACTTACCAATAATGGAAGCACTGCTCAAATACACAGGAATGGCCGCTAGTCCCGACACTCCTCTGCAGAAACTGAACCTTGCAATACCCACGTAGTGGGCCACTAGGACGCATTTCATGCACTGCAGGTAGCCCAACACAAGGCCCAAGATACATGCCAGGCAGGCGAAGATCCAGAATGCCGAAGCATGGGGTAGAATCAGCAAGCACACACCCGCTGTGGACATGTTCAGCACTGTTACAGGGCACGGGCTGAAGGCCATCTTGTCTGACACGAAGGGTAAAATCACTCGCCCTAGAAACTGTCCAAGCGCGCAGTACACTAGAATTTGCTTCGCGTCTTCGAGTGGGGATCCCTTGTCAACGGTGTGGTCGACGATAGTCCCCTGTAAATGCGGAGGACGTGTAATCTGTAAACACGCAGAAGGGTAGTAGGATGTAGAAAGCGAGCATTTTGAAGCACGCGAGGTTGCTCCCCGTAGCCCCCTGCAGTGTAGTCGGGTTGTGGTTGGGAGAAGGCGCTGATGTTTGGACGTCACAAGCGTACGAGCCATTTGATCCATTACTAAAAGTTACTCTTCCTTCTCCGCTGTTCTGATCCGATGTTTTTTTACGACTTTCTTTCCTTTTGATGGCGGGAATTTGTATACGGCGAGGATACTTGATGAGCATGACAATGGGCAAAACATGCAGTATTAACGCTCCGGCCAACAGCAGGCTTCCGGGAACGCCGTACTGTGTGGAGAGGTACGCCGTCAGTGGAGGCCCCACCAGGCCAGCCCCCGCCCAGCCTGCGAACATCATAGAGGTTGCGGTTGAGGCGTAGTCCTTGAAGTACAGTAGTATATAGAGAGAAAACCCAATCATGGAGATACCTACGCCAGCACCTGCAAGAAAATGATTCAGATTTGCGCACTTGTGTTCCGAAAACAGCACAAGTTATGCGTCAATATGTCTGGGAATATCACAGCAAGTTAGTCCCCTGCACTTCTGCGAAGATGGAGGCTAGCGGAGTTAATTTGGTGGATACTTGTATATAATAATGCATGTCGGCTTAATTTAAAAATAAATGTTTGAGAAACATACACGTATATTCGCTGGAACTGGTTATAAAATAATTTCTCATAAAACTTGTTTCAGGGTAGTTCTGGTAAAACTAAAGTTACAGCTGTTTCCTGTAACCGTAAAGCCTCTGAGAGAAGTCTTATATTTACAGGACCAGGGGAATATTTAACGTTACAATTTCACCGTGAACTTGCCAGCTGCGAGAAGTTGTAATTGACACTCGCCGTAATCAATCGTGTCGTCCCAGCAGCAATTATCAATCTCATTTTCGGCAAGATGCTAGAATATTTCCCACTATCTCAGGACCGAGCGCGTACCATTTTTTCCCCTACGCGTCCCAACAGAGGCGTGCATGTTTGTTGAGAACCTAAAGCAAGACACATTTGTATAGAAATTTGTTTTCGAGGGAGCCCCTAACAAGCGATTTCTATAGTGATGGTTCCTCCTTGAATGCAGGTTTCGTGCAGAGAATGAATCTTTCGAGACTGTTCATATCCAGTGGCGCAACACAGCTTCAAAGATGCATCTCGTACGCCTCGCACCTGCACTACACTAAAAAAAGAAATTGACAGGCTGTTTTTAGGCTTTTCGTCAGCACCGTTATAAAACAATGTTCACTGTTAATCAGCATTTCATAGCATTTCTTTTTTATCGTTTAGCCTCCAAATGTTTAAAAAGTGGAAGTAATTTAATCTTTTTCTGCACAGTAGGTGTTTAGCCCTGGTGACCTGTGACAAATAAATATAATTTTTCTTCGTTTAAAAGATAGGCACATCTCAAATCACCAAAACTTCAACCAAAAGTGTTAAAAATTTTAGGACTCGTTTTTGAACATCAGAGAACTGATCGATGTGCAATTTCTTGCAAGGTGGCCAGTTCCTCTGCGCGGAAACAGATTCACCAGCTCTTGCACTTTTACCGTCTGTTTTTGCCTAACGGCCTAGTCGCGACCCCCTGTAATATTAATTAGGAAATAACCGTATAATTTTGATTCATTAGAAAGAGTGCCACGTAACAATAACAATCATTCAAACTTCAACTGAACATCAAAAAAATTCTCTAGATAAAAAAAGCACAACAAATAAGCAGTTTCGAACACGTGTGGAGAACCACATCAGGTCACCTTAACATTGCGGGGTGAAATTGAGGTTAGAATATACAGCTGTAACCTGCTTAGTGAGTACATTCGGAGGGCAAGTGTGCGGGACATATACAGCGAACCATCCTTCCGAGCGAACCAGGCCTCCGAACATTCCCTCTCCCATTTGCTGAGTCTACACTAATCAACAAATAGATTGCCATTGAAAAGGGCTACCGCAGCGTGCCGCCATAACGTGTTTACTTCGCTGAGTTCCACTTTTGACGACCACGCTTTTCTGCTCCGTGACGTTCTCTAATGTGGAGCCTCTCGACAGCTCCGGGCAGATTGTGGCTGCTACTTTTAAAGAAGATAAGCTTTGTTGGGCTAGCTAGCCTACAATATTTTAGTTTGTCTCCCTGCCTGAACTAGGATTACAAGGGTGAAGAACTGAAAAGGTTGACACACTTTTTTTCTGCGTCTATCTCAACATCCATTATCAGAATTGCTTAAACGGGCAGAAACAGCCTTCTTAAAAGCCTGCCGACGGGCGAATGTACCAAAACTTAGCCCGGTTTAGCAGGCCTAGTGTAGCGAATGCTGATGTAAGAGCGAAACTGCCGGAAGTTTTCTAATCTCAAGGCTTATCTGAGAAGTCATGGCTCTCTTCAAACCCAGCAGATCGATTCCCGCTTGCGGGAACGCTCTCGCAGGTACATACTACGGGGGCTACCCCTTCCGAGCAGCGCACGACTTCATTCATTTTCCCACCATCCGAGAAACAGCCGCCAAGCGCACTCTTCTCTGTATATGCGGGCTACTCCGAACCATCTGTTGGGCGTGCGCTCTCCAATTGCCCGATTCGTGTCATTCGCTTCGCCCGTTCTTCGCTTCGCTTTGTCCTTCGCTTTGCCGCCATTACACTGCACCTGTGCTTGTCGGTTGCTCTCCATCTCCCCAATACGCTGCAGGTGTGCTTGGTGCTTGCTCTTTCTCTTGCTAGGCTATGCCCTCTTCACATCGCTGTGCCCGCGTTAACACGCCTCGTCCAATGAAAACCTCGGCCAAGCATAGCTTCGCTTTACAAATATATGAGGACACCAGTCATATACCAAACCATGCCACACATACAGCAAATATATATTAGTTGCTCTCGTCTTTTTTGGAGGGGGGATAAATGGGGGACGGTCTTTGCAGGTCAATGTCCAAAAATTACTGCATTTATTTTGAAATAAGCACATAGGGGAAGTTATGTCGGTGTACGTCTACTGAGGCGAAAGCAGCGTGGCTTCCTCTGACAGTATTTGTCAGACTTCTTTGCTACTCCATCGGATTTCCGTTCTTTCCACCGCTTGTGCTCCTTCGTCTCGGCGCAAAATCCTTCGACTCGCGGACTGGCGACACTTCACGCCACACCTTCGCCAAAGGGGACATTCTCTTCCTTAGTGGGAACAAGCCAAGCATTTCCTCTGCGTATCCATCGTCAGTTACTGGCTCGCTTAGAATATGCTGTTTCGCTTACTGGCCTGTTCCGCCTTAATAGACATGGGGTAGATTCTTGAGTATTCGAGCGTACGGAATGGGTGCGAGTCCCAAACAGAAAATATACATTGATAGCTGTTTCGAGTGCACAGGAGCTGCAACAACGTAATACATCTCACCTTGTATCACGCCATAAGTAAATGTCATCCATATATTGTTTGGGGCGAAAGCTGAGGCTACAAGTCCCGTGGAAACCAAGAAACCACCAAGCATTGTTATTTGGGACAGTGGAAATTTTCTCTCAATTTGGCTGACGAGAAGGCCTGAAAAAATTAAATATGCGTGCAAAGATCTTTATTGAATTACGTAAGTGCAGACGTCGAAGTACCGGCTGTAACAACTGCAATTTTGAGGCTGGACACACAGAACGTAGAAGGGTCTGCCTTATTTGATATGATGTTTATATTATAGCCCGATTTAGTTTTAGCAACACGATAAAACGTGGCAGCCATCTGTTTGCTTCTATTCTGACTAGCGAAACAGTAAGAGCAAATACGCCCAATGAGCCTGAGACCAACATTCAACCCGGTGCCTTCATAAAACGGCATGTGTAGGCTGGCTTTCGATCCCCACATTTGCCCTCTAAAAAATCTTAACAATGTCATCCAATACAAATAACATAAATTCCTTAAAACGAAAGATCAGAACCTCAGAATACTTCTTTTGGCATTTTTTTCCGCTTTTGTGCCTGGTATTGCATGTTTTATTTAAACATATGCGCACTCCTTGCACAACATTGGTTGAGGCGGGCAAAGCCTGAGTTGATAGCTTCTAGTGTAGCTAAGAATGCGTTCATTTTAACGCCGATAGTCTGGCTTGCGCTACATAAATGCGAACATTCTTATATCACTTCGTCTCTTCGTCGCTATGTAATGAGGGAACTCCAGAAAAACACGTTAATAAATGTTTTACCTCGAAGTATCCGCACGGATAACTATTACAAACTACTAGAACTGCTGCCCTGTGTCGTAACTGTCCAGGTTCTTAAGCATAAATACAACGTGAGGCATATTCGGCGCAAAATATATGTACAATACTGAGAAACATTAGCGTGATTTTTAATGCACTATGAACTTGTTTTACAATCGCAAATTAAAACATAAAGATGAACGCGTTACAACGGTAGCGAAGACGAGTGAGTAAATAGGAGTCACTAATGGGTAAAGCTGTATAATATTCATCATAAAAAGCGCGATTGGAGAAAGGAGAGGCTGAAGGATACAAGTAGAAGCGCGTGAAACCTCGAAAGAGTAGCTGGAGGCTATCATATTTTGTCATTGGCAGAGAAGGAAGCAAACACGCCGTAAATGCCTGCTTTAAATTAGTGAGCTAGCAGGCGGTTCTTATTTTACGCTAACAAGTTACAAAGTAAGCAAGACACCTTTCCTGAGCTTTTACGGCGACCTTGATTATCTTTTTAGAGCTTTTACGCGCAGGCTCCCGTGCTTACGCGTCCTCGGTCGCCATCGGCCTCGTTGTAACCAAGGAAACAAAGAGGACACGTAAGAAAGCGAGCAGGACAGCGGAGGTGGAGAGTACGGCAAAAGTGCGAGCGGTAAGGCGGTATGCCGAGGTTGCCTTGCGAGATCCGATCCGAGACGACGATGAGCTACGAGATAACGCCAGAGTAAAGCGCACAGGCGGTGCATTCGCAGATGGCGTGGTCACTTCCTGAGACCGACGATGTGCTGCCCGAGCAGAAGCTCATCGCCGCAGGCGCCAGAGTGCAGAGGTGCGCGCCGCCGAAGCAGCAGCTATGCGCTGTCGCCGAGAAGACTGCAGTTCACGCTGCACTCAAATTTCGCATTACTGAGTATCGTAATCGTCAAATATTTTTTTTCATAAACTAGCTTTAATTTAAAATATTATTAGGGGCAGAAAATAAACGGCACCAAGTTCTGACAATTATGGCCACTGTCTCAACTTGTGACACCTGTTTCAAACAAACGACCCTCCGCAGAATTCCTGAGTGGTGATTTCTGCCAAGCCTGATATTACCGTCCAAGCCTAAACACACAAATGAACCACAAGTTAGGGGGACAACGCACTCTATGTAGGAGTGCATGTTAAAGCATTTGTGTTTAAATACCGAACGTGTAGTCTCTCTGTAACGGCCATTCGTTTTGTTTGGAGTACTTTTATCCTCCTCCCATTTTTTATGTCTGATGAGACTTGAACAGTCGACCTGGTTGACCGTTTAATTTTGGATAATCCTACGGCTGCCAGAACACCGAGACTTACGATGCGCCAACTGTGGCAAAGTTAGTCCACGTTGACCTAAGGTTACCGGTCGACAACGCCAGACCTCAACGCGTACTCATAGCCCAAGCGTTGCGTCAACACCCACCTTCACGTTCGCAGTTGGTGCACCGCCACAAAATGGCATATTTTAGTTGACGCTCCACACAGGTTCTTCTAAAGGCACGCCAGTGCCAAGTCGCATTCATATCGCCAAGTAGACAGGATATGCAGTTGTAATGTACAGGGCCGTCCACTCTTGGTGTGAACACCACGCGGCGTGGCCGTGCTCCGCGGAGCGCCAGCTCCCAAGCCGCAGCCGTGCATCGAAGCTAACCAGCGCAGGCACACGGGGGCTTGGAGGCGGGGCTTCATGTCGTCTGCTAGCGCGAGAGCGCGCCGTGCTTGCTTTGTTATGATGCATGCCTAACTCTCGGCATGCTTATAGTAAGCATGTAGAGTGCTTATAGTAAGCATGTACGCCACAACTGCTTTGCGGGAAAGCGCGATTCGTTCTATGCGGCACGTTGTGCAGTTTCTGCTTACGGCAACTGAGCGCTTCCTCTTTTCAGCGCCACGATCATAGTTATATGCCAGTATTGTTGCAAACATTTCAGAGACTGGCTTGGTTTGGTTTAATGAGAGACGCTTTAAAGCAGGGCGCCGTGTAATTTCGGCAACCAGGGTTTATTTACTGCGCAGGCCGCATTATGCAGCACTGGGTGTCCGTGCATTCCGCCTCCACGGACGTTCGGCCACAGCGGCTGGGTTTTGATCCCGCGAATAGGTCTGGACGTCTGTTGGCTTTTTTTATGTATATATGAATATCGCCCATCGCGGAGACCGTTCGATCAGTCGCCCAGCAAGCGGGTCTCACGCCCCCAGCATGATCGTCCTACTCTCTGGTAGAGTCCTAGACTGGACCCACTTCTCGCCTGCAGCATTATAATGCATATATCATTGGGTGCGCATCAGACTGGCCAGTTATTGAGAGATAGCGGCCCTACCCGGCCAGGCATCCTAATGTCTGCGCCGACCCATACTTCCTCGCAATGGGCCTACGGGAATAATGAAGCTGGGTCAACAGACCCATGCCCTACAATTGTTGAACAGCTTCTCGGTTCTTGAGGTCCACAACTTCTGCATTCTTCCCGTTAGCATCCCGAAACGCATGGCCTAGCCAAACCCAAGAACAGAAAAATCCCCAATATGTTCAATATGCTTGCAAAGGGCTTAACACGGCAAGCATGGGCTTACATATAAAAGAAACACTTTCATTGTGGACTGAACATACGTTGATTTTTTTTATATTTGCGAGATTTGTTGTCAATTTTCACGAGTTCGTTGATCCCAATCGAAGTCGCATCGAACAATCCGCGAGTACCTTCGCGAAGACTAAGGACATGAACACACCGTTAAAAAAAGCGAGCTGGACGCCATATCCGGACATATGGCCTTAAAGAGCACACGCAGAAAAAAAAAGCTTTCCTCCGGGACCCTCTTTACTTCTAGGGTTGTGTCAAGTCCTAAGAGGCGGGCCGCGATAGTTCTGTGGCCAGGGTGCTTAGCTATACTGAGCCGGGAGACCCATTTTCCAACACGGTAGGAGGCGCCGCGTTTTAAGAGGTGAAATGCAAGAACGGGCATTTTCTGCGCAATATCAGTGCACATTAAACAGCCTCGAGTGGTTATCCGGAGCCTTCCTCTGCAACGTCTTCATAGCCAGGGTCGTCTTGCAGCATTAAACACCATAACCAGAACCAAATCAGTACTGAAATGTTCGCCCCAATGCTTGAATTTAACTTGGGTCGTGGCGATGAAAATCTTGAGGAAGCGCTCTTGCAGTTGCCGTAAGCAGAAACTACACAACGCGCCGCAGTGAACGAAGTGCGCTCTCGCGCCAAGCAGTCTTGGCATGCTGATACGTTACAACCTTACCACGAGCATGCCGAGAGTTATGCGTGCTTCATAGCAAAGCAAGCACGGCGCGCTTCAATGCTAGTAGACGACACGAAGCCCCGCCTTCAAGCCCCCATGCGCCGCGCGCCGGTTAGCTTCGATGCGCCGCCGAGGCTTGCGCGCTGTCGCTCCGCGGAGCACAGCCACGCTGCGCCAGGTTCGCACCAAGGGTGGACAGCCCTGCACATTGCCCCTGTCGGAATTAGTGCTTCAAAAACCACCACCCTCAAGTAATCATGTGCGCTCCACAGTGTATGTCTATATCACTCGTTTATAAGTCGGAGGGTATAACGCATTCCCTAAGCCCACCCCTGAGAACTATATTTCAAAATAGTAAGCAGAGTTGGTTATTATGCAATCACAATTGCAACCTAATATAAGCAAAACGCTGTTATTCTGTAACAATAGTTCAGCTTAGCACTACATATCTCATAATAGTACGGTCTAACCAATCACACAATGCCCCATCGACGTAACCACTAGCGGTGACTTTCCTCTGCTCACTGCTGTCATGACTTAGGACGTTTCGTACAATGAGCTTTTGCTTTTGGCATCACAATCCTTAATAATGATCATGCCATATTTTTAATAGGCATGTAGACTACAGTGTTAGTCACTCATTTTACCATCATGTCATCGTACCTGCACAGCCACCGGTGAGGATCAATGCACTCTGCGGCCAAATGGCTTGCTCACGGCTCAGCCCAAACTTCTCCATGAACCTGACATAGAGGTATCCATAGCTACAACTTGGAAAGCAGAACAAGAACGCTGACACAGCCGCAGCAACGGGTACACCCCAGCAAGTATCCAGTGAAGGCGGTCGTCGTTGGGGACGAGGACTCGAAGACGAGGAATGATTACGCTCTTCCATGGCCATGGGGAGTTGGTGCTACACCGACGGTATAGAACGAGCAAACGAAAAAATTATTTTACGAATGCTTGTTTCTCAGAAGTGTATTGGCAATATTACTCACCACAGTTGACTGGTCAATTCTTTTAAACAACCAGCTAAAGTCTGAGCTATGGTGTGGGGTGTGGGACAACTGCCCCACAACAACTATAGCACGTCCTTATTTCAAAGCAGTCTTTCGCACACGCCGTTGTAAGCTAGCACCTACGCGTCTATGTGGTAGTAAGGCAGCGTAAAATTTCCTGTTTTCCATATTTACTGTTCATAAGTATCGCCTGATGCATGTTTAAGCAAGGTGAGGATAAAAAAAAGGCCCTTGATTGGGGGTGGTGCGGCTGCGAATTAGAGATCATGTGCTTCGATACGACAACATTGTAATAGGAGAAATAAATATTTGTTGTCGCATTGTGCGTCTATGCGCGAATACACTACAGCATAAACTACAGCATTGGTGATTGCATATTGTTTGTACTGGGAGGTTTTCTGATCATCTCAAGTGAGCTCGTCGTACCATGTCATAAATTTTTGATCGGTTTTGCCGACGTTGCTGACGGGCCCTTAACCCGACTTTATGTTTTGGTTAGACTAACATCTAGAAAAATACACTAATAAAAAACCATCGCCTCTGAGAACTGACCTGTGTGCGCCTACTTCGGGTATCCAGAATTATGAATAGTCAAACTACACAACCTTTTCTCTACGACAGCCCATGCTATTGCCATCTGTAGAAAGTGCCAAAACATTGTTTTAGGAGAGGCTCATTTGGAACGTGAAAGTTCTCGCATCACTTTTCACTCGTTGCTTAAGTCGCTTTTTGTGTCTAATGACAGCACCACATTTTGATCTAGCCTCTTGTGTAAACCAATCGGACTGTTGAATAAGACAATGACTGGAATGGCAATAATACATCCGCATATGTTACTGAATATACGGGCTCAGTAATTGCAAAGACACCTACGGTACGAAACAAAACCATGCTTAAGTAAAGCGAAATTTGTCCCATATTTGCAGAGGTTTTATTTCTTCTATATAAAAACATAAAAACAAAGTACATAAAAGTAAAACATCGCGGAGAAGAACTCTTGTACGGTGAAATTCCACTCTCAATACGTTATAGTGGAAACGTGCGGACACTGACGATTGCACATGCATGCATTCAAGAACAGGCTAACACACCTGCGGCCTTGTGCCCTCGCAGAGGTTGTTTTCCCGTACAAAAGTTTCCGGAACAGAGGTGGGAAATGCCGTTGTCGTTTCTCCCTTTATCGAAGGTCCAGGATGGCGCTATTACAATTGAAGCAGCAAAGTGTATTCATACAACCGACTGCGGGTTAAATTTAGTTAAATGCACTTTTGTGTGCGAAGTAGACCGTGACGGCGCTTTCTAAGGAAGGTATTTTGAAGCCATATGCTGCTCTTATAGTCTGAAGTCTACCTTGTATTACTGTAGTTTAGTGCCGATATTACAAGCGTGTATTAAAGCCTGTTTTTAAATAGCTGTTGGCAGTGCACTGAGGGTTTGAGCAAACGACAGTCGGATTCGGCTTTACAGTGTGAGTATAGGTTGCTTCTAGGCTCGTGCCTACTTTTCTGGGGACCTTTACTTATTACTTTCGTTCACAATTTAGAAACATGTTGCCCGGGTACTGTCTTGGTTTGATAATTTTGTGCAATCCTTGCAACTGGCTGCAGCATCTACCGAATGCCCAGTATGCAACAATGGTTGGCGTTATTCGCTTAAAATAAGCCTCCACAAGAAAATTTGTACGTATGACCTGAGACGAGTAAATTGTTTGTACGTGAACTTGTCCATGCAACCTCTAAGTAAACGGGACTAATTAGGTTGAGGAAAAAAGTGAAAGTACGCAGAATTTTAGATGCGAACGCATCTCATTCACTCGCCTTGTCACTGCATCCATCTGGCGTTTGTCGGCGTCCACCCCTCCCCTATTCTCCTCGCCACGCCAGCTGCGCTCTCCGCCGCTCACCCCCTCTCCTCTCCGATAGCGAACACTCTCTCGCGAGGGGCATTGGATTGGATTCGATTGGATTGGCTTGGCTTGGATTGGAATTGGATTGGATTGGATTAAAGTGGATTCTGTTGGATTGTGTTGGGTCATAGCCGCGGCAGACGCACTGGCGCCGGCGCGTCCCCTTACCGTTATGCTCGCTATAAAACGCGGTGCCTGGCCGCTCCGCTCCATCGTTCCAGCGCCGTTCCTCTCCGCTGTCCAACGCTGCAACGTGAACCCCCTATGCGTCGCATCTACACAGGGGTTCCCGCGAGGAGAGGTGGGAGTTTTTTGTTTTTTCTATTTTATATAAATCCCAATTGCTCGCTTAGTAGTTAGACTAGGGGGGGGGGGACAGAAACCTCTGGAAGAGCTTCGTTCTCTATGCCCATCAAATCACATAAAACTTCGCCCCCAAAATGTTTTCTCTCTCTCAGACTCAGGGTTGTTTGCCCGTTTGATTGACGTCTCTGAGGCTATATCGCCGCTATTGACCGAGTGTCCTTCCAGTTGCAACCATAAACGTACCCGACAGACCTATTTTAAGAAACCGCAAGAACTGCAACGTGCAAACTGGAAGGCGGATCTCCTGGTGAAACAAATCTAACATTGACAGTCGGTGGCTGGCAGCAACTACAGCTTTTATAGTGCTTCCAGGTCCAAAGGAAATAGTAAAGCGTTTATTTGCAGTGTTCGAGGGTATCGTTTGATAACTACGAGATCTATTTTAGCTTAACTGAGAGTGTTGAAAGAGATTCACAGAAGTCCAGCTTTAGAATATGAGCTTAGTTTGCTATTTTTGTAAATAAAAAGATCGCTCTAAATTAACACACGCGTAGATTCAGAATATCCCTAACTTATGATCATCGTTGGGCCCGCTTTTCTCATGCAAAAATATTTAGCAATAGGTAAAATATTCCTAACTCGGTTTTAATCAATGGTTCCGGCTGCAGAACGTTATAACGATATTGTAACTAGTTTTACTGCGCAAGAAAAAAAAACCTCCTTCAGTACAAATCCCACGCATTCGTCAAGGATGGTGTTATAACCGCGCAAGGCCTTCGGTAGATTACGCCTAGCAGTGGTTCATGCTCAGGCAGGAAAATCTACACACGCCACCAATCGGTAAGTGAAATCACCCAACATTTTTACCCAAAATCAAATTCTGTCTAATTCAAAATAGAAATTTAAATATATACTAGGCGAACGTTTAATACGAAATCGAGTTCTTATAAAGTATTGAGTTAATTTAAGAATTTTTTTCCTTCCTATTTTGCAACACATGTATTACTCTGCCGTTTTTGCAGTGGTGAGTTTGCGGCTAAAAAGCGGCTGCCAGCGCTTCGTAACCTTATGGTTAGGCGGGCTAGACGGGTGCATATACAGAGGATAGCGCCCGCCAGAAACTGGAATCGTGTGCTACAACCATCGGCGTGTGACGAGAACAGGCCAGCAAGAGGGACCTTTCCAAAATTTACTTGCTTTTATCACTTGCCGATTATCTCCAGGGGACTGGGCACGCCGGGCCCACAGTCGAAATACCTGATACCCGGAAGACTCTGGAAAGACGCTCCTTAATCTAATTGCAAATTGCAGGCATAGCGAAATGCGTTAAACTAGCGCTCTTTACTAACAATGGTGAGCATGATGTGCATGCGAACGAAATTCACCTTTATGCAAAACCCTGGTTGAGTGAACCTCCAAAGGTACTGATCGGGCAGCAAGATAATAGAGGCGGGGGAGATGAATGTGCGATAGTGTGTGACGATTGTGGGTGAGGAAGCCGAGCAATGACCCGCTTCCCACTGCTGCGCATGGGGTTCAATATTCTCGTAGGCTAAGCTGCTTTAAAGTTCTTTGCCCCTGCATTGGTGCCCGCACGTTGCTCCTTAACACAGTCGCCAACCGTTATCAGGGGCGGTAATCTGACCTTTGCCCATTTTGAAAGCGCCCGTTTGGAGTCCATTTCATTGCTACGTAGTTCCGGTTTAGGCGGGCTTCGCGTTGACTTTGCGCAATTGTTTTTGTAAACAGATTTTAAACAATATGACCTATTTTAAAATATCTTTTATGTGTTTATTTGAACGTGTTTTTGACAACCTCATCACGGTGACATTTTTGTAAAGCAGTTCAAATTCACACCACCAGGCGACGAATGTTAAGCCGAAGATGGCAGCTGCGTCCAGCTGTTTCCTGTGGCAGTAAAGGCAGACAACGCTACGACTGCTGAGTTTTTTCACACTTGGACCGCGATTTTATGTCGGTGACACTTAAAGTATATCGAGACAAAAACGTGTTACGTATGTCGACATCAACGAACTGGGGCCATGCTGGCTCGAGGTTTTCCAAGAGTTTTGAATGGTTCGCTAGGGCGTTGGCGTTTCTGTTGTACTCTCCGAGTGAAAAAAATGTGAGTCGTCGCGATTCTGTTTAACTGCACGTCTGCTTCCCGTCATGTGTACAAATGTTAAGTCGGTAGGCGTATACGTAAAGTACCAACAAAAGTTATAAATTTTATGCCGAGTGTTTGTGAACTTTCGGTACCTGCTCGACAGCTACGAAGCTTGCAGACCATCGTTTATTTCACTGTGTGATGGAAACGGCGGTGAGGCACCGGCTCACGGAGGCTGCGGCAGCGATATCGTTTCTTCGTTATAGCAACCGCTAACTGGAAGATATTGGTAGCGAAGAAACGAAGGGCACATATCAGCTCGCCCTGGACACTGAGCCCACGGTACCACCGGGCCGAAGTTCATCTCGCAGCTCGTCGCACAGCCACCGCACCGTCCTCTTGAGGCGGTAGGCTTCTGCAGAAAGTTGGAACGGGTCGGCTGTAGTTATTCACCTCCTGTTCTGCCAGCGAGCCAACAACAAGGCGATGAAAAATCGTCCGCTCCAAGCCGTCTTCTACGATAGGCCGTGGTTCATCGCAGTAGCTCCGCCGTGCCTGAGTTGCGCCTCATGCGTGTTCTCTAACAGCCAATCGGGGCACGCTCAAAATGGACACAAAACGGACAAAACCACGGAGTACCGCCCCAAAACTGATCATGCCCAAGCGCCTCTCCCGCCGTAACTAAAGCTGAGCCAAGCATTCCGCCACCTAGCAACATGAAAGTGCCAAAAAATTACGCTAGGCTCTTTCAATATAATCAAAGGGCTCCACCACCAACATAAATTAGCTGAAAAATGTCACTACAAATCACACGCAGCAGACGGCGTCTATATAATTGAATTTGCAAACCAGTTTTCGAATAGCCTACGGCCTTGACACCACTGCGAGCTTCTTGTGCTAATGCGATAGATAGCCCCACGACGCTCACCGATGATACTTTGGAAACACTACAATGTCGCATTTTCAGCCAACTCTCGACAACACCCCGCAACCACAGGCTTCCGAGCATACATGGAAAATCCAAGCAAGCGCAGATGTCCTTAGTTTTCTCACAAGTCTGTCCTCCAGGGGTCGACGAACGTACGCGGATCAAAAAATTTAAGGAATGTAATTGCTAAACTATTAGTGGGTTATGTACACTGATAGTAATGCCGATGACGAATACGTGCATCATTTGAGCCTAGTGTGGTTCACGAACTTACTGCTATAAATAACCGCCCCAAAGCAATTGCTAGATCCAGATTATTAACACCAACCCTAGTACTCTGATCCTTCCTCCACTCGAGCGGCCCAGTGGAGGAAGATGCTTGAAATCGATTTCCCATGCATAGGCATTGCGGCATTTTTCCCACAGCCGAGTGGAGTGAGCAAATGGAGTGAGAGAGGGACTGTGAATACGGCTCTAAGTGTAGCCATTACCGTCTTCGGTGCCATACTTTTCGCAGATTTGGTTTTTATAGTTGTGCGTGCCACTTTTTTGACATAATGTATGCTAAGCATAGGGTGGTGCTTGCTTATTTGAGCGTTTTTGTTTTGGAACCTTCATCTCTACCACGTGTAATTTCACGGACTTGTTACATTGGATGCCCCTGCAAGATTTGACATTCAGCGTGGCACCCTTCTGGTAGGAGTAGCCCCTGAAGAACTGATGGTCGTCCAATGGCTCCCGCCTGATATAGCGACCTGCGAACCTTTTCATAAGAACCAGCTACCAAACAGACATGACCAAGACGCGTATACATGGCCGAGCGCTACTCTCTACTGATGCAACCTATTTTTTCTTGCGCAAAAACAGGGAGGGGAGGAGAGGATACCTTGCTAAAAGGACTTACCCACCTCGCTGTCAACCGAAATTCTTGTCAAAAACTTCACCATGTTGAAGACTGGACAGCCCTTTGTATGCCCATATAGGCGTCGCTGAAAATCGGCCCAACGAGTTGACGCGTAAACGACCATGCTACGGAAACCTCACATATTAAAATACGGGATTCTGCGCCCGATAACCTCTCCTCCATAGAGAAGGATAGACTACGAAATGAGTGCCGCTAATACGCTCCCAACAATGCGGCTACGACGAGGCTGGCAAATCTAAGCGGTCACGCTGGGAGGGAGATAGAAGACCCCTAATTGGGCGTATTGGTTCTATTGCGCGAACCGTCTATAGGTTGCGTGTGAAGAACTGTTTTCGCTAAGTATTGTTTTTCATACGAACATAAAGTTGCATGTTCAACTGGAATTTCAAATCATTTTCGTGTGATGTTTCTTATGCTTGCAGGAAATGTTGCATAATATTTTTCTCTATTCCCAGCTTTGTATCTTTTAAATTAGGTGGCATTTCTGCGGGGGCACGCCTTAAACGATCGGTCGCAAGCACACCATTTAACAACGTTCCATTGAACATCTAACGTCCTAACAACGTCTACGTTACTCGGTGAGATGTTACTTCTGTGAAGGCAGATAATGTACGTCGTTAAAGATTATTCTGCAGTCGAATACAAAACAGCAATAAATGGCTTTGCACGCCCACTCTACTTTGTGCGACATAGGAGCAGATATAAACAAAATTTTCATTTTTGGATTTTGTTTGCAGATTTCAAGTAATAAAATATGTGTATTACATAATTCAAACTTCCGTACCCCACCTACAAAAGGCGCGCACCCACAGAAAATAGGTACCCGCAATACCCGAAGTATTCACCGAACAATTTAGTGCGTACTTATACATTGTGGACTTCAGTCTCCCATTCCCACTAATCTCCACCCCGCCAATAAAAATTACATATCTGCGCAGTTGCTGGGCAAAGCTCAATGTTACCATCACGAGCGTTTATACAATGGTTTATATAATCTGCACATTTTAATCCCATCCGGGCAGCGACTTCACTACTTCTTGCAATAGCTATATCAAATACCGAATGACACAAGCGACACGTAGCACAATGCTACAAAGCAAGTATGACTTACTACACAAAGAAACTGCGTCCTGTTTCTATATATAAGGAGACATGTTAGGAGAATAGATGTTTTAAGACAATTAATAAACTCACTCTTCATAAGAAAATCGGTCACCTTTCTAAGAGGGAGAACTAGAAGCACAAAAGTAAATGAGATCAATTTATCTGGGCAACACTTCATAGAACGGAAACATTTAGACGGTGAAAACATAGCACCATTATCGTTATCTGTAAATTGATTATAACAAGGCTGTATCCCACTTAATATGAAAATCACCAGGGAAAGGTTACATATTACATAGCGTACTACTAGATGCCAGAAGCTTGCGAGTTTTTTTATTGGAAATCATGTATCGTTATCACCTATACGCATTTTATCTCACGAAACGTATGACCAAACCACCCTTAAATTTGTGGGCGAGTTTAAACCGTTTCAAACAATTTTCAAAGCACCACGTACCGGCAGGCCAACATACCTTTTTTAGGTTATCCCACAGCTGCATGCCTGCAGCGCCGCACACAGTGATGTCTGCTCGAAGCGTTCCGTTTTGCGGCATGCCACGGATGTAGCCGAACGGAACACCTGTGGTTTTGTTGAATGCTTTTTTCCGTCTGCACCTTCGGTGCCCTTCAAATTACTAGCACGCAAGGTCACAATCACAACAAACACCCAGTGCGTGATGGAAGTACGCTCAGCGTTTTTAGCCAGGCCTGCTTAGGAATGACAAGGGGGGACATGATTTATCACTGAACATTGTCTGTGGGAGAAGTACGCTCCAGAACATTTATTATTGCTTTGTATACATCAGGGCTAACATACCTGTAGGGTACCACCGTCAATAGATACCTAACTTGAACCTAACACTGCCCACACATTACTCTGATTATTATACTGTGAGATAATTACTTCTACAGACAGTTTAGTACATTGTAAGCAGCCAAACATTCCTGGCTTTAAAGTACGCGTGTTTGGCACGGCTTGCCAATTTTAGGTCACTACATTATTCACTCTCGGTAACTGGACGCCGATTTTAGGTGCAAATCGCTATCACAGTTAGGAAAGATTAAGCGCAAAGAGCACTTCACTTAACGTAGGCGTCTGTGCCCCTTGCTATTGAGATTTATATCGTGGCATGCCAAGCTTTTTCGTCTATTTCATGGCTCTTTGCCAAAACATGTATTTCTAACGGAACACCAAGCATTACTTTGGGTGAGACGCAAAAGTGACAGCACTGCCTCGTTGTGCCCCTTCAGCCGGCATTTTTTCTAGTAATTGAAGACTGTGGTGAATGCCCGCATGTTAATTTGTCCGTTTTCAGTTTTTCTCTCGGTAGTGCTAGTTTACTGCCGTGTACCGCACCGGCCTCCGTGTCACTGAAGCCATGCATACAAGGCCGAAGCAAGAAATACTGGCAGCCATAGCGCGAAAAATTGCGTGGCTTTCAAAGGCTTTGTTTAATCTCTGCGGTTGCACTAATTCAGAACCCAATCCTTCACTCACTTCATTGCGGCTAGCCAGTAGAACTCTCGAATTCTGCATGCATGTTTTCTCCTTCCCCATGGTAGATTCTAGCAGCGCCGACTGCGCATTACATCTTTTCTAGGGTGGAGGGGTGCAGCCAATCAAAGGCCGCTCGGCTACGAAGCGGAAGGGTATAAATTCTGGTTGCATACCAATTGCGAGTTGTTTTGGGGAACAACAAAAAAGTACGCATGGATATTTTTTTATCTTGGTGGTGAAAGCGCTCTCAAAACAGGGACGAACACCGAAAAAAAACGGCATGGCGCTAACTCACAATTGAAATGAACTGCTACCAACTATCCGTATTGTCTTTTATTCTGCACAGGACCTTTTTGCCAGTTCCCGCAAGAACTGCCCACGCATGAACGACTGCAACAAACCGAAAGAGGTTTGCAAGAGAAAAAAAAGTGGCTGACGATCAGGATAGAGGTCAATGCTGAAGTTGAGCGCAGCTGTTAGCTGTTTCGACTGCGCGAAAGATGCTTAGGGGAAGAATTTAGGAACGACATATATGTGTGGTCGCAGACCACTTTTTCCTCACATATTACTCCTGCAATAAACACTTTAAAAACTTTAAAAGCCAGAAAAACAAAGCAGAAATGGAAGGGCGTATCTGGTGCGACGAACAAATCACGCGGTGCCGCTCCGTGCTGGCGATAACTATAGCTTTCGCAGTGGTTCAGACGAGAAGGAAAGAGTGAAAGCGCTTATGGAAAGTGTTGCAGGGCCTCTTTAAAGTGAGGCCTAGGATGTGCACTACGTCTTTCGTGAGCGCGTAAGGCGACAAGTAGACAACCACTTACAGCAAAGCGCTGTACAAGTTTGCGGCACACAGACCGCCCACTTCATGACACGTACAGAAGATTTGCATTGGCCTAATTGACATACGCGTACGGAAGTACTCACGCCGCTTTGTTGTGGCTTTTAATAAGCGCAGAAATGGTGCTTCAGCGCTATGAACTACGGGACGCTGGCGTCGGCGAAGCTGAACTTCAGGCTGGAACGTCGGGCGGTTCGTTTAGCTGCATCGGCAGACGCAGCACAATCCTTCGATTCAGGAAGCAATCGTGCCATCGTCAAACGCGTAACGCTACCGGCTATAATTGTATTATCTAGCAGGATATCACCACCACCCAGAATATTTTGTGCGGCCTCGGCATACCGCCCTCCGTTTCATACTTCCGCCAAACTTTCATCCTCCGCTTTCCTACTCCTTTATCTCGTCCGTCTTAGAGATCCTCTTCGTTCGCTGGGTTGCAATAAGGGTCGACGGCGCCGCTAAACCGCAGAAGCGCGTATAAGAGATTCCGTTCTAATACACGCGAAAGCGTTTATTGGTTGTGTGACACAGGTTGTGTACGAAGTTCTCTAGCCTACCTCTGGAAACTCCTGAATTACCCAGATGGAACGTTCGCCAAGGACCGCTGGACGCGGCATGCACTCAGCCTTAACAAAGTGGGTTTGGTCCCCCGCGGTGGTTTTAAGTGGCTTACGCGTTATTCTGCTGAGCCAAGGGGACGCGTGTTCAATCCCGGCCTTGCAGGCCGCCTTGTCAAATTGAGATGTAAAGCAAAAACGCCGGCGCGTAGAGATTTTGGGGCACGGTAATGAACTCCAGGTGATCGAAATTAACCCCGGGTCCTCTCCTACGGCATGCACCATAGCCCAGGTGTGGCTTCGGTGGAATAAATTCAATGATGCGAACACAGATGATCTGGCCGATTTTTGTGCGCAACCGCTTGGAAACCGCAATTCTCGGGAGCAAGATTGTCAAATCGAAGCCGTTCGAGGCAAAATTGGAGCGTTCACGTGCACTTTTCATTAAATAGAAAAAGGATAAGTGCGCACGGACGCCACTTCGATTCAATTGTACTGCGAAGAGCTAGCAGTATTCAGTACATTTTACAGGCAAAAAGCAAAAACGCGTGTGTGTATGACAGTTAGGCGCGTGTTAAAAATCCCCAGGTTGGTCCAATTAATCCGGAGCCCTTCACAGTGGCGCAATCTCATCATCTGCGTTGCGTAGGCGCGTTCAGCCCTACAATCAATCAAATTAATTGGGCGTGTTTTTCAGACTGATTTCAAATGAAGCTGTTGTTTTGTCATTTTCACAACACAGCTGTATACCGCCACACCCCGCGTTTTCATCTTTGTGGGCAAAACACGCCGAGGCGCCAACGCCTACGACGCCTCGCGCATGTTTCAGGCTAAGCAGGCATACAGCACAAAGCTCAGAAATTGTTTAAGGGAACCACAAAACAGCATCGATACGACATTATGAATGATGAGGCACCGGCGAACAATGGGACCCCCCCACCATGTGTTTCCTGTTAAAGATTTTCGCAGATTGTCTTTGAATGCTAGGCAGGACCAGTGTCGATAAATAGAGCAGTTCTTGCCCAAAACGCCGAGCGCATGCATCAGGCTAGGCAGGATCCAGCATATTCCGCCAGTGAAACCGAGCGTAGTGTACCGTTAAGGTGTTAGATTTCCGCCCCTTACGCACGCAAGTTAGCAACGGTGGCCATTCTGGCGTGTATTCATGTTGCGAGATAGCCGCATCTAAGGCCTCACCGATAACTTCGACCGGGTCGTATGTTAAAAACACTATCAAAGATGCATCCAAAAGGCATCATTCGACATACTTCTGCTGCTGAAATGCTATTACACGCGTTATTTTTGATTCGCATTTGCAAAGACGTCAGTCGCCCGCAGCCGCCGAGCAAAGGACAAGCTGAGCCCACCAGAGTTGACCAACTAAAACACATAAGCAACAAAATGGCGGCGCTCATGAACCGTCGCAGTGTAACAAATGCCACGTAATAAGAAGTACCACTCATCATGGCGACCGGCGCGGAACAAATAGAGAAAAGAGTGCCGATACTCTGTACCCTTATCTAGTGACAATAGCCGATTGCAAGCGACAGGCCTGCTGAGACAACAAGACACATTTCATACCCCCCTGCATCGCCATTTGTGTGGTTTACAAAGCTTTACTTGACACCTACTTTGCAAGGCCAGATAAGGACTATTTTTTTATCGCACATAAACTCGACGGTTGGGGAGTAGGAGGTTGGTTGATTCTGCTATATTACTTGCTTTAATAGGTTTTACGGTCTTGGGCCTGCGCTTAATCGCGGTATATATTTCCTGTGTTTTATCTGTTCAGTCAACCGTTGAGAGCCAGCGCTTATCCAGTGGGCCTTGTATAAGTCCTCGCCAACTGTTCGGGCTGTTACCGTCTTCTTTATCTGTATTCCAGCGTAGCCAGTGTGTGGCGGCTTCTTGCCTGGATGCGTCAGTCTGTAGCAAGTTACCGGATGTTGTCTATAAGAGGTATACATAGGGTGTTATATGATGAATGACATTTATGGGGTATGACTGCTGAGTTGTAACTATGTTGGGCGATCCGGAGCCCTGTGCTTTTGCGCATATGTTTTATGGGTTTGACTAACGCACGATGCGGTCCATAGGTTCTCAATTTTAGAGGGGGTATATACGACATCAATGTTAAAAGTACTGGTGTATTGGTATGATTTAGCTATGATAACTACTGTGATTGTCTTCTCAAGGTCACTGAGTTCAGGAGTGGTTTACACGCTCCATGGATACGCCCAAGTGTATGTGCAATGAGGTTCAAAGAAAAGAGGCTTACGAATCATACGAGAAATTTGGATGCTGAGATTCCGCCATTTTTATTTTATGGTTCTTCAAAGGGTCAATATATTGCCCAATTGCCAGAACACAGTCCATTAACGAATGATCGCCGGCAAAAAAAACTTATGCACGGAAGTGGTTTAACAGTGAATTTGGCGAGAAAAAATAATTGTCCCGACGCCAGCTTGGCACAGTGTGGTGTTGTTCAAAATATGTGAATTAAAATCAAATGATCAAAATTATGTGAAGTGAAGACAGTATTAACGTTATCGTGCGAAATTGTACTAACATGTTGTATTCTGCATGCGATAGTATTAAGGCCTGGGTAGCCGCTTACAGGTTATTTGCCGAGTGCCTAAGAGTACACTACATGATTGTTTTTGTATCTTGGTTGTCCAGTTATTTGCCCCCGTTTCTATAAACGTTATCCCTTCTCCTTAAAGTAACATGCGTACGCGCAGCGGAAGCTAAGCCTTCACCGTGGTGTGGCCTGCTGGATCACTTTGTGGGCTGTTTCTTTGGAGTGGGTGCTATACGAGATTGAAACTAGTAACATCAGCGTCATTTCATTCTATTTCTCGTACCCTATTGTAGTGCAGTGTAGCGACGCCCAAGCAGGTAGCATACACTGCAGTGTGTTGTGCAAGAAAAAATAGCAAAGCCAGAGTTATTTTTTCTAATGTGTGCTGATCGCGGCTTTCACGCGAACCCCTTTCTGGCTAGCTTTTCATCGCGGCCTGCATTGCACGGCGCGCCTCGCTACCGCGACGGGAGCGCGCCAGCAACTGGAGGGTTTTTTGTTGCTGGGGTGGTGTCGACCCTTTTTCGCTCTGTCTTACCCGAGAACCAGTTTTCCTCCGTACTAGCGCCACCATTTGGCGAGGTCTGCTGGGTTGTAGCATGACGGAGGAAGCTTTTTTGTCTAGGGGATGCGGTAGCGCGCGGACGAGCGCCAGAAGGCTTGTCCGAACGTGGGGAACGCGCCACAAAGCGGCGCTTTCTTGCGAGCTCAGACACTGCACCTCTGCTCGCAGGCGTGGCGCCCCGCTGCTCCGGTATTCCAATCAGTGAGTCGAACTATCTCGATCTCTATCGTTGTTTAAAGCATCGCGCCCGTTGTTACCGTTATGGTCTACGATTGGTCCTGTATGCATTATATGTGATTTTCGTCGTTGCAATAAATGGCGCCATCGATGTTCTGCCCTTGTCGCCTGCAGCTTTTGTTTCCGCACGCACCGGACCTGCCTGCAGCCGGCGCTCACAAGGCATGTTTGCCAAGTGCGGATGGCTGCGGGGGTAAGGAATAACTAGGGTGTGAAATGTAGAATCCCACAAATGCTACTATCCAATTGTAGTGTACCTAGTGTATCAACGCCTGCAACACGTACAAGAATTGTCAGATACTAAACCAGCGCTGTATATCAGCAACATTGATCAGGGAAGGTCATTAGCACACACCCTGATTTACGCATAACTGTAGTGCACGATCCTGAAGCGTCGACTAAGCCGCCTTCAGCATAATGTCTGGCTTACTGGCCTAAGTAGAACCCCGTTTTTTTATAGTTGCACGTAACATCGCTAACTAGTTCCTTCAGCTTGCATCCAATAAAGAGGGCCCTCAACACCGACACCAATGACAACCCACTACATAGAACCCGCACCTGTAGAGTGCACATCCGCAAGTACGTTACAAATTTTTCTCCTATCTGTACAACCTCTTTCAACCCAAAAGAAAACTGCAATGGTAAGCCTGGCCAATACGCTCCCTGTTTTTTATTCATCCTAGTTTGAAGTGCCTCAAATCTCACACTGTAGCATCGTGTTGTCTTTATGCGGCCCAATAATCGTCAATTATGGGTATGCTGCTTCTCAACCTAGACACTTGGCAAATAAATATGGCTTGCTTACGCTTGAACGCAGACATGGTAGTGACAACCTTCTTGAGCAATTCGAATGAGGAGATCCGTAAATCAACCACATATTGGCAAAATTGGAAATCACAAAGGCATCAGTGCACCGTAGATCAGGTCGTTTCCACGACGCCCTAGACATATCACGGCCTCCCTTCCTTAAAGGTTGGTTATTGATGTATGGACTACCCTGACGCCAAAGCGAATACCTACCTGCATGGTATAATATACCTCCTGAACCTGCTCATCAGCATTGATGCAAAATGAAGTGTAAGGAATCTGACAGGCCCAGACAGGTGCACCACGTGCTACAAACTAGAAGTGATCGCTGTTTTTCATGCTTCTTTAAATCCTCTGTAGGGTTCTGCGTTGCTCGACACAGTGGGATTTGATTCCAGTTGTTGTCATCTTGGACCTTCCCAGGTTCAGAAATTTTGTACACATTACGGGCTACTGTTCTAGCACTTCCCCCCAATCAACCACACAACGCTCCCGCTTACACATGATTCGCGCCCAGCATGTTGCAATAATATAAAAAGTGTTATGCGTCTTTTCTGCGCTTGCCACCTGCCTTTGAAATTTAAGGTGACAGCCGTAGGCCGCGTCCCTCTGTTATCACACGGAATGCCAGGGACAAGGTAAAATGACACCTGGCTTCCACCATTTTAATGCAAAGATGGGGCCAAATCTTGCTCATGGCTCAGTGGCGGCTGATCCCTTCCGCATGTATAGTAGCCTTTCAGTATTCAAGAACTGTCGTGCAGGCAATGTCATGATCTTAGCTCCGCAAAAGTGAATTGTTTTCGTTGGCACAAAGACGGCGTGATAAATGCGGCGGACAAAAAAATGAAGGAGTTCAATCTTCTCGACACAGCAGTGACAAAAACAACAAGTGAGGTGATACGGCTGAGCACTTAAACCTAACTAAAGACACTGGGGCATCAAGGGGAGTCAGGAAACGTCCTGCTGTTTGATGTCTGCCTGTTCAGGAACATCTAACAGTGCGAGATGTCGACTGCACGTAAATTAGTCATTGGTGTCTCTTCCGCTCCATCACTCGGTTGCCGATAATGTTTAAGGCGGCCTTTTCTGTGAACGTGGTATCTGAAGACAAGCACCGCCAGTTCCGAAGCTATCAGCAAGTTCAGTGCCGCAAGCAGGGCGTAGAAATAGTCGTAGGATCCTAGCTTGTCCCGAAAAAACCCTTTAATAAACAAAGGAAAATCATGGGAAAATGTATTATCTCTTATCAGTATGATTCCTTGCGCGAGCATAAATGTGCTAACGCTGTGCGTTTTTTGCGCAGACAAAATTCTCTACACACTTAGGCTGTTGGTCCGTGGCAGTTTTTAGCGGGCTGTGCTGTTTTTTCATTTTTATTATTTGAGTCCTTGTCACCGGTTTTTCCTCGTACCCCCCGTGCCAATGGTATTTTATCTCCTGCCGTAAAAACATGCAGTTTTGTAACTTCTAAGAGTTTGTGTTTGGGTTGGTTGTTATAGATGATCCAATAACTTCGTGTACCAAAAAAAAACGGTCATCCACAGATAGGGGCGACAGGAACAAGCGGTAACTTCAAAATAAGCTTTATTAAAAAATGCAATAATTTAAAGGGACCTTGCAATACTTTTCTCCACTTCACTCTAAATCTTAAAAGCTTTCGCACTGCAGTCAACAAACACATTTAGAACGGCTCACAAAAGTACCCCAGCCAAAAATGACTGATCTATGCCCATCACATAACTTAGTAACTTGCTCAAGAGATTTTGCTTGCGTTTCCAGTATTGGCGTTCTCTTTACCTTGAATTACGTCAGTATAGCAATATAGCCGCCATCGGCCAGCTTCCTTCAAGTTGCAGCAACAAACGCATTCGGTAGCCACTTAAAAAACGCCACAAAAGCACAAGAGAAACGGAAGGCGGATCTGATGCGAGGAGCAAATCACGCAGTATTACTTTGTACGGGATATAACTAAAGCTTTCACAGAGCTTAGAGACCTGAAGGAACGAGCGAGAGAGTCTATCGAAAGCTTTGCAGAGTTCAATAGGCAGGAAAGATATTATCATATATCAAGAAAAGAAGCAAGACAATATGAAATTCGCACACAAAATGAATTGTAAAAGGATGTGACTTCCAAAGACGCAACAGCAGACTCTGCCTGAGGTGGTAGTCACCCCTTTTTCAGATAGCCAATCTCCTTTCAGATGAGGCCACGCATGGTGAGCACACGCAGTGGTCCCCCAGGCGTGCTATCTGAGCAGCCTCAATGATTTCCTTCGTTTTCCAATTGCCGTGCCGTCTGCGTGAACAATGACGCAGAGTCCAGAATATTTAGAGGAAAGGTCCCGCGAACGCTTGGGCCACAAAAATTTAGCGTTGATTTCTGCTTGAAAAAATAAATACTACCATACACAAGATTGCAACTGATGCTGTATACGGGGAACTAATCAGCCCCAATTTTTCTCTATCTAGACAGAGAAGACGCCATGTCCCTTTCCTTTCTTTTATTCTTCTTTTCTTTTTTTTCTTTTTCTTTTTTTTCATTTGTGCGTGTTCAACTTCAACGTTTACTATCTGACTATCCCCGCAAGTTCTGGCGCTCGGTCCTGCCCCGCGATGCTTCCTGCCAATTCTTTCAAAATAAGCAATAGAATCGCAGATGATCGTGCCGAAATTTCGAACACTTTTAACTCGTTCTTCAGTCTGTCTTTACAGTCGACAATCTTGTTGTTATTTCTTTTTCCACCTCGAATCCAACGTCTCCAATCCGCGATGTAGTGATCACTGAACAGGGCATGTTAAATCTCATACTTAATTCGGACACTAAAAATGTTATGGACCCGTTGGCATCCTTAACATGTTCCTCGTTCGTTACTCGCTTTCGACCTCTAAATACATCACAATAATTCTTAATAAATCCCTAAAATCTGGTACCATTCTCAGATCTTGAAAAAATGGCAAAATAGTACTATTACATAAATCTAGTGACAAGCAAGTCTTCAGCAACTACAGACCCATCTCTCTTACCCCTGATTCCTGCAAGTTATTAGAGCATAATATTTATAAACATAATATTGCATTTCTCGAATCCAATAATCTTTTGTCTAACTTCCAACATGGATTCAGACGAAATTATAGTACTGCTACGCAGTTAGCCTAATTCGTGCACGAAATTACTAGTAATATAGATTTTGGTAATCAGGTTTACGCACTATTCATTGACTTTTCAAAAGCGTTCGACACTGCACATCACTCTAATTTATTTTGTAAATTAAACACCATAATTAGCACCACACAACTAGTTACTTGGATTTCTAATTTTCTTTCTGAGGGCTCGCAATACATTTGGTATAACTCTACTGACTCCGATATTCTTAGTGTTAGTTCAGGCGTTCCACAAGGTACTGTACTTGGCCCGTTACTGTTTCTACTATATATAAACGTTTTGCCTAATAACGTCACCTCTAAAATTGGTCTGTACGCGGATTATTGTGCCTTGTATGAACACATTGACTCTCCTGAAGCTCATTATCGTCTAAATGACTCATTTACCAAATTTTGTGAATGGTCTGCAACCTGCACATGAGTATCAATTTTAACAAATGTGTGCTGATGTCTTTCAGGAATAGTAATTCCCCTTCCTGCTTCATGTACTCGTTTAATGCATCCACCTTAAGAAAAGTAACAGAATACAAATATCTTGTTGTTGTTATTTCCAGCAATCTATCTTGGTATCAGCATATTAACTTTTTCTGCACAATACCCTCTTTAAAAATCAGGTTATTTAAGACGAACACTGTCCCAGTCCCCAAAAAGCTCTAAATTACTAATGTATAAAACACTGATTCGTCCTGTACTTAACTACGGCATGCCCCGTATAGAACCCACACAAGCAGGGTGAAATCAATAGAATCGAGGCCATTAAAAAAAAGCTATCAGATTTATTTGTAATCGCTATGACCGCTACTTTTCACCTTCCCTTGCCCTCTCTTCTCTTGAACTCACCCCACTACGCACGCGGCGACTAAATGATTCCATGAAATTGCTTTACTGTTTCAATAACTCAGTCATCGCATGTCTCACAATACCTACATCTCATTTGCCTCGCTGTCCATAGCTAGAAGTAATCACCACCATAATATCAAGCCGTACCATTGTCGAACCAACGCATTCAATTTAGTTTTTTTTCCTTTCACTGCCAAACGCTGGAATGAATTGTCTGGTGATACTCGCTTCCTTCCGCTGGAAACTTTTTTACTTGCCCTTGCTGATTTGCGTTAACTGTTCTTTTGTTGTATTGCTTTGTTGATCTGTTTAATTGGTATTTTTGTTCAGTGAATGCTCCCTCCTGCCATAGCCCCAAATTGGGGGTTGCAGTATGTATAAATAAAATAAAAATCAGAAGGAGGATTAAGATCTTGTTCGCCAAGCGAGCCATTGTTGCCTCGATCAATCTTAAGGCGGACTAATTCACCCGGATTTCTCATCGTGAGCTGCATCATGCCATTCTTTCGTTTCTTAACTATTGTCATGGCGCAAATGACACTTCAGGGTTTGTTACAAAGCCACATACAGTAATCTCATTCTTCGGATAGTTTTTACCTAAGTAGCATTCACTCCCCCTCTCACCATGCAGTATTGAACAGCGGGTTGGGCGACTTGCCTACAAGGTTATCCCCGACGGTAACTACTGGGCATCGAGACTACGCGCGCGGGCCTAGGTCGCCAGTATTGTAGGCAGAAATCAATACTACTTTAGAGAAGAGAAATTCTGCTGAGTTGAGGACCGATTATTTTTTCATTATGTCGATGCAAATCTACGGAGGGCTAATGCCAGAAACCAAACGTTGTGATTGATTTTCTTAGTAATTGATGCACCACGCGGAAACGGATGTCTTAACTATTCCTGCGCTAAAAGCGAAGCGTTCCCTTGTCCCTTCTTGCGCTAGGGTGCAAGAAAAAGTGTGTGATGCCCATGGCAGTAACCCTAGAAAGGCACGTTTTTCTCGACTTAGTGAATTATCCGAAAAGTCGCCATCTGGTTTTGCGTAGCGGACACGTAGGCGATCTATGTGTAACGTGTGCGCGTATAGCTCTGACGACATGCGGTATAATTTGGCGCTGCCTTACAAAGGTCACTTCCAAGCTGTCAAATATCCCGGAAACGCAACATAGAAACAGTTGCTTCGTCCTCTAAACTAGACACGCACGTTTACTGGAAACAAACCACAATTTCCGGTTAAAAGTATCGCCAACACCGCATATCGAAATGCGAGCGGAATGCTTGTGTTAAGCTAAAGAACATGACACAATGGTTTCTCAAGTAACTAGTAATTTCTTTTTACCGCCTTTAATAACATAACTGACGTTATTAAACTCTCCTGACCAATGTTTCCTTCCAGGCTGCGTTTAGCATTATCACCTTCTCGGCCGTCACCGCCGTGACGCGATCGTCTGCCGCTACATTACAAGACGTTGATGCCGCCACCAAAAACGAAGATCATGGCTATCGGTTCTCTGCTGCGGCAAGGAAACCGAAACAGCACGCGTGATAATGGAAAACTATGCTGATGCTGCGGATCCACTCATCCATGTAGTTCCAACTCGATCAGCGCAGTAATAAAGAGAAAAGTTATTTTGCTCTTTTATTTTTCTCTTGTTATTCATCATGTTGCCCGCATACTTACTAGAAGGAGTCTGGACAAATCCAGTGCTCTGAATTCTTTGTAATAAAAGGCGGCCCCCTTGCGTTTCTGTTACACAAAACCAATAGCGACAAATTTTTTCCCGATATGAACAGAAAACATGGGACGTTTTTTCTAACCTCTGTTATTTGTGGCTTCAAACGAATCGAATTTTCATTTTATTCACTTGCAAGCAGGCTTAAAATACTCCTCATGCGGAACTGTCGCTATTGCAAATTCATGGGCATTTCACAGTAGCGAGGTACCATGAAATCTTTAGTTAGCCCCTTTTCCGGGGTGATGGGAGAAGCCATATGCGAGTTTTTACGTAACATCACGCGACTTTTACGCGGGCTTAAGTTGCAAATGTGGGGCATTGTTGCTACCACTAACTATTTAATACGTCAAAACTTCTAGGCAAATGGCAAAAAGAACGTAGTCTTGAAGCCATATTCTTGATGAATAGGAAAAACGGGCGTACGTTGCTATGACTGTTGCATTTCGACTAGGTTCTCAATTCCGGCCAGGAGTTAGACCTTTTCAGTAGCAAAAAAGGTAAACTTTAGAACTGCTAGAAGCAAACGCCATAAAACATCAAAACGGTGGATGCACGCACATAAGCTTTGTTAGCCGAAGCATGTTAGCAAACTGAATCCAAGTCAGACCAACCTTCCAGCGAATTCACGAAGTCACGGAGAATTCACGAAGAAAAGAGAAAGGCCCGTGGTAGGGTGCGATCGGAAATGATACGGACATGATTAGACGCGTCTTAACAAGACATCAATTCAAGATGCGCGCATTCCGAAAAAAATTGCAAGCACTCAGTTCGCCAGTCCGCCTCCTCCCCCCTGACTATGCCATTATCCTGGTAAACTGCAGCTTCGAAGATTGCTCGTTCATACACATTGTTGCAGAAGATTGTTCTTGCTGCAGTTCCAGGTGTTTCCTGGGTTGGCAATATATAGCAACGGTTACAACACATGTAAGAAAAACGTACAGATCGTAATAGGCGCTTAAATAGAAATTCCCTGAATTATGTAGAGGTGAAGAGAAACCCCAGCAAGTAGTTTGAGTCTTTGGTAAGCACTTCCCACAAAAAAACAGTTTTGTACAAGAATGGGATTCCAAAATAATAAAGAATTCCCGAAAGGAACCATTTAGCCGTTTGCGCAGAAACTCCCCAAGGATACCACGTCCCTGTCATGGCTCATTTGTTCGCAGTGTTTGTAGACCACAGTCGACAGGATACGCCCTGCAGCAGAACCAACTTTCTCTCGAAAACTCTGTACCTCTTAATAAAATTGGGAAGTTTTACAGCGAAGCTCTATCTGTAATCCTCCACCTCCTCACATCCTCGCGAAGTGTGGACGCTTTAATCAGAGTCGTTGGTTCGGCTTGTAGAAAGCTTAAAATGGTCAAAGAGGCCATAAGGCCTCTATATTTTGATGTTCTTATATTGCCCCTGGACAGATGTCTTGCTAGCGATGCAGTTTTGTTTAGACGTTAATCGACCATATTTAGGGGAACTCCCCAACGTGGAGTAAGTTTCTGCAAAGGAAAGTTTGACATCCCCCTGAATGCAGCCGTAAGGCTACAAAGGAAAGCTATACAGCTTACTCAGAAACTTCGCAATTGAAGAAAAATTCGTCCTGGTCCAGGATTCGAACCTGGGACCACTGTTTAACCAGAGCAGTCGCTCTCCCAACTGAGCTAACCAGGAGGCTAGTCGTTTGTAGCGCGAGAGCGAATGGATCAACAACTGGAAGTGAAGGACTGTTGTTAAACGACCATATTTAGGGAACTCCCTAAGGTGGAGTAACTTTCTGCACAGGAAAGTTTGAAATCTACCTGAATGCAGTCGTACGGCTACAAAGGAAAGATTTCTTTTGTAGCCGTACGGCTGAATTTAGGTGGATTCACTTCACTTCGAGTTGATCAATTCGCTCTCGCGCTACAAACGACTTGCCTCCTGGTTAGCTCAATTGGTTGAGCGGCTGCTCCGCCTAAGCGGTGGTCCGGGTTCGAAGCCTGAACCAGGACGAATTTTTCTTCAACTGCGAAGTTTCTGAGGAAGCTGTATAGCTTTCCTTTGTAGCCGTACGGCTGCATTCAGGTGGATGCCAAACTTTCCTATTCATTTGTTTAGACGTGAAGCTGACTTTGTGGAGATTGGTGCAACCTTGATCTTTCTTTGGTTTCTTTGAGGGATTGCGTAGCGAAGCATGTTCATCTTCAGAAGGAGTATGGTTACAGCTCCCCGTTGTACTCATCCCTCGGTGCCGCCTCTTTCTCAAGTCGTGTGTACTGCACACCACGCGCGGCGCCATGCTTCCTTCCGCCATTGCGCAATGCCTCGCGCTGCTCGTTAGCTACTTTAGCGGCCAGCGGACCAGGCGTACCCAAGCACGGGCCTCGGCGCTAATTAGCGCGTTCGTCGGTATCGGTTCGTGACACGTGTCAATCCGCATTGAATACGGCGGTTCATCAACCCTGCGTCCACCGCGCCCCTTCACCTCTGAGTGGCTTCCGCGGAAACGAGCAGGCGTGCCCGGGCACGATGCTTCCTGAGCCATCCCCGCCCGGGAAATTCTGATGAAACAGCATAGGAGGAGGTGCGGGAGCTGAAATGGGTCAGCGCCGATCAGTGTAAATTAAGCACCCAGGCGCGCCGCGTACTTGGGATAAAGAGTCCTCTCGTACCGGCGGCGCCATCGCCTGCTCTTCCTCGTAGTCGCGTGGGCAAAAAACCAGAACGGCTTTTCGCGATGTCGGTGCCAATGTGCGTGAGATTGTGGGTCTGTGATTTACCAGACATGATTGGACCAGGGAATTTCGCTTGAACAAAAAGGAGCTGTTGCGAGCCGCCGAGTGTTGCTCCCGTGTTGCTCTCGGGTTGCTGTTAGAGTTGCAGTTGCTGTTTGAGCACAGTATTCAAACTTGTACTCGGCATGTAAATACGTGTATAAAGTTAATCTCCTTCATCAGCAAACATCGGTCTCTTGATCAACGCCTCCGGTCACCAGTCACGCTAGCAAGACGTATTCACTAACCCTGTAATCGCAACAACTGGTGAACGCGGTAGTATCTGACCGCGTACGTCCCAACAACTGACGTCAGGGGTGGGATTAGACCACCCAAGTCACAACTGCTAGAAGCGGTGGGATCTGGCCACTGAAGTCACACCAACTGGATGTTAGCGGTGGAATGAAATTTTGTGCGTTAAAGAAACGTGTTTTTGACACGGATGTACCAGTGTCGTGTGTCTCATAGAAGTGTCTGAGCTGGTGTGTTATGTTGTTTGACAATTTTTTGGGGTCAGATTGAAAGGACAAGGACGTAGCCAAGTGTCTGAGCCCAGTAGTCATGGATCTCAGATCGTTGAGGTGAACCGAGTTGCACTGGATGTGCAGCCTATTGAATGTGTCGACAGGGAACACTCGCAAGCCTCATATTATCGATGCGATTTGCGGCCTGAACGCAAACGATAGCGAGTTAGTTGAGTGCTGGAAAGATATCAAGAAAGGTAAGCGCTCAGCGGCTGCTTAGCTAGAGCGAAAGCACCTCCAAGCGGCTGAGCGAAAGCGCTGCGAGGAAGCGGCCGAGATAGCTGAACAGAAACGTTGCGACCATGAGCTAGCAATTGAACGGCTGACACAAGACATGAATTCATACAGCTCGCAACCGCCCAGAGTAGGAGAGTTAACGGTACCAGAAAGCGAGGTCGAACCCGAAAAGGCGGAGAAGGGTAAGAGAGAACTTGGAAAAGCTATGAATGATAGCAAGAGAGAGTGTGAGTCAGTTAAGCTTAAAAGTTATACTGAACACGAAGAAGCTGATCAAGAACAAAGCGCATGTGCGGAGGCTTAGAAACAAAAAATCAGCGCGCTTGATGAGATCGTGCGGGGAAGATAAAACACACGTGAGGAGACAAAAATAGAGGAAAGACAGGAACGTGACGCAATCAGTGATCGTGCACAATGGGTGCTTAAGAAAGAACCATGCCCAACTGGTTAATCGCAACGTGCACGAGCAGCATTGGCTGCTGGCGGACGCGTCCAACGTTGTAGCCGGGATGCATCCAGTCTGTACGGGAAAGAATGAACCCAAGCATGTGGTCGCGTTCGCGGGTCCCCGTTCCTCTCCAATATCAAGCATGTGCTCTTCCTGTGAACTCGAAGAATTGCCTAAAAGGTGGGCAATGAGGAAGCTTCATCACGGGGCTTTGGGGGTGGAAATTGAAGTCCTCTCTGACCCTAACCCTTTGTCTTCTTTAAAGTTATGCACACATCGTAGGGCTACGTTGTCCAGATGCGCGTTGGCGTTTCGGAGCTTCAAAAGGGTAACTTGCCGTCGCGGTTGGAACGGCGCGTACGCAAAGTCCTGTTTTCAGAAGGTCGCTAGGGGAGGCTAGCATTGAATCTCCGCACAGCCTTGTCCCCGCCATGGCGTACGTAAACGTTTCCGTTCAGTGGTCCCTTCATGGTCGTGTGTGTGTGTAGTTTAATTTATTAGGAAGTTTTAGCATATGGTTACCGTGTTTACGTTACCGTTTACCGTGCTTGCGGGAGTAGGCAGCGCAGCACGAGATTACCGCGAACGGTAACGTACCGGCATAAGCTTCACCGTCTCCAGCGCTTCCGGTAACACGGTAAACGGTAACGCAAACACGGTAACCATATGCTAAAACTGCCTATTACTTCAGTTGTAAATTCTCAGTGTTTGCAAACTTCATGATGCGGGTAGTCTTTGGGTGTCAAAAGGAAATGTTACCCACGTGTGCGGTTATAAACCGAGATCGCTTTTGTGATTCAGTTCGCTGAAGCTTCTCGCTTTTTGAAGGCTGTTAGAATTTTTTGGTGTTTTCTTTAGCGTAGGCAGTGTCCTCTGTGACAGGACGGAGTTTGCGTTTTGCTCCCGCGTAGCATCAGATTACAGTACGTCTGGGAATGTTACACGCTGTGTGTCTTGTAGCGAGGGCTATGAGTTTCTTGGTTGGTTTGTATTGCGGTTGTTTAACCCACAGTCAGAGTTTAGTGTACGAATAACTTACTTGGTGGGGAAATGATAAGTTCGGGCACCTCACTTAGGTAATTAAAACCCCCTGGCAATTAGGTATGGTTCGCTGAGTATAATCTTCACCTGTGTGGTGTGTGTTTTCACGTCAGCCGGGCTGACTGGAGCGCGAGGGCGTGAGGAGAATCCGCGGAAGTTTCCTTTTGTCCGTCGCGCTTTCGTGTTCACTCCACGAGCAGGCCCGGAAAAACATTCTACGAAATCGGCTTCGGTCACCCTCCGATAGTTAATAGATACGTTAGCTTTTAAAAGACGATTTCCCGTAGTCCGTGTGTGAACCCTACAGAGGGGGAGACCATGACGCCTGGCGACGGTGATTACCGCCGTAAAAATCCCAGCAGCGGACGGAGGCTGGAGGTAATTCAGCGGGTCAAAATAAAAGCCGTCCTAGGGTGATGTCAGGCAGTAGCTTGATTCTTAGCTGGCTGATTTTGTTGTGTTATATTTGTGTTTGCGGAACACCTTCGAGTTTCAGTGTGATAGTGACATAGATCAGTCACGTGATTATTTTGCACCTGCCTAATTCGTTTGTCGCGGAAGCGAATAGTCTTGGTTAATCGATAGGTCGTCCTCAATATCAATATGTAAAGTCCCTTTTGTAGGGCAGGGTTTTCGTTATAAAACCAGGGAGTTTGATGGTTTGAGGAGGAGGACGGAAAAGGAGAGCCCTCTCGACGCGGTCCTTACCCGACCTCTTTTATGCGATATGAAACAGTTAATTTGAACTCCCATGCCGGCGGCTTGAGTCGCTGCTTTCATGGTTGAGTCAGAAGCACTAATAGGGGTTGAAGGGTGCACTCTTTTGTACTGTAACCCATTGTACAGTGTATCTGCGCAAAATTAACCACCTCAGAATTTATCGGCTAGTTTTGATCCATGAGGCCTTGACACGGCTAACTGTTGCTGCCCTTGCCAGCTCTACGATTTAATTTTGTTTATCCTAGAGCCTCGTAGATTTCACTGCGGAGGTCGTCAGTGCCTGCTGGTTGTTTGTTGAGGAGGGTCTCAAGTTTCTTCACTGTGAAACTTTAGACAGTTACTGACCCAGCAAGGACAAGACATCGACCCACAGCGCAGTCCGAGAGAACCAGCTGGAGGAATGTTCTGGATCCAGGCCTCGGCTCTGCGTGAAGCGGCGTCGAGCCCCTCCACTACGTGGGCTAGATTTGGATGGCGGAAGAGCTGTAATGACCGGGCAGTGGACCCGGCACACCCAAGCACGGACCTCGGCGCTAATTAGCGCGTTCGTCGGTATCGGCTCGTGCCACGTGTCAATCAGATTGTATATGGCGGTTCATCAACCGATCTTCAACCGCGCGCCTTCAACTATGAGTGACTTCAGCGGAAACGAGCAAGCGTGCCCAGGCACGTGACTTCCTGAGTCATCGCCACCCGTGCAATTCGGATGACCTCCCTCCTAGCGGTCGGCCATTACCAAATTAAGAGAAGTCTCCGCACGATGCTCAGCACTTACCTGTCGTAAAGCATTGTATCGTGATAAGAGCGCTGGAGGTTCTTCTAAGGTTTGAAGGTGCTGTGACCTAGAGCAGTGCATGGGCCCGGGCCGGCCCGAAAGCCCGAGCCCTGCCCAGCCCACGGGGCGGTCTCGGGCCTGGTAGCCCAGATTTTCTCAGGCCCGGGACGGGCTCAGGCTTGAACCAAAAATTTGTCGGGCCGCGCCTGTCCGATCCGGCCCGGGCAGTTCCTTAAGCCCGGCTATCCTTTGCCGCAAATTCTCAATTGTTAGCAAGAGAAAGTTTTCGTGGTGATATTTCAGGTAAAGTGAAAACAAAAAAATGAAGTGCTAAATCACTACCGCGCCGTTAAAAGATATAATAAAAAGACGATTGCACTTAGAAAGCCTTCACATCAATAAAACAAACGTCAGGGTCCCTCAGCTTAGCGGGAGATAGCGGTCCAGAAAACTAGGGCACTCCAGCCACAGACTACAACATAATTGTAGTTTCTCTCTACTTTTCAAAACAAACAACCAGAACAGACGTTACCGGGATTTCGCAGTGTGTGCAGAGTTTGAAGAACCAATTTTCTTAGCAGAGCCCATGATTTTTTCTCGCAAGAATTATTTTAGAGCCTTGATTAAAGGCAACAAAGAACACAAGCACGCACATGAAATCATGCCGCTAACGTAACTAGAGGGAAAGACAAAAATCTAATGGTGAAACCAGACGCATCGTCTGATAAAATTTCAGCAAGGAATGGAAGAACGAAAGGAGCAATATCTGCAGAAGAATTGCAATAATAAAAAAAAATCTACTTACTCGGAATCATGTATGGTATCCTTCGGGTGTGCTTTGATTTCGAAGACTGGCAAATGAAGTGGCAAATGACACGACTACAGAAAATACAGCTTCTTAGTGAGGATAACTTGTACAAAGTTCGGTCCAAGCTACAAGGAAATTTAAATCAAAAGTAGTTGTATTCGCTGTGTGCTTACGCTTGTTAGGCTTAACAGAAAACTTCTTCAAGTTCATGTTAATATCCTGGCGGACTTGGGTAACAACACTGAGGCGGGCTTGGGCCGGGCTCGGGTTAATACTTTTGAAGTTTTTCGGGCTCGGGCCAGGCTCTTACTAAAATTTTAAAAATTCGTCGGGCTCGGGCTGAATTTTTATAAATCTCTCGGGCCCGGGCCGGGCCTGGGCCGTGTCTCAATCGGGCCGGGTCGGGCCGGGCATAGAAATTCCGGCCCGTGCACTGCTATAGAGTGTGTTATCCTGCAGGCGACCCGTAGCAACCAACAATTTCAATATTGGTGCGCATTTCTTTTCTTGAGTTCTGACCCTGAACAGTGGGGGTGTTGATAGTGTTGTGATTGATCTAAGGGGCCGTGGACGACAAGGAAGCTGATTGTACATAAATAAAAATTCCCGAATGAAACTTAACGCTCTGTATCAACAATGGATGGTCAAATGTTTCGTCGTGAAGCGGTAACCGTTATTTTTTTTTTGGTTAGGTTGCGGTTCTGGTTCAGCGTGATAAATAATAAGGTTCATGTTGGGGCACAGTTCGGGCCAAAGTATCGGTTAGAGTCCCGCTTCCGGTTCAGTTTGGTTCCGGTTCGACACACTGATACATACATACATACATACATACATACATACATACATACATACATACATACATACATACATACATACATACATACATACATACATACATACATACATTGTACGTACAGTGTTTGTCATAATTTTCTAGGGCAAGCCGGTTGTACGAAGCTGCAAAAACTTTACAGTACAAGGTTACGCCCCCAGCGACGATGAATTTATACCGGAAAGCTAGAGCAAACACCTTCCTTTCTTGCTGTTATAAAATATTTTTGGCACATTTACAGCGAAAGCTTATCCTTTGAATTCTGTGTGGTCGACAAAGCTTAGGGCTGACCTAGAAAACTTTGACAAAGGATGTACATACCTACATAAGTACCTTCCACCAGTAACGACAGAAGAAGTACGGAAGGCTTTCAAAGAAATGCAACGGGGCAATGCACCTGGTAAAGGTCAGAAAACAGCAGACCTCTTGAAGGATGGCGGGTAAATTGTACTAGAAAAACTGGAAAACCTATACACGCTCTGCCGAATGACCGCTAGTGTACCGGAATCTCGGAAGAACACGAACATCATCCTAATCCACAAGAAAGGCGAGATGAAGGACTTGAAAAATTGCAGGCCGATCAGCTCACTTTTATTCGTCTACAAGGTATTTATTTACCAAGGTAATTACTAACAGAATTTGTGCCACCTTCGATTTTAGTCAACCTAAAGAACAAGCAAGGTTCCGTAAAGCCTATTCAACAATGGACCAAATGTACAGGATCAATCACTTGATACAGAAGTGCACGGAGTATACTGAACACCTATATATAGCCTTCATAAATTATGAGAAAGCATTTTACTCGGTCGAAACCTCAGCAGTCATTCTGGCATTACGGAACCAGGGTGTGGACGAGCATTATTCCCCAATCACTTGCCTGGAATAAGCGACCATTGTCTTCTCACTCTCGATATTCACGCACCGATTTTAAAAACAAGACGAGTTAGAAAAACTGTACACGACTACAGCAGAGCTGACTTCGCTTCCATAAATAACGCCTTGTCACAATTTATTGAAGTCTTTTTTCAAAATTTTGATGATCGTTCGGTCGAAGAAAACTGGGACATTTTTGCGCGTAAAGTTCATGAACTAACCGAAAAGCACATTCCACAACGTACAATCACCACTAACACGCATGCACCTTGGTACAATATCCATATCAAACGTCTAGCTAACAAAAAGAAGCGTCTTTATAGCCAGGCCAAACGAAATCCTACAAACACGCGCTGGTCCGCCTATAATATTGCTTCAAATGCTTATGTTTCAGCTATTAAAAATGCCAAATTGTACTTTTTAACCAATACACTACCAGCCATGCTAAAAAACAACCCTAGACAGTTCTGGCGAACTATTAATCCGTCATATTCTGACAAAATTAGCTTGGTTAACCCGTCAAATAACCCGATCCCTGAAGAGCAAAAGTGCGACTGTCTTGCAAGAGGGATTCGTCAACATATTTCGGATGCAAACACAACTACCTTCCTGTGACCCAAAAAAAATCACTATAACTAAACCCTCATGCCTCAATAATCTTTCGACATAGCTGGGTATATATAAATTAATAGTGGTCGTTGTAATTACATTCCTCCCCTGGTTATGACAACATCACAACAAAATTTCTAAAAAACACGTCCATATTACAGTGCCATCCTACTTAACAAAATTTTTCAACAATCATAGATATGTTTAGTCTTCCCCCCATCATGGAAAATCGAAAAGGTGGTTCCAGTTCACAAATCGGGGAACAAATCTAATCCAGCTAACTACGTCCTATTCTCTTACAAGTACTTGTTGCAAGCTTTTAGAACACGTATTTACTCCAACTGGTAAAATTCCTAGAATCAAACTCATTTTTACATCGGCACAACATGGATTTCGCAAATCATACTCATGTGAACTCAGCTTGCATTGCTAACTCATAAGCTGCATCAAATCCTAGATCGCTCATCACACGCCGACTGTATTTTTCTGGATTATTCAAAAGCATTCGATAAGGTATCACATAAACTACTACTCCATAAACTAGGAAATCTAACATAGATCGGAATGTCCCTTAGATGGATTGAGTATTTCTAACTAATCGTACCCAATTTGTTTAGCTAACGGCCATAACTCCCAAACTAAGTAATGTTGATTCTGGTGTACCCCATGGATCCGTCCTTGGTCCGCTTTTATTTCTTATCTATATTAACGACCTTCATAATGTCGTGACTTCTAATTTACCACCTTTTCGCAGAATGACTGTGTTATATTTCGGGAAATAACCAGCGAAAATGATAGTCGAATACTTCAATCGATCTCTCTGCTATTAATAACTGGTATAATACCTGGCTTATGGAACTGAATACAAATAAATGTAAGTCATGCATGTTTCTAGGATTAACGTAACTCGATGTTCCTACTACCTCAATAACGTATGCTTGCAATCCGTTGACTCTTTACAAATAATTAGGATGTCCATATTACTTTTAACTAGCGTGGGAGGCCACGTGGAATATTTGCTAATAACGCTAACAGAATGCTTGGCTACTTGCGTAGGAACTTCCATAACGGCACCATCATCATTAAAACTACTACTGTATAAAACATTAGTGTGCGCTGTAAATTAGAATATGCTTCATCAGTATGGGACCCCAGTTACGATAAACTACCTAACCGTCTTGAAATGGTCCAGAATAACTCTGCACGCTTCATTCTTTCCAATTGTAACCGTACAGCCAGCATAACTACTATGAAGTCCAGTCTTGACCTGCCGTTACTACGACCCGTCGTAAATTTCTCGCCTCAGCTTATTTCACAAACTATATCATCATAATGAGCTACCCCATAAATTAATTCCCTCTCCGTCCTACTTTTCCCACTGCATTGATCAACGCTCACAAAGTAGGTCCTCAATTCATGTCTTTACGAGAACGTTCCGCGCAAATCATTTATACCCCGTACATTCACGAGACTGGAAACCACCTTCCTGCAGAATTTGTAATCGATTACTGATAACCATTTTTTTCCACGATACCCTACATACCATGTATAACTAAGGTGAACTAATCTTTACCTAACAAAATTGAATTGCTTTATTGCGTTTTTTTTATATATGACTGCTTTTGTTATTTCCCTGAATTGTTTAGTTCTGGAACTGAATGTATCCTTTATATAAACAAACTGGTTGCTTTATTTGCGTTTGTATTGTAACTGCCTGCTTTTTGATTATGTTTGCTATTGTAGATTGTAACCGCTCCCCTCTGTAATGCCTTCACGGCCTGAGGGGTATAAAATAAATAAATAATAAATAAATCAATTATTGTAAGATACTAGAGGATATTTACAACGGGTCCACAGCTACCATCATCTTCCATCAGGAGAGCAGTAAAATACCTATAAGAAAGCGCGTCATACAAGGAGACACAATATGTTAAATGTTATTCACAACATGTTTACGAGAAGTATTCAGAACATTGGATTGGGAACAGGTAGGGGTAAGGGTTAATGGAGAACACCTCAGTAACCTCAGATTTGTTGATTACGTTGCCTTGCTATGTAACTCGGGGGACGAATTGCAAAGCATACTTACTTTGCAGGCAGACTGACAGCACTTACAAGCAGACTGACAGCACTTTTCCTGTCTTGTCCAGGGTTGCTTCCGATGTACACAAATACTTATGTCGATATCTGTGATACACATATACTTCGGGCACGTAACCGTGAATTTCCTAACAGTTTCGAGCTTGTTATTTAAGCCTGTGGCTTGACACAGTGCAGTGCAATGCCCCTTCTGGCCTAAAAAATTTCATATAAAAGCTGACTCTTAAAAAAAGTATAATATTCCGCAACAGCTGGCTCATTATGCAAAAACTGCTTGCCCTATAAAAAACACTTACTAGGATAATAACTCAACTTCTATTCAAGTAGACACGTGTGCTTATGCTTTGGGTCACACCCAGAAGCACAAACAATAATTACAG
The DNA here is from genome assembly GCA_013339765.2 of Haemaphysalis longicornis. Classification (NCBI taxonomy): domain Eukaryota; kingdom Metazoa; phylum Arthropoda; class Arachnida; order Ixodida; family Ixodidae; genus Haemaphysalis; species Haemaphysalis longicornis. The sequence continues at coordinate 93,311,019 of CM023453.1, read as the reverse complement.
AAGTCCTCAAATTAGCAAGCGTTATTATCAGGCTTATTACGGTTGGAAGCGTGATGCTTAATGAAGTTAAATAAATACGCCCAGATCTATTTCACGTGAACTTGCAAACAGATGGCCCTGGTGCGCCTAAACGAAGTAGTCAGATTGTTCTGCACGCTTCGTATAATAACATAGCGGAAAGTTATTTTCCTGAGTAAACCGCATTACGAAGGTTTTGATTGGAGACACTTTTGTCATCGAATACCGAAACTAGCTTAAAACATTTAGAAAACAAAAGCACTTCGTAATCATTGCAACCTTCCTTGGAAATGATGAAGTGTGAATATGTTAATGGATTCGTCTTGCAAAGAGGTTACTGGGGAAGCCAAGGCTTAATTATATGACTAGCAAAGTGTTAAAAAGAAAAAAATGGGTAAATACGTGTTCTGCTGATGAGCGATGATTTTCAGTTGATTTCACTCCCGTACGCATCAACCGTGTCGCACTAGGCCGCTTACTCGAAGCTTTGCTGTGTGGTCTTTGTGGACTACATGGTCAATGCGAACATTCGTGGCTGTAGCACTGGCTTTTTACTTGTCTCTCCCTACCCTATACTCAGGTAATTTGCCCGGGGGATGGGATCGCAGCGCTCATATTGCGCCTGCACATCTACGGCTAATATTGTTCGGCATGACAGCACATGTGCGCTCAGCATAGACTCTCCTAATTGTAGAGCGGACGTTTGAGAACGACAGTAACAGCAACGCATTCCATGATGCCTATCACAGTACACGTTGAACGTGTCTGTATGGCAGCAACATTTCGGATGCACTCTACCATTGTACGAAGAAATTATATTCATAAAACAGCGGTAAGTATTAACCAAAAAACAGGATACTTAAATACATTTGTGCGGTGATTTGGTCACGGACTGTAGCAACATAAGGAGAAAATTACAAGGGGGGTTTGAAAAAGCGGGGTGATACAGTAAGCAAACCTTATACGCATACACTTCATAAGCATCCGAAGAACATTTATAATTGTATTAGTCAATGTTCGGAGACAATGTACAGGATAAACATCAGAAAAAAACAAAAGCTGGTCTTGAATCTCCCGATGAGTACGCGCTTGTCGCTACCATTATTATCATGGACACAACCATGCCATTAAAGCTTTCATCCTTGTTACGAGCAACACGCCCCTGTCTGCATTGCATCGTTCTTCTATTACTAATTGGCGCCGTTTGACCTGATAAGATGGCCGCGCTCTCGGAACAAAACCACCGACGTTACAGCCGGTTTGAGGTACGAAGAAACCCCTTGTTCGGACCGTTCTTTTGTTTACCCAGCCCCTCACGCAGCCGGAGGTCACCATAGCTGGCCCTCATTGCCTACAGCGATCGACCGTACCTGTACTCTAATTAGACTACTCCGACAGCAACGCTTACGGGACTGCACAAGGCAGCGTCGGCATCTTCTTGAAGCCGCCTCACCGCATCCACACGATATTCAAGAGGCCATTGACGAGCTCGAAAGCCAACACGCCGCACTGTACAAGACAGACAAGAGAATCAACAAGCTTTTGATCGTGATGAAATGAAGCAGGATTACTTCGAAACCTTGACGTAGCAAGGAGATATACGTTCTGCCCTCAACCAGCTGCACTCTGCTTTGAAGTGTTCAAAGACGACCGGCATAAGACTTAGAGCAATTGTCCTTCTGGCAAGCCCAATTTCTCTCGACAATTGACCATCCCGCCAGGTTGCGTTCTCCCCAAAACCCTTCCAAATGACTCCTACTTCTGCGGCGCTCGCACATCAACCTCGCAAGTTGTCCTTCGGAAGCTGAATTATTCAGCTTTCAACGGGTGAGCCACGTAAGCACAAGGGGTTTTGTTACCGTGTCGAGACAACGATTCCCAGAAATTGACAATGTGCACGTTCCAGGTACGAAGACTGTTCAGTTCGATCACTGAGTGGAGACAAAGTGAGTACGACTTTTGCCGCTTTGCTCATATCACGCCCACCTTGCCTTGCGCATATCATGCCTTTGCGCATATCGTTATTTACGCCGAGCACGGATAGCCTGAGTCCAGGATGTTCATTGGAGCACAACTGCTCCACGACGGACGTGCAAGATGATTAGGTTCCATCCCACGTGACATGCGAGACGTAGTAAACACCTTCGTGACCAGAACAGATGACCAGAAGACGATCAAGACAAATTAGTCCGGTAACGTCTCGTAAGTCTCCGTACTGGAAACAAGGCGTATTCACAGAGCAGGATTCAACGTTCAAAAATGCCGAAGACGACGCTGAGCGTGAAGAGGTGTAGCGGGTAGGGGGCAAAGGAGTACCTTCCGGCGTCCAGACTAACAGCAAGTGTGATGAAGACGAGATTGCGCTTGTAATAATCACGAATGATTTCAGCAGCACAAATCCAAGCACACAACAGAGAACATGAAGTCAAGGCTGTGAAAGAAAAGGTACACCCTCCACTGTATGGGTTCGAATAAACCTTTGTTCCAGATTTCATGAAGGGTGAATAATTAGAAGACCTTTCTCGAAGACGGCTTACGCAAACAACTCGAAAGCCGTCTTACTGCTTTCACACATTGGCCTCGAAGGCCTTCGAGTGATTTGCCTTAGTTTTCCTTTTCATGTGTCCAATCAGATAACTGTCAGCGCGAAATTTACGATTGACTCGCCGCGGTGGTTCACTGGCAACGGCGTTGTGCTGGTGATCACAAAGACGCGGGTTCCATTCCCAGCCGCGGAGGCTGCTTTTCTGGTGGGAGCGAAAATCCGAAAGCAAAAACGCCCCTGTGTACGAGATTGTAGTGCACGTTGATGATCCCCATGTGGTCAATATTAACACGGAGCCCTCTACTACAGCGCGAAACATCGCCTGCGTTGCGTCGGCGCACTAAACCATACAAGAAATAAATCGATAAATAAATAAAATTTACCCTTGTATGAGCCGTGATGGCTATTGCGAGATGGTTCATATTTCTTGGGATGAGGCGCGTGATTGCCTTATACCGCACACTTTTTTCTCTCCTCCTGAGTGTTTTGGTTCTTCTTCCGCCATGGTTTTGCTGTCACGTGCAAATGGGTTTGTCACAACACAACCACGCAGCGTTCGCCCCCTCACATCCTGCCCAGCGCTGGCAGTACTTCACGACTTCTGTGTATGGCGCGGGGTCTTGGTGCTAGCGTCTCAACACCGTGCTGGCCATGTATGCAGAAAGAGCATGTAACCTTGCGTGAGCAATGAATGGATCCAAAGCATTGACTCAGTGTTTAAAACACCGAGGACAGAAAACAAAATTGGCTCCAATTCACGTTGTGACGGTGGCTGAAAACCAAAGCTGTAAACGACACCCACAACAACTGCCCATGCGACGTCACTTGAATTCACACTCGTCGCGCTACAAAGAGTGAAACCAGATTTTCTGCCAACCGTTACCTGCGATTCACTGGGCCGGCGTCCCGAACGCTCCAGCACCGACCACGGCCGGGCTAAAGCAGCGTACGGCGCCGCTGTAGCCCGGACGTGCGTCGGAACCTAGAAAAGGAAGAAGAGCGTGTTTCGAAGGGCGAGACAGCCGAACCTAGCCATCGTTATGGGCTAGCTCGGGGTTACAGCACCGCGCGACACCAGCGCAGACACCCGAACAATTCGGCATGTGAGCTTAGTGATTCCCATTTATACCGATTTCAACTAGAGAGTTTGAGAATTGCCAGAAAGCTGACGGAACTTTCACAATCGCTATTTATCAGAACCAGTTGCTTTCTCGCCTTTTGCCATACCTCTTAAAACACAACCGAATTGGTATTCACCAATTTATAAAACGGGGTCCCATTCGTGGCAAGCAGTGCGCAAAAAGTAGCGTTTTTCTAGCAGCCAGATGTCTGTATGTGGTTTGTACAATTTGCTTTCCCGCCCTGAAAACCGATCCTTGATGTATCTTTGCCATCGACCACCTAATTCCGTCGGGTGCGGATACCCAGGAGGTGCTGTCGAACAAGTCACTCAAGGCGTCCGAAGGAAGCTCGCAGTGAACGTGAAACTGCGCCAAAACAGGCTCAAAACAACCCTTGCTATAGCATACGACAAAGTCGCACCGCCGACGCGCCCACCGGCGAGCAGGCACCTCTGCACGGGTAACGCTGGGTAAATTCCCCGCGCCATAAACAGTGTGCTTCGTGAGAGAACCCCCCCCCCCCCCCCTCGCTTCCGCTTCCGTCGCTTTGGTAGTTTATTGTGCCGCACTCCGCCGAAGAACCGTAGGATTGTCGAGGTAGAAAGCTGGGCTTTAAAATTGTAGAAAAGAAAAGGAGCGTCTCTCCATGCAGCAACACTAGTTCAGACAGCTATTACGCGCCGGCTACAAGCCTTGGGGCAAGTCAAACGCGAGCGGCGGCATATAAGAAAGGTGTTACGCGCAGTACCCAGGAGCGACCAGTAGAACAACAACGCATGGCGGCCATAATTGGCGAGCAGCGTAGTTAGCTCAGCTACCTTAAGCGACAAGGAGAGGAACAATGCGTGGCGACATTTGAAAACTTAAGCGCGGTGCAAAAGCATCGCTTTAAATCGCCTCCTATTTCCGTGTAGAATCCGCCAAGATTTCAGTAGGCACTTCCAACGACATGTTGCTGCCTAAAAATAGTACCCCCATAATTAAAAAAAAAACGCTTAAAAAAGATTATAGTCTCTTAAAGCCAGCCTTACTGCTCATTATTGTTCTAGGAACTACACATTGAGCAATACGTCATAGTGGTAAATTTAGGCTAATACTTATTGAACCAGTAAACTGTTTACATGCTTCGGCTGGGCCCTCCTTGGCGCGAGAAAGGTTGGAGACAATGGTTTGTAAATTACCTCACGGTTGTGAAAAAAAGCAGGCTAAGCAGGCAGTTGAGTTCCGGTACCTTGACGCCAAGCATGTTTTCAGAGCTCCCTGCTCCTAAGACCATGCATGTTCTCATCCAGTGCTTGTAAAAGATGCTATTAGGCGCCGTCAGCGGCTACTTCATCTCACCTTTACCCCATCATTTCAGTTGAACAGGATAACGTACGGTGCTCCGAATTAGAGGTGTTGTGTAGCGGTTTCTTGAGAAATTATGGTTTTGCTGTTTTAATGCCATTACCCTTCGATTGCCGCGTGTACACCGGTGTGTATTTCATCCCTGTTAAAAGTTACTTTCTTGGTTTTATCTTGGGCGACATGAACGCACCACGTGACATTTTGAAAGTATATGTTTGTGTTTTTTTTAATAAAGAAATACTTGATAGTTACCTCCGTGTCTTCTCTGTTCTTTCTACTTTTGTCCATGTTGTGTGAGCGCTTCCAACTTCTATATGAACCACTTTAAAGACCCTTGCGGTGGTAGTGAAAATTCGCAGGTTACGAGGTACCCTATATGCTGTTCTGATATGCAGCCTGTTTCACTGTGGGTAGGCTTGAGGTTGGTAGGCTGTACAATATCTGGTAATGATCATTGCCTGCGTAAGCTTCATTCTATCCTTTATTCCCGCTCTTTCCCCGTAGAGGCGTTTCAGAGATTTATCCAAATGGTCAAAGGATTTTCTGTATTTTAGCGTGTCAGATCGGCTCTGCCGCTTCTCTGTAGGCCCATGCCAGGCATCCTTACTTGTCTGTTCTCTGGGATGGCATGCTCATACATTTTTAAGGGTGCTGTTAATTGACCCTCCGGCGTCATTCATACTTTGTTAGGACGAGCTTGCACCGGTGACAGGGGAGTAAAAAAGATTCGAAAAGCGGTTTTCAAATTTCTGTAGTTAGACCCTTATACTCGGTTTTATATCTTACTGGGACACATTTTGGTTCTTTTCTGGATAAAATAGACGCGTTCCTTGGTTCTTGAGAGCCTGGCATTATTGATTTGGCTCCCTTTTTAGCTAGGTGACAAATGTTATGGCGGGCCTCATTTTGGTCATTCAAAGGCGCTTTGGTGGTGGCGTAAGTTGCCAGCGCTGCTGGCGTACGTAACATGCGTGCCGAACGTGATACTACACACGGCGTGTAGAAAGAACATCACTGCGCGCAGGCGCTTCACCTGCTAAAATGCCGTGTTTTTTTTTCAGTCTTTGCCTTAGAGACCTTGTCCTGCTTTCCACCAGCTGCCGCTGTTTTGTACTCACGTGGAATCCTCGTACAGTTGAACCTGGAAATAACGAAGTTGACAAAAATTCGCAATTCTTCTTTATATGCAGATTATCGTTACATGTAGGTTTACAGTTAGGGCTCATTTAAGGTGAAGGAAAAACAAAACGAAAATTCTGGACATTACACATAGTAAACTCACCGTTAGAGAATTTATTTCACTGTAAAAAAAAAACGGCTTATTGCACCCTTCTGCTCTCTCACAAACTTATCACTACACGGCACTTCACAAAAGCAAGTCACTTACCTCTTATTCACAATGTAACTTAAGTATTAATTTTGCCGTTTGACACTTTTCGGTTCCTTAATTCATTTCAAGGACCAAACTTATGCAGAAAGGGCGCCTTTAGCGAACTTGACGCTCGTTGCCGCACTCAAAATTGCTTAGAGGGTGGCATCTGGGAAACTCTATCGCGCGGCGACGTTCTTTCTCGCCGCGGAGACGGCATTTAAAATTTCGAGGCTTGTGTTTTTCTCAAAAGGCAGAACTTTTCGTTTTCCGGCAGCATAACTCATCACCGAAGAAACGACACCACAGATGGCAGTGGAGACGCGCGAGTAGGCGCCAACAGGCAAGCATAGTACCTAACCAACACCGCACTCACACTGAAAACGCACGTTTGTTTGCGATGCGGGTGACATTCACTAAATTCTTGAGTTTCTCCTGCCGATTTTTCAGAAAAAGTTTAAAAAACAATGGCTTATCTGCGTAGTGAATTTGCTATGTCGAGGTTAACCGACGGAGTATTTTCGTTACATAGAAGTCGCAAACACATGGTTGTCAATGGGGCTGGCTAGTGGGAATTGGAAAACTTTGATAAATCCAGGACTTCATTACTTAGAGGTCCGTTATATCCAAGTTTGACTGTATCAGGCTGCCTCAGTTGTGTTTTCTATTAGCACCGACGACGTATTTCCACGGACGCGTGGTGAACATGGCTTATAGCGGACGACTGGCAGGCCACGGTAGGCCATTATAACGCTATTTGAAAGAGGGCTCTGGTGCTTTCAAATGAGCCATGGAACAAAGTTAGTAAACTCATCGCAATACAGCGGCCGACGGTTGGGCTTTTTTAAGGAACCACTGATGTTTTTAATTTGTTTTATCTGATCACATTTGGTTGAATATTCTACGAATCGTCGAAACGGGGCCTCTGGGCGCACATTTACAGTAAGCAACTATTTGCATGGAACCCTACACTTGGTAGCGTAAATCCCTATAGGTTTAAGGAGGACTGCCCTGATAACGTTTCTATGGGATTACCGCTTCGTGACCCACGAGCTTACAAACCATTACGTCCAATACGAAAAGTTTAGAAATTTATTGGAAATGGGCTCAACGGCCTAGTTTGCTCGTTTTAGAAATATGTCACGTCTGTTCTGGACAAAAAAGACAAAACTCTTGCTTGCTGATCAGCTAGCACCATCTTTTAAATCTAAATGAACTCAAATGAATTTCCTATTTTTTTCATTTCAGTAAAGAAGTGACACATATCTAAACGAAGCCAATTAGGCCATAAGGAACACTTCTCTGGATTTCTAAAACGTTTCTTATTAGTGCACGGTGTTTTTTAAGCCCGTTTGCAATGAATTAGTAAGTCTCATAGGAACGTGATCAGATGAGTCCCCGTTAAAAAGACGCTGGGGCGTCGCGAGTTAGGCTGGGTTTGTTCATGCCTGGAACGTGTTTCCGGATAGCAGTCTATCGCCAGCGTAGCACTGTATCTGATTCGTTGCCCGTATCACCGGCACAAATACCTATCTCATATTTTGCATGCTTCCCCGCCAATGTGAGGAGCTTAAGCTCCATGAAGAAACGCCACAAGCCCTCGTTGCGGACTCCTATAACAATCCCATGCATCGGACCAGCAGCGAGTTCCAGGTTCGTCCGCACAGAATTTTCAGTCTCTCGTGAGTGCACCGGCAAATCAGCCCAAGCCAGCGCCTAACTAGGCAGTTTTGACAAGAGGTGCTTCCAAAGCAGGTTTGTGGAATATGCCACGCGAGTGCCAGCTGTAAAATGTGGGCTGGGCTATCTCGCGTATAAGATAGATCAAAAACTTGTCTCATGAGGGCCTGGTGGTATATGTGAATTCATGGATCAATGTAACAATTTGTTTTCTTTTTTGGAGAGCCACCTGCCGGCCGCTAGCGTTACCTTTCTTTGTATACACGCGTGTCAACAACATTTCTCCAGAAAATCAACAGTCAAGACCTAAATTAAAAGATGTGCACGTCGTCAATGCCTGGTTGTGGTGCCGATGCTACGTCCGCCGAACAAAGCGTGTTTTTTACACCTGAGTATCATAGCCCGCGGATGAGAATCTCTACCTTAGATGAAATTTTCTGAACAGAAAACGTGCGGCATTGTACATGTATCTCGAGGCCAACTGTTCTAATATGATATCAATGACCCCATGAACATGTGGGACTCAGTGGCTATTACAAAACACGGCAGTGTGCTACTGCCCTGTCCTGAAATGCAAGCTTAGTAGAATCAGTATTGGCTGTAGAAGAGCATGACCACGGGCGGCGCTGCCAAGGGCTCCTCCGTGACGTTGGCTTAGAGATTCTCGCATTTGTCGTCTGCTTCACTCGAGCTCGCTCTCCCTGCTGTTTTTTTGCGCTAGGTTAACGTCTGATACTTGTCCGCACCAGCCTTCGCGTATGATCAACTTTTAAACGTAATAATAGACTTAGAATAGAATACACTAGCTCAACGCGTGAGTAAAAGTACAGTTATGGATACCGCTACGGAAGAAACATCGCCGCGGTAGGCCCATTCCTTGCGAAGCCGGTCCTGTGCGGAGGGCGAAGAGTCGGAGCTAGGTGTAAGCTTCTGTATTAAGCAATCTTTCGAACAAAGTAAACAGCCAGCTGCTAGCAACCCACAATAGCGAAAATGTAAGACCAAAACCAATTCCAGGCATTCGGGGCTTCGCCGTTGACAGAAGGCATTACGATTCCCCGCAATGGTATGTAAACTGACGCAGTTTTTGCAACCTTGCCGAACACTCCAAAGTATTGTATCATATCACTTTACGTTGTCATAGCATGAAGGTATGCCGACATGCCCTATGCGCTGCTAAAACTGTATGTTCAGTTCAAAATAACCCACTGTGTGTATAGGGGCGTGGTAGTTTTATACCAGGCTTCTAACCAGTATGGAAGTTTGTAGAGACAAACGGGTCACGTCAATGGTAAAGATACAGCAACACGGTGTTTGCTCAGATGTGGAGGGATATTTCGGTACATTTCCCACCGCCATATATTCCGAATATTCAGATACGCGTTATAGGAAAACCGCACACAAAACGAGGAGAAGCAGGAGCAGGAGGAGGAGGAGGAGGAACAGGAGCACGAGGAGGAGGGAAAACTTTATTTAAAAGTAAAATGAAGTTAATTAGTGTGCCGCGTCCTCAGCTCAGGACTAAGAGAGTAACAGTAATTTTTCTCAATTCAGAGAACGCAATCCTGAATAGACAAAGATTTCTTCTTCAGCCTGGAAGGGTTAGAATACAATAAAGGGCTGCTGGAATATATTCATTGGTTTAGATTCTTACAATGTATGCACGTATGCTATTTATTGCTTTCTTTAGCTACCACATCAAGGTTTCAACGACGTAATCGTGTCATCATTGTTCAGGTTGAGAGTCACTTTTTTATGGTAACGATGGTTACTATAGAAATTTGGAGCACCAAAGTCCACCTTCAAGTAATGTGCACAACGTTGTCTGGGGCACGAACCCGGTGGCGTAGCACAAACTTTCTCATTGTATATGCATGTGAATAAACAACGCACGCTGCGGATATGCACCTTCTTCCACGCACCCATAACGAAAGCGAATGTGTGAAGAAGGAATATATGCCATACAGCCTGAAGAACATATCACATCCTCTTTGTGAGCCTCCGAAATATCCCCAAACCTACTACTAAGGGGTTTGCGACGGTTCAGAAAGATAATACGTTTGGCACAGAAAAAAAACATTCATCTAATACAAGTCAGCGACAACTAAAAGAAATTGAAGACAACCGCATTATTTCCTGCTGTGCAATGCGCACGTCCTCCACAGGGACGCGCTCCTTGGTGCGTAGCATTAGACTGTTGAGTCTTCATAACAGCATCGCAAAAATACTCTAGGGAAGCCTACACGTTTTATACTTATCTAGAAGCTCTGAGTGCTGAACCAAGCGAATAAGCTGTAAAGGACGAGTTGCACACGATCTTCTGGCCGATGCTCTGAAGAAAGTTGTTCTCTCTCTCCTCGTGTGTTGCAAACTTGTGGGGAATACAGCTTGAAATTATTCAGATTTGTCAGAAGCTGGAGAAAACTACTGAATTACTAGAAATTCCCTTTTTATTGCAATAAAGCATCGAAGCGGGCAATTTCTAGCACAGGCACTGCTGTAGCGGACTGTAGCAGACGACAGTGGCACGAGCCCCTAAGCCGAAGTCAGAGCCAGGGGCGCCACTCAAACATCTCACGGCCAAGAGTAAGATAGTACGCACAAACAGCTTCAAACACACAAAACGTACATGTGTGGGTGTGCACGTGTGTAAATACGCCTATTATAGACCAGATTCTTCTGATTCGCCATTCTAAGGGTTAACAATATGCTCGCATTGCCAGAGAATTCGAAAGGAGGAGTCGTTGCGCTTATTGCCACTGAACTCTTATCTGCAGTCGCAGACACTCAAATACTATGCATCACTGGGGATAAACACTTTTCTCATTCCTTCACGCCTAGAATCACCGCGAATGCCCCAGTTATTTCTCATGCATAGAGCGACAGTGCGCGATTTGTTTATTGCAGCAGGTATGTCCTTCGGGATTGTGCGTCGCTTGCTTTCTTGAGATTTTCTTCGCAGTGGCTGCAACCTAAAGGAAGTCGCGCAACTGACGCAACATTGCTGCATAGACGTGGTTCGAGCTTGGAAACCCCTCAAAGGCCGAAATAAGGTCAGAATGTTTTGAAGAAATGTTATGTGTTTTTATGGGCATACGACAGTACGTTTTGGCTGTGGCACTTTTCGGCCACCTATGTTAGGCACTATAGATGCGCTTTAAAGGTACGGTCTCACAGCAATTCACATTTCAAAAAAGAGTCACAAACACTGGGGCAGTAGTCTTTAAGGAGGCAGTGACGGAAGATGACGAAATCTGCCACCT